>VWPU01016805.1:0-13814 GCA_013398955.1 Callaeas wilsoni
CTGCCTGCGGGCTCCGCGCTGCCGTGCTCCAGAGCCAGGGCAGCTCGGGGCTGGGCACAGCCGAGGGGCCGGTGGGGAGAGAGGGCAGCCAGCAGCAGCGTGTGCCTGTCACACAGGGCCCAGCGCATGGCACACATGGCTGGGACAGAGCCCCTGGCTGGGCTCTGCCTTGCACAGAGCAGCAACACGGCAGCGTGGCAGCCACTGGGGCCCAGACACTGCTGAGCCCACAGCCAGACCCTGTCGAGGCCAGCCCTGCCCTGCTCTGCAGCGTGAGGTCTGGCCAGAGGAAGCAGACAAGGGGTGGGAAAAAGAAGTGCTGTCAGCCCCTTTATATAAAAAGAGATACTGAGAATGAGTGATTGGGATTTCCAGTTCCTTGTAGGTCTGGCGCTCCAAAGCCGTGTTGGGAAGTTGTGGTGAAAAGGCTCCTCTGGTTTCAGCAGGCTGGTCAGAGTGAGAATGCAAAGAGATGGCTGAGTTTCTAGGACATGGCAGCCCTGGATTGCCTCTCCTGGGAATGGCAGTGCTTTGCATTGCTCTGGGAATTGCAGGAATTGGAATCACTTTGGTATTCACACACTTTTTGATAGATCTCAAACTGCATAGCACTGCCGTAGAATTCAGTGTGTGGGCAGAGACAAACTTGTTATACCTGATAGTTGTAAGGAATAGATTGCTCATAAAACATACTCTCAACTAACTTCATAGGAAAGCACTTAAACTGTAAGAGGAGAGACATTATAATGGTCAAAGAATCCGTGTTTGTTTTTTCCTTTACATTTTCAATCTGATCATGTCCCAAATGCTAAAATTTGTTGACTAAGAACATGTTTTGGTTTATAAATCATGGATCAACTAACTTGCTTTGAGGCATTGTTTTGTTAGGAAGGTTTTGAAGCTTAAGCCTGCCTCATGGGAATGTGTGACACAGTGAGCAATCTTTGGAGAGTATTTTCTTTTTGATAAGCAAACATAAGGCACAAATAATACTCCTTTTTGTTGTTTTATTCTTCTGTGCCTAAAGTGAAGAATTCTGTGTAGTGCATTTGCCATGAGATGGTCAGGTGATAAAAGCTTTGGAATAAAACTTTAGAATAGAAGATGTGCAGCAATCATCTAGTCCAACTGCCTGAATTTTTGTTAAGTTAGATGCTTTTAATGTTGATTTTGTAAAAGAAATGCCTATCAGAGAACAGGCCTCAGAGTTTCTGGGTAATTTGGCTATTCCTGCCTCAGAACTGCTGTTGATGGGGGTTTAGAGCAGATCCTGCCTTCTGCTGAAATGCTGAAGAGCAAAGATGCTCAGTGTGAGGGAAACGCACTGCATGGATTTCCCTGAGAGCTCATAGGAGGATGTCACTTCTATGTCATGGAAGAGCCCTGCTCACAGACCCGCATCCCCTGTGGACAAGCACAGCCTGGGAAGGGTCCGCACATCCCAAGGAAGCTCACGGTTTGCTTTCTGGATCCCGCAGGTGAAGCTGATTGACTACATCCACCGGCAGCGGCAGTGCAAGCTGAGCGTGCCCCTGAGCGACCGGACAGCGGAGCTCAACAGCTACCCCCGCTTCAACGACTGGCTGGACATCGTCAACGTGAGGAAGGAGGTGGTGCAGGTAAGGAGGGGGAGGCAGCCCTCACACAGAGCCCTCCTGTCCCTTCGGTGCGTTCCCAGCTGCCTGCTGCGTCTGGGAGCCACGGCAGAACTTAATCACTTACTACCTTTTAGATACTGATAGTACTGTGCTGCACTGTGTGCTGCGTCCAGCGTTAGCCAAAACAGGACCATTGTTACAGTCTCACACACACACACAGAGCTCAGTCCACTGACAGCTAAACAAGGCAGAAAAGGCTTTTTCTACTCTTTTTCCCATTTTTGTCTCTGCAGACCAGGTCACAATGTTCTCATTCAGTTTCCTTTGATCGTTAAACAACCAAAAATTTTCTTTGACCTCAGCAGGAATCTGCCTGGGTGAAAAAGTCCACAAATTTCCATGGAAGTTATTCCAGCTTGGTTGTGATGTAACTAAGTGGTCTCTGGTGAAAGAGGATGCATTCAGGACCAAGTTGTTCCTTTTATTTCCTTCTGTTCATTTTGAATGTGATGCTGGTGTTGCCTTCCAGCCCAGTGAGGTTTTGGGTGGCACAGGCAAAGGTGCAGCAGTGACAATGAGAGGACAAAAGCAGCCTGTTGCCGTGGCCAAACTGCCAGGCTCCCAGCTAGTGTTGGTTTCTAAGGTTACTGGAATTGCCTGAGTCTAAAAGAATGTCTTTGTAGCTCTTTTATAAATCCTTTGTGATGCCTACAGAACGGGAGGGGGGGATGGAGGCAGGGAAGAGGTGAAGAAAAGGGGGGAGGGAGGTGGGCAGTTCAAATCTGCCATATCCTGCTAATTCAGGGAGCAGAGAGGGTTGAGACTGCCCTTCTGTATGTGTGGTCACTAAAAGGGATGAACAAATTCGGGTTTGGTCTAAGGCAGAAGGAATTTTCCAGCTCTTTATTATTTTTATTCGTGCTCTCTTGCTGCCCCTTCCCAAGCAGTGTCCAATTAAATGAACTCTGTTCCTTCTGTTCTCAGGGACAGAACTGTAAGAAGTGTACAAAGCACTGAAATTCCTCTGGGATTCCAAATGTATGGTTACTTTTTAAGGGTTCTGCATCCATTTCATGCAGCTGCAGACAGCTTCTGTAGCACCTGTATTAGCTGGACAGCAGAACTGCAACAGCCTGTGGATCATTAAAATAATTTCTGAGCAGGCATGCTGGAACAGGCTGTGAGCTGGGGGGAGTGGAAATAGCTGGGCTAATAAACTAAGTGCTCTGCTCTTGCAGTGATTTTTTTTTTTTTTTGGTCCTGTTATTTCACTGCTCAGAAAATAGCCATGCAGCCACTGTCGGTGTTTGACACTGACATCAGCACAGTGCAGAGAGCTGTCTGGGATGAGTTACCTTTCAGAAATGTCTCAAGTATCATGGGATCATTCCTGCTGTTGTTTAGATTTCATACAGCATGTTGAACTGCATTTCAGCTGAAAGCTTTCAAAATGGAAATCACTGACAGAAGGAGCTTTAATAGGTTAGTTATTACAAAATCTAGAGTGGTGTCCTGCTTCGTGCACGCTGCCTGTGACAGGATGGGGGGAGCCTTTGCAGACAGGGCTGAGCAGCTCATGCCGTGAGAACAGGGGCCCTCGAGTGGTTCTGGCTCTGTGCTACTGGGAGCAGCTTCCCATCTCTCAGGTACTGTTAGCTCACTGTAAAATGGAAATAGCCATGCTGGGTTTCCTTCTTCAGGCTTCCAAAAAATGATACAGAGAGGAGGCAAACTGCACAAGTGTCACAGCATGTTCACGTGGCACACAGACCTCTCTTCTCGTGCCTTTTAGGCTCTGAAACTAGCTGGAGAGGTTGCCAAGTACCTGTGGAGTCTCAGAAGAGCTACCCCAGAGCCCTGCCCTGGGCACCTCTGAGAGCTGAACAGAACAGCAGGTCTGGCACAGGAGGAGGTGCACTGGAGGGCTCTCTGTGCCTGCTGCTTGTCAGGGACAAATCAGGAGAAAGGCCTGAGTTCGTGGGGTTTTTGCTTTTTTAAATGGTTCTGTTTCCCTTTGCATTTCTAGTGCTACTGGAGGGAGTATTTTCAAGACTGTGCTAATCTGTGACATAACACCGTTGAAAAGCAGCCTAATTGCAGGAGTTCTTTAGCTCAGTGGTGAGAGGAACAATGCTCTGTTTCTCTGTCTCCCCTCCCCTCGCTCCCCCCAGTCCTCTCCCAAATAAAGCTGCCATGCAGGGAAGCACAGAAGCTCCCAGGCTCTCCTGTCAGAAATAGAGCAGCAGCTCCAATTTAGAATATCTGCTGACTCCTCTGCTCCTGAGTGAAGACTATTTTTGCTCAGTGACTTGCTCTAGACATTGTGAAGCTCGAAAGCTCTGGTGATTATAATTGTTGGGCTCCTTTTTTTCTTTGAAAACCTATATTTAAAACGAGAATAATGACTGCTTGTAAAATCCTTTAGTTCTGGAAGAGATTATAGTGATAACAATGCACTGTTTATGGCGTTGGGCAACAGCTAAAGCTGCCGAGAGCGCGGACAGCAGCGAGCCGGTGACGCTGCGCCGAGTGCGAGGGCTGGGCTGTGCCGACCTCGTGGGCCTGCAGGTAGGTGGGCAGTGCCAGCCTCCAGGCTGGGATCCTGCTTGCTCTCTGGGAGTACACAGTTCCGAGGGGTAAGGAAACTTGGAACCCCCACCTCAACCTGTGCTGTTTCTGTGGCTTTGTTATTGTTCTTCTAATCAGTTGCCAGACAGATTTTTATCATAGAAAGTGGTAGCAGGCACTGCTTTGGAGCTAGGCTAATGCTGTGCTGTAACTTGCTTTTTAAGTACTTTTCTAGGGAATGCTATAGTCCTTGTTTTTGCTTAGGAGTTCTAGAAACTGATTAGTTCTAGAGACTGATTAATTCTAGAGACTGATTGTATGTGTAGTTTAATACCAAAATTTATGTATGAATGGTTAAATATGGTGGATTGAAAGTGAGCAAAGAGATACTTGAACTGAGATCTAGAAAACACAGGACAAGGAGCCTTACAGACATGAGGTATGTTTATCCTATGTAGTCATCTCAAGTGGGTAAAAGTTCCTCTGAAAATGGTCCTAGAAAAATACATGCATCTGGATTGTCTTGCTTGCCTTGGGAGTTGGAGTCAGGAATTGGGAGGGGAATGGGAGGGAAGGAGGATGAGAACAGAGTGCTGTCTCCACTCTTAAGCTGATGGAAGAAGTCTCTTGCAGAGCTGTTTAGTGGGTTCTGAGCTTGGAGCATGTCTGCCAAGTAGAAGAGACTAAAAAAATTCTATTGCCTTATTTTCTTCAGCATGGAAAGTGATTTTCTCTGCCTTTATCATTGTGCTTCCTAGAAACATAACTATTGTGTTTGTTCCCACATGTAGCTTGTCACTGTCTTAAAAACTAACTTAAGAACACAGTCATCTTCTTATCGTCTTCTGAAGCATGTCTGGGCCAGCCCTGCTGGCTGTGGAGCAGGGGTGCCAGTCAGTCAAGCTTGGAAAGCTGTTTTTAGAGTGGGTAACTGTCATGCACAGGGAGGGGCACATCCTGCTCCGGGGTCTGCTGGCCGTGAGCAGGGAGCCTGGGAGCAGGTGGAGCAGGGCCGTGGTTGGGGCTGCTTTGTGGCTGTTCCTTTCAGGAATGGATTTGAGTCCCAGTGTGTACCCTTTTCTGAGACACCTTCTGCCTGCCTGTGAAGCCCATCCCCAGTCAGCATTGATGCCAAAGACCTGCAGAGCTGAGCAAGGCAGGGGCAGTGCTGGGCACACCAGGAGAGGAGCAGGAAGGGCTCATGCTTGAGCAGGAATTGTCTGCCAAGAGCCTCCTGCTGCCCCTGTGAAAATGCCCCTGGCCTGGGGTTGCTGCTACGAGCCCGTGGCAGAGGGTTCTGTTGGCACAGTGTGGCCCAGCTTGTAGCAGATCTGTCGCTGGAGGAGTTGCGAGGGGTTTTTGTGACTGCATCCTTTGGATGGGGCATAGAAGAGGCAGATCTGCCGACCCTATCAGGTTTCCACAGCTGTATCCTCTCATCTTTTTCTGTCAGCATATCTGCATGAGCAGGCCATGAGGACCGTGGCTGTTTGTTGGGGATTTCCATGGGTCTGGCAGCAGGAGCTCTGGCTGGACCACCAGATAGCAGAGATCCTGGATGTGCTAATTGTGTGTATGCAAATTAACTCTGTCCTGCAGGCTTCCTTGAGCTAAAATTCCTTCACTGTGTTCCAGCTGAGGGCCCCTCCTCAGTGTAAAAAGCTCTTGGAAAATAGTCTCTACCACTGCCAGGGCTCCCCTGCCCTGCCAAGGGCTCCAGGTGCCCCTTGAAGCCTTGGGCACTGTGAACCCTTCATGGCTTGAGGTCAGCCCGAGGCATCTGCAACTGTTACACCTGTTTGCCACAGAACAGTAGTGACAGCAGCTCTCCTGTCCCCAAAGAGCCAGCTGGACAGAATGCCTTGAGCCTGTCAGCTCCTTTCCAGCCTCTGCTGCTAGGTGGAACAGTGAGGAGGGTGATGTTAGGTGAAACCATGTCCTGTTTATGCTCACAGCTTAATGCAAGCTGGAAATTTCAAGTGAGAGGCTTTCCAGAATGCCCATAAAATCTCCAGGAATTTAATAATACAGCAGTTTTTCAGTACCTTCATCACTGGGCACTAGAAAAACAGTGCAAAATAACAACTAGCAGGCACAAGATGTTCTTAAGAGCATCTTTACATGCTTTGCTTAGAGCTATCAGTGGGAATTTAAGCACCTTATGTAATGGGCTTTCTCTTCTAGCATCTGCTGCTTCACGGGAGGATGATTGGAGAGGGAATGTATTGATTTAAGAGGAGCCATTTGGGGCCTTGACAACTGTCCAGCTTTACAGGAGGAGTTGTGGCTACTGGGTCGAGGAGCAGGTCAGGCTGATTTTGCAGAGTGCCTGCAGCAGCATTAGCTACGTGGGCTTATCTGCAGGGTGGAATCTCTACCAAAAATAACCCCTCCACTGGTCAGATACCAGCATTTTTGCCATGTTTCAGGGATTTAAGTTGGACACCAGACAAGATTAAAGACTGTTGTGAACTCTTCACCCTCACTAATTGAGACTGACCCTTGGATGGCTCCTTGGATGCATTGGTACTCACTTTTCTCTCTTTAGACATGTGCACCGTGAAGTGCAGTCTGTGTCTGATAAGCAGGACTTTAGGGAAAGTCCTCTTACGTGTTGCAGGGAGCAATAATTTCCTGCTTTGGACTTCTTAGCATCCCTTCTGCTGAGCAGTGCATGGTGAGGCTTTAGATTTTGCTGGCAGTTATGAGGTGCTGAAGATTGAAAGCAGATTGTGTCTTCTGCTTTTTCTCTCAGTTTTTAAATCTGACCTTATTAGTAGAGTAGTGTCTGAATATCTTGCAGCTCTCCCTGTCAAGACAAGGTGTGCCCAGGGAGGTGGTAATTGGCTTGGCCCTAATGCAAGCCTTTAATCTGCATTTTTTAAAACTGTTTTTTAAAAAAGCCTCAGCACGCACTGAAGAAGCAGGTAGAGAGAGGTCAGCTGGACCCACATTTCTCACCCTCAGTGGTGAAGAGCAGGAGTAACCCCCGTGCAAGGGCCCAGAGCTGCACTGGAGCTGGAGCCCCCCACATGCCCCTGAGCAGGGGCCCTCCTCCCCCCACAGCAGCTGAGCCAGGGCAGCAGCAGAACCTGTTTGAGAGCCACCCTGAACTAGTGACCCTCCTCACTGCCACACTGCCGGGGGTGACACACAGCAAAGGCAGAGCAGGCCAATCTTACAGGGATCAGGTTGACCAGTTTTATATTAAGCCACCACATATGTGCAGCACATGAGTGGCTGTTTAAAGAAAGCCTCTTACTTCCCCTCCCTCCCCCTCTGTGAAGGCTTATTTCTTTTGTCGCGTGTCATGGGGGCTGGCAGCAGGTTCAGAAAGTCTGAGCTCTCCCGGCTCAAGGTCACTGGGATTGTTTAAATATAATCTCCTTTTCTGTACTTTCTACTTTCCTACAACTTGCTCTTCTGTCTTTCTAAAATGAAACTGTCGAGCAGAAGAGGAGCTTGGGCTTTGTGTGTGGGTGCAGGCCCCTCGGGCAGGGTCTGTGTGAGAGGGGCAGAGCTGGGCCTTGAGGGGACCATCACAGACCAGTCAGCTCTGGGCAGAGACTGTGCCCTCCAAAGGGATGAGGCAAGGGAAGAATGCCCTGACACTTCTAAAGAGCTCAGCGGCTCGGTATTTTTAAAAAATTGTTTCCTCTGCAACCAGGAAGGCTCGAATCCTTGATCCAGCTCGAAGGTTGGTTCCTGCCACAGAACAGGCATTGGAGAAACCAGATGCCAGCAGTGCTGCCACCAGTCCCACCCCAGCTGGGCCTGCATTCCAGCTGCCTCTGGCTGTGGTGGGAAAGCTCTGCTCTCCCAAGGAAACCTTGGTTTCTTCCACTTTACCAGCTGACTTGCTGGTAACAGAGCTGACAGCTCTGTTAAGTTCCTGGTTACGTGTGTGCATGAAAGCTTGGGAAGTGAGGGGATCCTGGGTGATGGGACTGGGGAGCTCCTGCTGGGGTCTGGAATGATGCTCCTGCCTACAACAAGGGCTACGTAGTCTGTGTTGTTTTCTTAGGGGGGAATGGTGAGGGTGAGGAAATGTTTCAAGATAATTCAAAAATGACATCACTGTAATCTCACTTACTTTAAGACCATGTAACAGCATGAAATAGGATAAATGTTTTTGTAAGACATTGGCTTTTCCTTGTACTTAACAGGACACCATTGGCTTCCCGGCTCCGTGTCCCACTAAACCTCGATCCCTGTTTGCCCCTGTCCCTTTTAGAGTGCTGGTGTCCCCCGAGGCCGAGGGCCTGGCCCTGCATGGCCGAACAAAGCTGCTTCTGTGAGCTGCCAGGGAGAGGAATTCGGGGGGTGCTGGGCAAAGGACCGACTGTAAGAGAGACTTGGTGCAATTCTGGTGTTACCAGCCCAGCTCAGCATGGGCTCTGTGTGAGCAAACTGTGCTGCGTTCATGCTGGGGTGTTGGAATTGTGGAAACACATTCCAGGTGCAGCTCTGAGCATCTGGACCCCTGGGAGTTTTGTTTTTTGGAGTGTGATAGCAGGGCAGGAATCCCAGGGGATAGATTTTGCACTATCTCTGCTCTTTCTGCATTTTAGCCAAGTCATTCAGGAACAAGCTTTTGGGGGCAGTCTTATTCCTGCATCATGGTGGTGCAGATGTGCAGAAAAATGAATAATACCCAGCATCAGCTGTGATGTCTGTGCTTTTGTTATTCTGCAAAGATTAGTTATAGAAAAAAAAAGAAAATCTACCCAAACTTCATTGAACTCTGGCTCTGCTCTGGTCCTGCTTCGTGCTTACTGCTCATTTAAATTCCTGGCCTCCCCTTGAGTCTGCCTGTGTTTTGTGTTTCATCCAGTTCAGGGCATGTGACAGAAGATGCAGGATGTGTTCCTTAGACTTCTGCCCTTTCTTAATTTATTCTTTTTTTTTGCTCCATGCCACAGTTACTAAAATTGGAAACTGTGTTGCCACCTACAAAGCTCCAAAGGTTGGGGCTGTTGAGCACTGTCACAGCTGAAAGTCCTGCGTCAGCTCTTGAAAGCAAGAGTCTAGTTAAGAAAGATGCAGTTGTTAAAGGACATTCAACACATTCATGTTTGCTTTAGAGTCGGAAGTCGGTTTTAAGGACTAGAGGATTTCAAGCTTTTTGTTTCACCAGGCAGTGAGACACACTTTTGAGTTTCCCCTTCAAATAAATGTTCAAAGCCTTTTATATAGCTTGGTTCCAGGAGCTGAAACTTTAGGATAAAGGCCAAATATTGTGAAATTTGTGATCTCATTGTGAGAATAGGTAACAGGGAGGTTTGTTTAGGCAGAACTTTTCAGGGAAATTCCTGGGTATCTGGGCTAAGTATCCTGGTTTTGTTTATTAACCACAATTGCTGCAGACTTACAGTGGAAACATTTGAAAGGGGGAGGAGAGAGAGACACAGCTCAGTTCTGTGTCAGGAAATACCAGATCATTTTGTGCTTTCCAGGCTCCTGTATCTTTTGTGTCTGCCTGATCTGAACCTTATCACTGTGGGGCTTTGGTGTATTAAGATGCAGGAGGAGTTCTGCACAGATATCTCACCAGGCAGGATACGGGTAAGGCTGGTTCTCTGACGAAGGAAAAACTGCTTGAGGAGGAGGCCACTATCTTTGTCAAAACATTACTTTTTTGTTCAATTAAAGAAGTAATTTTCCTCACTGTTTCTGCTGTTCACTTCACTACTGAAAAGCCAAACATCATTATCTGACACTTTTTCAGGTTTTAGACCTGTTTTATTTCTGACTCTATTTTTAATGAAAAAGTTAAGTTTCATTAGTAGCTTTGCAAAAATTTGCCACAAGGGGAGAAGAGTATTTCGATCCCCTCTAATCCTAAGTGGAATAGCAGAGGATGACCAGTCCCAGAGGTGCAGAGCACACTCCCACACAGGGGAGAGAGCGGCTGTGGGCACTGCTGGCCCTGCCAAGAGGGGCACTGCCAAGAGGAGTGACCGTGAGTGAGCCCAGGCAGTGAGACAGTGACACTCCTGTTTATACACAGAGAGTAACAAAAAGGGTCTGGTCTTGTTTTCCTGCAGAGAATACCAGAGGAGCTGACCCTGGATGCCTTACTAGAAATGAATGAGTCAAAGGTGAAAGAAACAATGAAGAGATGTGGAGCCAGAGATGAGGAGTGCTCCAGGCTCAACGGGGCCCTGAGCTGCCTGCGGAAGGTGACAGAGTCAGGTACAGGCTGCCTTGTTCTCCTCTGGAATGGGTGTCCCAGCAGCCCAGCCCCATCTGCTGCTTTCTAGGCACTGTTTGGGGATATTCTGTAACCACGGTCAGGGTATGGCTCTGGGGTGTGCAGCAAGGTGCACTGATCAAACGTATCTAGAGCTGTCAATTGGGTTTGGTTTTGATGTCAAGCCAGATAAATAAATGGAAATAAATGTATGTAGAGTCCTCTCCTACTCAGTAGACTATATCCTTATTAACCCTTTCAGAGTTGTGTCTAATGCTCCACTTCATTCTCCAGGAATCAGTACACATCTTGACTTAAATACAACCACATTCTTTGTAGGCGATGCCCTCCCCAAATATTGCCAGCACAGAGAGAAACTTTCCCCAAGCACTTCCACAGGCACTGTAAAATCTGTTTGTACAAGGGCCTCTCCCAGCAGACTGGTACTCACATGCACCACATCTTTCTTTGTAGCAGTTATCAATCTGTCACCGAAAGGTGATGTTTCCTGTTGGTATTATGACAGTTCATCCATTTGCAAATCACAAAGATTAGTTAATGGAAAAAATCAGCAAACAGCTCAGTTTCATACTTCCTTTTTCCTAATCTTTCTTGTCCCAGGCTGTCAAATATTTCCCATCCACCCTGTGTCAAACCAGCCATTGCTCAGGAGTCATGGCATTCACCTCTTAGAAAGAAATGGCATTTTTAAAAATCCAGGTATATGCCTCTCAGAAGCCCAAATCAGGCCCTGTGCTGAGTTTTCCCAGCCCGGGGCCCTGCTGCGGCTCAGGGGAGATCACTGCCAGGTGAAAGGGCACCCACAGCCCTGCCCAGGAACGGCTGGGAGCCCAGAGCAGCCGCTGGGCTCCGTGCGCGCAGTGCCCTCCGTGCCGGGGCCGTCACTAACGCTGCTCCGTTGGACAGGAGGCGAGCTGAAGGATGATGTGCCCATGGCCCTCCCCGAGCGCCGGGACAGCTCCTGCTCGCAGCCGGACCCCGCCCGGTCCCCGTGTGCCCCGGCCAAGGGCAGCCAGCAGCAGCCGCGCTCCGTGTCCGTGTCCACGGCCCCGCCCTGCGAGCCGCCGGCCCCGAGCCACGGGCCCTGTCCCTCGGCAGAGACCCTGCTGGAGCCGTTCGTGCTGCCCGCGGCCGGGGGCAGGCCCAGGACTCCGCACAGCATCACCGTCACCCCCCCGGCCACGCCGCAGCCCAAGCGCCGGCACCGCCTGAAGCCGCCGCGGACGCCGCCGCCCCCCTGCCGCAAGGTGTTCCAGCTGCTGCCCAGCTTCCCGGCCCTCACCAGGAGCAAGTCCCACGAGTCTCAGCTGGGGAACAGGATAGACGAAGTTCCTCCAATAAAGTAAGTTCCCTCCCAGACCGGAGCCGGGGCTCTCTCCAGCAAAGGGTGCCCTATGTAGGCAGGAAAATAGTGGCGATGCAGCAAGCCCAGGAGCCTGTGCAAAGCCAGAGGTGTCTGTAAACCTGACAGCACATGCTGCAGGCAGCAGTTCCTGCTCTAGCAGTGTGTACCTATCACAGGGATATCAGTGCCTAAAAAAAATATGTCTTTTTTTCTTTCTAGGTTCGGTAAGAGATTCTTACAGGGACGTCTGCAGTGCCTTGCTGAGAGAGAAGAACCTGTGCTTGTCAGCTCCCTGTTGGCCATCCCTGGGCAGCCTCTGGAGGTTCTCCACAGGCCCTCCTATCCCAGAGCTTCTGTTAACTGAGCAGGAGCTTGGCCTGCCACAGAACTGCAGGGTTTAGCTGGTCATTGTTGAACCCGGTATTTTCTAAGATGACACAAGCAAGGCAAAGGAATATTGATGTTTCAAGGGTTAAAGCCAGGGGTTTGGGTGTAGGTGCTTATCTGTGACCTCAGACAGCTGGCACTGATGCTTCTTGCTACAGAATTTTCACATCTAACCATTTAGTGGCTTTGGATATGCATTGCCTGGTGTCTCTGCAATGAAGTTAGACAGTTGTGTGCAGCTTTCTGAGGAATGTGAGGTGTTCCCTCTGGTGCTGAGGAGTCTGTTCATGTGGGTAATGGCTGGCAGGAGCAGGGCTGGGTTTCTCCAGGGCTATTGGGAGTTCTAGCCATCCTGAGGTGTGTCCCAGACACAACCTGTAAGCTTGGAAGCTAATGGAGAGAGATTGGAGCAGCTTGGACAGTCTCCAAAAATATCCAAGCATTAAAAAAATGTATGAAAGTCTACATAAGGATATTATAGTACTGCACATAATGTCCTTTAAAACAAAAATCTCAGGAATTGCTTTCAGAAATACAAAGACTGTAAAATGAAAATGCCAGCAGAAATCTGAGCATTTCCCTGTGGAGAGTGAGGTAATTGGTGCGATAAATGAAAAAGGCATTAGAATAAATTCAAACAGAAATGAAGAATTTTGGTGCTTCTCTTCATATAGACCTGCTGGCTGGATTGAAGTCTCTGCTGTGGGCTCTGGTGAGTCCCAGACAATCCCAGACTGGCTGATATTCATTTGAACCCTTCAGTGAGGATTTAACCATCTGACCCCATGTTAACAGCCATCTTTACTGCTGTGCTGGCATTGCTTGGATAGCCACACTAGACCAGCAACATTTCTTGCAAAAGCAGCGAGCCATTCCAGCCTTTTCCAAGAGGCTGAGGATCACAGATGCCTTTAGAAGCTCACTGGACTAATGATAAAAAAGACTGTGGTGCCATCTATGGTCAGCTGAGGAGACTGGCTCTGAGCCAGCCCTGCTGCTGTGCTGACACTTGCACATTGGAGTTTGCCTCAGATGTGCAGTATTTCTGTAGATTTAGTTCAGGAAATATGCCAGAATCTGAGTATTTGAGAGTTTTCGGGAAGTTATGTGCTCTAACCACTGGCGTACTGGATTGGCATTTTGAAGTCTAGATCTCCCTTTCTGCACTTAGCAGCTAGTTAAGTGAGCTCACACGTATGTTTTTATTCTTCTGGGTCATGCTGGCCCTGTCTAGAAAATTGAGATAATTTTCAGTGAAGTAGAATATTGAAATCTACTGACACTGCAGGAAAACTGGGTGATGGTATTTGTGGTAAACCAATTGGGAGTAAACCAATTAGGAGTAAAGTCTGACTTTTCACTTTGAGAATGGCTTAGACCTGATCAGATGGACTTGTGTAATCCCTAAATGTAAAACATCATGATTTATCCAATCATATAGAAACAAATACAAGAGCATGGAGGAGGAACTTCACAGGAGGCAAACCAGTCTGAGCTGTGCTCCTGTGACACCTCATGGCTGGAGGTGCTGACCTGGGGCAGTGACTGCTCGCTTTCTGTGCAGGGTGGTGAGCACGTGTGAGCAATGCTTCCCTAAACCCTCCTCTTGTTCTCCATCAGAGCTCTCCCAGGGATCCCCCCAGACGGTACGAAGAGACTTTGGCCTGGCTGTGACTCACAGGTGAGCAGCCCAGGGACTGGG
>VWPU01016805.1:13975-60919 GCA_013398955.1 Callaeas wilsoni
CTGGCTGTGGCTCCCGGGTGAGCCGCCCGGGGACTGGGGCTGGCTGTGGCTCCCGGGTGAGCCGCCCGGGGACTGGGGCTGGCTGTGGCTCCCGGGTGAGCCGCCCGGGGACTGGGGCTGGCTGTGGCTCCCGGGTGAGCCGCCCGGGGACTGGGGCTGGCTGTGGCTCCCGGGTGAGCCGCCCGGGGACTGGGGCTGGCTGTGGCTCCCGGGTGAGCCGCCCGGGGACTGGGGCTGGCTGTGGCTCACAGGTGAGCAGCCCAGGGACAGAGCCCAGCAGCCCAGGCAGGGCGGTGGTGGCACAAGACGCTGAGATGAACTTGCACTCGGGTCAGGTGCCTCAGTTGTCAAGTTCAGCCACCTACAAATGTTCATTTTCCCTCGGGCACCACCTAACATCAGTTTTCCCCCTCTTGTCTCTGTTAGGTTCTCTACAAAGTCCTGGTTATCTCAGATTTGCCAAGTGTGCCAGAAAAACATGATGTTCGGGGTGAAGTGTAAGTACTGCAGGTGAGCACACGGGGAGGATCTCCTTCAGAACAGCCTGGAACTGGACTCACTACAGCCTGCAGTAACTCATGTCTCTTGATGCAATGCACTTTTAGCAGTGGCATCGTTTTTTCAGTCCTTCTCACCTGGCAAAGGGATGCTCTGGCACAACTCACACTTTAAGTTGGCAGCCTGACACATGAATGAACCAAATTTGTTTCCCTGCCACAGGCTTCCTACCTCATCCTGGACAAATCTTGTAGTGGGCGCTGGGTCCCTAAATAAAAGCCAGGATATTAATTTTTGCTTCTCTCTTATGCTTGTTAGTCTAGAGCACTGAGATTTTACTACTTCACTGTTGCTGGCTGAGAGTCAGTGAAAGTAACTCTATTAAAAATAAATCAGATGCTAAGATATGTGTGTGCCTTTCATTAGCCTAATGACACACATAATAGGATTCTCCATACGAATGCCTGCTGCTCAGGGGCTGAGCATTCCAGAACTCCTTCTGAGATTAGCATAAGAATTGCAAATTAAGGGTAGGCTTCCTCTTTTTGGGAAAGAACAAGTTGCTATTTAACATGTAATGGTTATCTTTCAGATTAAAATGTCACAACAAATGTACTAAAGAGGCACCTGCTTGTAGAATATCCTTCCTTCCCAGTAAGTAATTTTCTACAAATTCTTGGCATTTTAATGTAATTGATGGTATGGCAAGAATAAAAAGTCTCATTAAAGCTGTTTTTCTCCCTTCTCCAACCTGTTTTTCAGTAACAAAAATAAGAAGAACAGAGTCTGTCCCATCTGATATCAATAATCCAGTAGACAGACCCACAGAACCCCAGTTTGGAACTCTCCCCAAAGCACTAACTAAAAAGGTATGAGGTGGTTGAAGCGTGTCACAACTCCCTGGGGAGCTGCAGTAGGGAGAGGTTGGATCTTGCTTGTTGGAGCCAAAACAGCACCTTGAGCTTTCACTTTGCAAGACGTGACTATGTGACATTTTCTCCCTGTAAAACAGGGGTTGTGCAGAGCTCCAGGTGCTTACTCAGAAAAGCAATGCCACCATCAAGCCTGGGAACAGCTTCCCTCTGTTGTCCAGCAGACACTGAGGGGAGCTCCTTTCTCTTTAGTGTTTTCTCACGAGTGACTTTCCCTGCTTTGCAGGACCATCCACCAGCAATAAACCACCTGGACTCCAGCAGCAATCCTTCTTCTACAACCTCATCCACTCCATCTTCTCCAGCACCTTTCCAGTCTTCCAACCCTCCCAGTGCGACGCCGCCCCCAAACCCATCCCCCATGGGCCAGAGGGACGGGCGGTTTAACTTCCCAGGTAAACTCCTCTCTGGCAGGAGGCTCTGCAAGAAGAGGGTGACCAGGAATTCACAGGGAGTTGTAGGTTTCTGAATACATGATTGTGCCTTAAACAAGGTGTGAAAGTGTATCTTGTTACCTGATAAAATGAAAAGGTCTTTCTTACAAGGTTTTAAAGGGTATCAGTAAGATATCTTTGCAGGAAACAGATTATTGAGGAATGTTGCCACCTTTCTTAGATGATTTTATCTATTTTCTCATTTTTCTTTTTGGAAAAGGACTGAAAAAAAAGCTATTTTTTCTCCTCCTTTCCCCCTTGTGTTGTACAATGCATGCTGCCTGCAGTGTGTGCTCACCGGGGGCTTTCAGTCAGGAGGGAGGTGCTTGCTGGAGCAGGCTGTAAAAATGAGAACTGGAACGAATTACTTTGCCAGACCTGTCCAAAATATAACCCACAATCAACACCCATTTTTAAACCACTGACACACAATGACTCATGGACAGGAGTTTACCCTTCATGCCCTATGGATTGAGAGCCCCAGTGTGCAGCTTTTACCGCAGCTGAGAGGGGCAAAGATCTAAACAGTGAGAATAAATGTAATTCCTTTGACCTGAACTGGTCACATGGTGCTCAGTAGCTGCTACATCTGGGCCTTCAACACTGCTGAGTGTTGCATCAGCTTCGGACCTGTGAACTCAAGTTGCTGCTTGAGCCTGCTCAAAAGGACTAGAGGCAGTTCGGTGGACGGATTCCACTGCAGCTACTTTGCATTGGGACAAACTGCTCAGATTCACTGAAAAAATAAAAAAAGGCAGATGGTTCATGAGCTTCAGCTTCTGTGGGGGCACCTCTGCAAAACTGAGGCATGGGAGCACATCACATCACACCTGCTGTGGGCCTGCCTTGCACATTCCTGGGCTCTCCCTTTGCTTCTGCCACTGGGGATCCAAGTGTGGTGTTTGCCCACCGGGCTGCTTGAGAGAGGTAGCACAGCTTGTGTGTGATACCTGTCATCTGTCAGGGCCCTCCTGAAATGCATGTGCTGAAATTCCCCCCAGCAGGCTGATAATCCACTAATCTGTACCCAGCAGTGACCTGGGACTAATTCATTGAATGCACATGGGGCACTCACTGATGATCCTCTAACTTGTTTGTGTTGTTTTGTTTTGTTTTTTCTCCTGGTATTTTTTTTGCTGTTCCTTTTTTACAAAACCCCAATTAATTAAAAAGCTGCCTACTACCTTCAGCATAGACAACAGTTTATCTTCCCAGGTGAGTTGATTGTTTTAATTCTACTAACCAACTTCTACTGCCAAAACATAACTTGTTTGTAAACCTCTGCATGGTGCCCAAGAACAATCATTCTGCTTTAAAAAAATCTGTCTAAAACAATCCAGACTTTTTCTTATTTTGGTGTGTACTCAGGCTTCTCTCTCCTAATCTGAGGTAGTGAAGTGATTTATGTACTGAGATGGAACTTGAATATTTAGCTGTAGAACATTTGTTTCCTGCTGTGGGATTCTATCCACATCCATGTTCTTCCTTTCTAAAGGCTCACTTTTATGGTTCTATGCCTGGCCAGAAGAACTTTACAGATAGGTGGGGGAAATGGAAGAGGACTGGGCTTAGCCAACATGCAGGCATAGGAGGGATGAACATAGTGTTAAATCAGTAACAGCATAAAATCACTTTGTCTGTGGTAGAGTTTATAATTCCTGAATAAGAAGCAAAGAGTTTCTATTGCAATGTTAAAACTTGCAGTCTGTAGGAGATTGAAGTATAAAAGATGTATCATAACTATTTCTACTTTCCCAGAAATTCCCAGTCCTGCACAAATAGCGCAGCTTCCAGAAACTGCTGCAGACACTAAGTAAGTAGAGTTTTAAATCCTTCCATTTGCCCGACGTTTGCCTTGTAATCCTCAGGTCAGCCCAGAAGTGCTGTGTTAATGCCAAAACCAGATTTAACACCTGAGAACTCCCAGGGTAACTTTAGTCAGTGAGGGTGGTGCTGGTATTCCCAGTTTTATAAAGCTAAATATGACACAACTCTAAATGAAGGCATATTAAGGAGTCCAAGCCTTTAATATCTAGTCCTGGTTGTGTGAAGAGTCAGATGAAACAAGTTGGAGTTTGTAACTCGAAGGGCAAGGCACACTGAGCTGCAAGCAGACAGCTCTTCCAGGATCCCAACTGCAGGGCACAGAAAAGCTTCCAGCCTGCACTGCCAGCTGCTCCACTGCAGGTGTTTCAGGGGCAGGAATGGGAGTATCTATTCCTGGAACACAGGGTAATAACAGAGCCATGCCACTGCCAAATCAATTCCTGCCGCCTAATTATCAAGAATCACTTCCCAGTCTTTGTCCCTCATTTGCCAAAGTGAGCTTAGAGTCCTACTCTGTTACATGGAGCAGGAATTGTATTTTCTCTGGCCTTCTGTGACTGTCAGGATCTGTTCTGTATTGGCTTCTTCCTGCTCCCCTGATGGCAGCACAGGCACCCATTCCCCAGTGATACCAAACGCTGTTTTCACTGCTTCTGTTGCAGTGCTGCCCAGCAGCCGGGCACGGGCGGAGGCGCACGGGAAGCACAGGTGGGTTTGCTGGTTTGCCCCGGAGCTCTCTGGAGCAGCCTGTGCTGCTGGGGCTGCTCTGCCCCGCGCGAGGGACTCCGAGCACACCTTTCCCTTCCCTTGTGGACAGGTGGAGGAACCAGAGGCGAGTAAGTCGGAGCCCGAGGACGATGAGGATGAGGTGGAAGATCTGCCCAACCGGCGGCCGCACCTGCAGGGGATGATCTACCGCAAACCCAGCCAGACCAGCGTGTACCTGCAGGAGTGGGACATCCCCTTCGAGCAGATCCAGCTGGGAGACCCCATCGGCCAGGGCCGCTGGGGCAAGGTCTACAAGGGCAAGTGGCACGGGGAGGTGGCCATCAGGCTGCTGGAGATCGATGGCAACAACCAGGATCATCTCAAGCTCTTCAAGAAGGAGGTGATGAACTACAGGCAGACCCGGCATGAGAATGTGGTGCTGTTCATGGGAGCCTGCATGAACCCCCCTCACTTAGCAATCATTACCAGGTGAGGAGAGAGATCTTTCTATTAGTTCTACTAGATATGTATTGTAGAGCTAGCTAATACTGTTCTCATATATAAACATTTCCTGTAGCTTCTGCAAAGGAAGGACACTGCACTCCTTTGTGAGAGACCCCAAGATCTCCCTGGACATCAACAAAACCAGGCAGATAGCACAGGAGATCATTAAGGTAAGGGCTCGTTACGCCAAGGGAGCCATCGTGCAGAGCCTCAGCCAGCGCTCAGAGGCTGCACACAGGACTGGGAGCTGCTCCCTCAGCCTCTCCCCACACCTTCCTGCACAAGTCCCACAGGGGCCCTGACCCCAGTTACAACTAATCCTTGACACTGGGGTTAGGAGAGGAAATGTGTTAGAAAGCGGAGTGTGCTTGGAAATAATAAAAAACCCCAAAACATTTCCATCTCTGCTCTGTTTCCCAGGGCATGGGGTATCTCCACGCAAAGGGGATTGTACATAAGGATCTGAAATCCAAAAATGTCTTCTATGACAATGGGAAAGTTGTGATCACCGACTTTGGATTATTTGGAATTTCGGGTGTGGTTCAGGAAGGAAGGTAAGTGGAGGTTTCAGTGCTTGGTTCCACCTCTAGAATGACAAATGATGAAATAGGGAAACATTTCCTGCAGTGCAGTAGGAGTATCCGTTGGTTTAGTACACAGTTTGCATTGTGCACGTTTGCTTTGTCTTCCTTTTGAGCAGAGTTCTTCCTACAGTTGCAGTAGCACAGCTAGAAAGTTTGGATTAAGACTCAGAGCACAGAACAAACAAGACCTTAAGCCCAGGAAGGAGCTGTGAGAGTCAGGCTGACACATGCCTATTTGTTAACAGGGCAAGAAAATTAGAAACAAAACGTCAGCAAAAACATTGGAGTAAATAAAGCCAAAGCATCAGGTGCAGCACAGATACGGCCTCCACACCAATGTTTTAGTCCTGCTTCTTTCTTTTGGGCTCAGGAGGGAGAATGAACTGAAGCTGCCTCATGACTGGTTGTGCTACCTGGCCCCTGAGATTGTCCGTGAGATGGCCCCAGGGAAAGATGAAGACAAGCTGCCTTTCTCCAAAGCTGCAGATATCTATGCCTTTGGGTAAGGAAGGAACACCCAGGAGTACCGTGAGAGCTTCCTAAGTGAGACTGGCTACAGGCCTGGGCCTTCCAGTCAGTGCTCCCCTTCTCTCAGACTCAGGATTCCAGCTGGGACACATTTTCCTCACCTACTCCAAAAGTCATGGGTGGAAGGGGTTTGCAGCACCGCCTTAGGCACCTCCCAGAGCTCAGCTGGAGCAGCTGGAACAGTGCCAGTGCTGGGTATTTTGTGTCTCAGGAGCAGGCAGAGGCCTGACGTGTCTGTTGGCATTGCAGGACCGTGTGGTACGAGCTCCAGGCACGGGAATGGCCGTTCAAGAGCCAGCCTGCAGAGGCTCTCATCTGGCAGATCGGCAGCGGCGAGGGAGTGAGACAAGTCCTTGCCACTGTCAGTCTGGGCAAAGAAGTCAATGTAAGTACCTCAGCTGCAGGAGCCCCTCCATACAGCTGTTTGTCAGGGAGAAAGGGGGCTGCCTCAAGACATGTGTTTCACTGGTAACTCGGAAGAGAAAGGGCAGGAAAGAGAACAGATGAGTATGGGAGACCAGGTTAGAGGCTCAGCCTGTGCCCGTAACTGTGGTGCAGAAGTGAACGTGCCCAGCACAGGACACTCTGGGATTCTGACAGTGTCCAGGCCCTCTGTGAGCAGTATCTGCCTGGGCTCACACACATCTCAGTGCTCAGACGGTTTTCTGGTCTGCACAGTTGACCCATGAACTGAGATAATGAGCCACCACTGTCCTCTGCAGGAAATCCTGTCGGCCTGCTGGGCCTTCGACCTCAGCGAGAGGCCCAGCTTCACTGTCCTCATGGAAATGCTTGAAAAACTGCCAAAACTGAACCGCCGGCTCTCCCACCCAGGGCACTTCTGGAAGTCTGCTGAGTGAGTACCTGCTGCTGATCACAACACTGATGCCATGCAATTTGCTAACTGATCATTTCTGAGCTTTATTTGCTTTCCTGGGGCTGTCACACCTGACAGGGCAGGAACTCTGCTCCTCTAGTTCCTGGGAAATGATGTGACTAAGCCACGAGCCTCAGACAGTTCACTTCCTACTTCACCATATTCACCTGCCTCCAGCAGCTGACTGATCCTGCTGTTTGTGTCAGAGAATATCCACAACAGCATTGGGAAGGGCCCACACTGACCCCAAAGTGGTCAGAACTTCCCCTGTGACAGTAATGGCAGGTACTGCCTGAGGAAGGGAAGGACCCAAGAACAGGCCACTGTTTCCCTCTGAAGTGGTTCAGCCTGGATGGGTTTGAGGCCACAGACACATCTGTGCCCAGTCACCACGTCTTTGGCTCAGTGTTTCTTTTCATCTCCTGAACTGCTTGTATTTACTTTCTCTTTGTACTGATGTTTAACCCACCCCTTCCTCTCCTATAATCTTTCACCCTCTTCCTGCAACACCTGATCAGAACCACTCAAACTCTTGAGACAGAGACTGTCGTGGCAGTTTGGTCTCTGCTGGGTGTGGGGGCTTTGGAGTTTTGGTTGAAAATATTGCCACTTCTGTGCAATTTCCTCCCCATTTGTGCTGGATCCCTAACACACCAGTGATGTCCAACAGCTTTAAACTGCAGAAAGCTTCTCCCAGACTCCGGCCTCATCCTCACATAAAGAAGCTGCACTGAGCAGTGGAGCTCTCCCCACCTCACACAGATCCTTTCACACACTGCACTAACCCCTGCTCCAGCCTGGTCAAAGCTGTACAGTGTGTAGTTCTCAAGGGCTTGCTTTAAATAACTGAAAACTAACTAACTCTCATGGTGTCTTTTTCCCTTCCCTCCCATATTTCTTTGTAGGTTGTAGCTACTGGTGCAATAACGGGCTCCACCTTGCATGCTTCCATGTGTCGTATCCTAACCGGCAACTTGGACAATCACCTTCCATTAAAAAAGCAAAAACAAACCACGAAATTAACCCATGGACATAATCAACACTTTATCCGAGTTCTCCTCTCTGCCTTTCGCTTGGTGTGGGCTGTAGCTTCAATAACCACTCCTGTCTGCGAGACCTTCCTGGCTAACACCGGGCTCCTCTGCCTCTGGAGCGCGCCAGCAGCTGGGACTCCTCCTGGGAAGGGCGCGGGGACCGGCTCTGACTGACCAGGTGCACCCCGCAGGCAGGGCCGGGCGTCCTGCTCTGACTGCCCAGGTGCCCCCCACCGGCAGGGCCGCGTGTCCAGCCCTGACGGACCTGGTGCACCCCACGGGCAGGGCGGGGTGACCTGCTCTGACTGACCAGGTGCACCCCGCAGGCAGGGCCGGGCGTCCTGCTCTGACTGCCCAGGTGCCCCCCACCGGCAGGGCCGCGTGTCCAGCCCTGACGGACCTGGTGCACCCCACGGGCAGGGCGGGGTGACCTGCTCTGACTGACCAGGTGCACCCCGCAGGCAGGGCCGGGCGTCCTGCTCTGACTGCCCAGGTGCCCCCCACCGGCAGGGCCGCGTGTCCAGCCCTGACGGACCTGGTGCACCCCACGGGCAGGGCGGGGTGACCTGCTCTGACTGACCAGGTGCACCCCGCAGGCAGGGCCGGGCGTCCTGCTCTGACTGCCCAGGTGCCCCCCACCGGCAGGGCCGCGTGTCCAGCCCTGACGGACCTGGTGCACCCCACGGGCAGGGCGGGGTGACCTGCTCTGACTGACCAGGTGCACCCCGCAGGCAGGGCCGGGCGTCCTGCTCTGACTGCCCAGGTGCACACCGCAGGCAGGGCCGGGTGTCCTGCCCGCAGCTCGGGGCTGTCCCCAAACTGCTGTGCCTCTGCGTGTCCTGCGAGGCCCCCGGGGCCGCGGCCCCGCAGCCCCTCCGGGGCTGTGTCCTCGGTGCTGGGCTCTGTGACTCAAGGTGACAGGGACATTGTCACAGCACTTGCACTGCAAACCAGCAGGAGCTGAGGGCCAGGTCGGGCCGGTTCTCCCTCAGGCCCAGAGCCAGCACTGGAGCCACGGTCAGTTTTTTCAGGGCCAGTTCTTGCGTGGAAAGAAGGACGGTCCTTGCTCCACTGAGAGCCTGGCCAGGGGCAGTGTCCAGAGCAGGCCCACGTGGGTCAGCCAGAATCAGCTACAAAGCCGTGTAAAAAAGGAGGAAAGCAAGAGCACCCTTCAGCTCCTCCTCCCCTCGCAGATCTGGTGCTTGGAATGTTACAGTTTGCTTCTGTTTACATCCCCTGGTCAGCAGAATGACTCGATGTAGGGCCTTGGCAGTCACAGCTACCACAGCAAATATGTGCCTTCTAGAAAAGGTCTTTTTCCACTGGTTTGGAGGGGAGAGGACAGGGACAGAGGAGAACACACACCAAGGGGGTTTCAGCTGTCTGAGGACAAATTCCCACATCCACTCCCTGAGCCTCCTCAGGAAAGCTCTGAACTGAAAGTGCTTCTGGCTTTGCCAGCAGCGTGAGAGCAAGGGGAGAGACCCCTTTATGGGTTTGTAGAGCCTGGGGAGGAGCAAATGGGTTTGGGTTTGTTCTGTTGGGGTTTCTTAACCTATTTGTGTACCTTGTCAAAACTCCCCTTTTACTTAAAAAGAAAACTCCGTCAGTCAGTTTTTCCTTCCCTTCTATTTCAAGGGAAGCAAGTCCCCACTGAAAACCAGTGTCACACTTCTACCCACTGTAGAGACCTGGGAGAACTTCCTGCTCCTCCCCCTGGGGCAAATCAGATTGTGCTGTTTCTTCCCAGTGAAGAGGCTTGCATGAATAACTTCACGTGCTTCCTGCTGAATTACTGGAGCATCTCTTGGGTGATCTGAAGTGATGCGAGAGCAGAACCAAACTCATTTTCAGCTCCTTTGATAGGGCAGTGGCTTTGTAAGATGAATTATCAGTAACTGTTTCCCCCTCCCTTCTCCTCTCCCTCCCCACTCTTTGCAGCATTAACAGTAGCAAAGTTGTCCTGCGTTTTGAAAGATTTGGCTTGGGAATCCTGGAACCGAGTAACCCAAAGCTCTAGCCCGGTGTCATTGTGACCATGTTGGCTGCCTGCTCCCACACAGCACCAGAAACCCTCCCTGGCTCCTCCACGCCGAGGCTGGTGCGGCCCCACTGAAGACCATCAGCTCAGCCCCGTGTCCTGCCTGAGCACCAGCAGATATTTAAACAATGTTTACATGATACTTTTGTGTGAACTATATTTTTTTAAGCATAATAAACAGTGAATCAAGTTGAACTACAGCCATTCTCAAATAGCACTGAGAAAGAGAAGAGCTGTTCCTGGTTCCTCCTTGTGTCCGTGGTCAGTAGGAGCCACTCTCTGCCTTCAGAGCGGGGTCCCCCCTCGCAGCGGAACAGGGTCGTGGCTCCTGCGAGGTGCCGGCCTTCCAGAGGTCAGTTCTTTCCTGAAGGTAGAACCCAGCCTGCTACACTGGGACTTGCCCAAACCACGCCTTGTCCAGCTCTGGCTCACCCCGAACTTGGCTGCACCAGAACAGAGCTGCTGCAGCGAGAGTGTCTGGCCATGGGGGCTGGCCCTCAGTTAATGACTCAAGTGCTCTTCTCCACAGAACTCGCACTAAAACCTGCTCCTTCTCATACAATCCCAGAGGAATTAAGAATTGCTGGCCTTAAAAGATAAACTCATGACTTGTCACAGCTCTGCACAGGGACCAGATTCTTCTTTTGAAGTTCAGGCACAAGTTTGAGTGCAGGGAAAGGCAAGAGAGGGCAAGGGAAGAGCTGTCCCTAAATAATGCATCAGCTAAGGCCTTGAGGCACAGAGCTTCTGAGCCATTGCACACACACAGGGTGTTGCCACCACCTACAGTTGGCCACGTTTGAGCTTGCAAGCTCTCTGTTTGGAAAACAGGACTAAAGCAGTTGTGTTGAAGAAAAAAACCCTTAAGAGTGACCGAAATCTTGTAACTAAGAAGGCAGTATCTGGGCCTGGAGGCTCTGCCTGACCCCAACAGCTCAAACTTGTTTCAGAGATTAGTTTTAAAACCAAAACTCACCCCCCAGTGCACAGTGTGGAGGTTATGGAGGCGACAGCCTGTGACCACACTGAGGTGACAGATGCTTCATCCCCCTTGGAAACCAATTGCAGGCCCTGTTAGCAGAGGCTCCCCTTTCCCCACCATCATCCCCGAGGCTCGGGAGGAGGTCCCAGGAGGTCCCCGCTCCTCTGTGAGCAGGCAAAGCACCAGCCCTCAGTTCGCTGCCTTGTGTGAAGAGCTAAGTGACACAAAACCTGAGTTCTGTTGAGCAGAGAGCCTCACTCCTTGTGCAAGTCTGTTGTAGCCTCTTAAAAGTGTTGACCAAGACTTTTAAAATGTGTCTCAGATCTAAAAGAGAAGATGGGTTTGGCATGGCCAGGCACTGATCCTGTCCCCCTCGGGCTCTGCTGTTTGTTCTCATTAACGGTGTGTCAGCAGCCTGAAGCAGAAGTTGTTTTCCCCCAAACGCTGCTTAAGTAAGAGCGGCACAACACAAACCCAAAGCAGGGAAAAAGTGCTGCCCCTCGGCTGGAACCCTGCTTGGGCTTCCTGCCTTAGGGAAGGAAGGGCAGGAGCTGCTGCCGGATGCAGACTGGGCCTCGGCTCAGTCCCTGTCCGAGGGTGGCAGGGGTCTCGGGGTGCTCCACACTCAGTTTTTGGGTGCATAAACCGGACCCCAAGAGCTGGGACCCCAGAACGTTCTGTGTGGGGTCAGCGGCCCGGCTGTGCACGGGCCCCGGTTCCTTGCAGCCACAGACTGTCACCCTTTGTCCCTCCTGCAGCCGCCCTCCCGCGCAGGTCGGGCCCGTCTGCGAGCCCTTTGTGTCCTGCCGTGCCCAGGTCGGGGTGCCGGACACCGGGACGTGCCCCACTGCGAGCACGCCCTGCTCCGGTCCTGGCGTAGGCGCTTCTTCGCAGCCTGCCCTTCACGGGGAGATTGGGATTGGAATCCAGCCGGACCTGGGTGGTGTGTGGGACTCCCATAGATTGCCCTTGAGCACAAAGCTCACGCTCTGCCCCGGTGCAGCCGCAGGAGAGACCGACACCGTCTGTGGGGCCGCCTTTGTTTCGGTCGGCCAGGGGCACTCGGCCGAGCCCGGCGGCCCCGGGGCACGGAGCTGTCCCGGCCCCGCACACCAAGCCACAGTCCCTGGGTTGTGTTCGTGTCGCGCGTCCCGCCCCGTCCCGGTGGAGCTGTCAATGTGACAATGCTGTGCAATGCTGCTACAGGAGCCACACGTCAGTAGTGAATGTAAATGGTCGTAACATGGTGAACATGGACATGTTTTCTTTTCAAATGTGATGTAAACTTTGTACAGTACAAATTTTTTTTTATATTTTCTATGAACTGAGTGTCTTCCAGAATTGCTATTAAATTAATTACAAATTGTTAGAATTAACAACAGTTTCTGTATTAGTTTATGCAACCAGGAAAAAAAAAAAACGTGCACTCTATGCTACGGGAATTCTGGATATGTAGGAATCTTTTCAGTGAATAAATCTTTGGTCTGGATAAAGCAAGCGTTACTGAGTCCTGGTTTGACCTTTCCCTCCCACTGACTTTCAGCCAAACTGGAACAGGAGCAGGCTCCCACAGAGACCCCCCAGCGCAGCAGCTCCTCCTCCCCACCCCTCTGCTCCGTGTCCTTCCCAGGGACACCAGGGGATCTCCCCCTCCACACATCCATTGCAATTACCAAAATTTTCCCTCCCAGATCTCATGAGTCACATTATTAAATGGTTAACGAAGCCACTACAGAGCTTTTTGAAGCACTGAACAGTTTTAAGAAGCTGCCTCCCCCCCACAGCACGGCTTGAGGCCGTTCTGGGACCCCAGCACCTTCCCCATCCTTTGCACAAGGTCCTGCCACCGCCTTCCACCTGCAGAGTGGGGCAGAGCTCTGCCAGACAGACCCTGCTCTCCACACTGCAAGTGCCATTACCAGGTGTTAATTAATCCCAGGAAGGTTCTGCTGCTGCCAACAGCTTTGTGCCGGGAATAACGGCGGCTTTGTGCCTTTCTGCCAGGAATGGGCCAAGGCATCATAAAAGCACAATTTTACATGTCATCCATCCTATCTACATCTCACATGCAAACAATAAAAAGCTTAAGATAACTTAAGCTTTGTTGTCTTTCATAAAGAATGAGAAATAACAAATTTAATTCTCAATTACACTTGAAGGGCAGAGGTGTTTCATTTAAAAAACCAAACCACACAAAGTCCCTAGCACAAAGGCGCTGTGACTGGAGCAGTTTGATTCCCTGCTCAGAGTTGTACCCCAGAGCTGCCCTGGGTTGTCTGAGGCACTGACATCGGGGTCTCTCTGCTCCGGGAGAGCCGCAGCAAGCGGGAACAGGAGCAGCCAGCACACACATCCCAACAGAGACAAACCCAGCACAAAGGGAGCATTTCCAGCCCCAGCCAGCTGCACTGCAACACTCGATGGCATTTAAAACCCCTGCACCAGACAGGATCATTTCACCAGCCCAGCTGGGTGCTTGACAGCAAAACATCCCAGAGCAACCAAAGAAATGGGGGTTCACTCAAAGGAGGCACCAAATAACTCACAAAGCACAGCTCAGGCTACAAATGAAGTGATCGGAGCAGGAGCTAGGAAATCTGGACACGCCGCATCCTGGCTTCATCCTCAGAGATCAGCCTGCTCCTCCCAGACAAGGCAGCAGCTCCAGCCCTGGCTCCCAGTGGGGTTACTAGGGCAGGCAGAACCTTTTTGCACGTGGACAGTACAACATGGTATTACCAAAACACCAAGGAAAGGAAAAAGCCTTTCACCTACCTGGCCTCACTGTCTCCAGAGCTCAGCAGCCTTGCGCATCACCCCAACACAGGCTTCATCTGCCAGGCCCGACCCCACAGCCCTTTGCTGTCCCTAATAAGCCTCAGGTGTCCCTAATGAGCCTCAGGTGTCCCTAATGAGCCTCAGGTGTTCCTTGTGAGCCTCAGGTGCCCCTTATGGGCTTCAGCTGTTCCTTGTGAGCCTTACCCATGCCTCGTCCCCGCCCCTGCCTGGCCCCACCAGACCCCAGGTTTCCTGCGTTTCCCTGACGCAGGGCCCAAACTTCTGTCACCTCCCTGCACTCATGGACCTCGTCCACACTTTCCGTTCCTTTTCCTTCAGTTAATAATGTTATGAAAACCAGGCTCGAAGCATATCCCACTGTCAGACTGTCCCCCAAAGCTCAGGAATGCACTCTGTGCACTCAGGGGTGGAGGGCAGCCAGAAGTATTCCTGTGCTGCCAGGCCGGGACAGGGAACTCTCCCAGCTGCCCCAGTTCAGCCCTGTACCTGGAGGTTTTACCAGCACCCAAAACCGGGTACAGAACCAGGCTAAGAGCAAGGTTTGTCTGCACCTCAGTGCCCTGGTACACAGCCTGTTCTGGATGCTGAATTCCCTTAAAGCCATATAAATTTGGCTTAAGTGTCTATGAAACAAGCCACTAATTGCTCCAGAAAGTGTTCATCTGTAACTCCCAGTCCGGTCCCACCCCAGCGAGGTGCACAACCACCTCAGCAGCCCAGCCCAGGCCAGTTCCTCTGCCCCTGCAGTGCTGCTCCACTGCTCAAACAACACACGTGGCTTAAACCCTGCACGGGACACTCCACAACCACAGAACAGGCTGTTTGATCAGTTCAGGATTTTAAAAGGTATATTTTGTATCTGGCTTCTTAAATGATGTTTCAGTTTTTATCAGGGAATGGAATAATTATCCAGTGACCTTAACATCTGCCCTTTATCTTCCCTATTTATATCTGCAGAAAAAGCAACTACACCCAGCTTCAGATCCGTGCTGACATTAACTTACACTCGGCACCAGTTTAAATAAATCCACAAAGAATTAAAACAGATCTCTGCTTTTCTTAATCCTTTCCTTTAACTGCCTCCTCATCTCTCTGCAAAGAGAAAAGTTTTGCAACAGCAATGACACCTCAGATACCACGACAGCATTCCTAGTAAGAGAATTCCCTGTTAGCCATGCGCATGGAAAATGGGCAGTGCAGGGGTGCTCCCCCCAAAAGGGCTGGGGCACATTCACACTGCACTACAGAACTACAAAACTCATCACCCCCTGTCTCCTGCTTTTGCTGGACTCATGTGAATCCAGAACTCTCCAGCCCAGGGCTCCTGGAGAACTTCTTTAAGGGAAAGTGCAATTACCCTATTTCACTTCCTTCCCACCCCACAAACCATGAATTCCAGTAGCAAAGGACACTGATGGTATAACAGGCACTCAGTGCCCATCGGGGCTCCCTACCTGCCAGGAACCTCCTCTGTCCCTACTCTCTGTGCTGTTCTCTGCCACTGTCCACATCTCACCTGTGCTATGTGGGGGATCCTATGGCTAAGGCTGTCCTGAAGCACATGTGAAACACACTGTTCACACATGGCACTGCTGACCTTGGAGTCTCAACTCTGCCTGCATCAGATTCCAGCTCCTGGACACAAGGGATGACAGGAAAATCTCACCTTAAGCTTTTTTAATATGCTCATACAGCCCTGGTAACTTCAGAGAAGGAACAAGTTCTGATGTAACTCCAAGGCCTAGAAAGAGCCCAAGTCCAAATACAATGAGGGCAGTTTCAAGCCAGTCTCACTCCCTGGTGCAAACTCACACTTGCCTGGCAGTAACAAAAATGCAAAAGTGATCACAGACAGACTGTAACTCCTGGAGATGGCCCTTAGCTCAGGGAGGAGTGTTGGCTGGAGCCCAAACCCACCTCACCACAACGGGAGAGCTAACTCTGCCTGTGCAGGCTGGAGCCAACAGCAAGAAGAGGTTCACTGATCCACACACTTTGTCTCAGTATAAAGGCAGGTTTTATTACAAACAAATCAAGTAAACCAGAGCACAGAATTCAAATGTACAAAGTGCTTTGGAATTTTTGGAACCTCTCTGCCACAAGCTCTGTAACAACAACAACAGCTGAGGTTCATGTACCTGAGTCCCACAAAGCAGAATTCACTGCTGCTACCTGCTGAGCAGATACATCTGAGGTGGATGCAGCAGGTGTTTCCACCTGGGGACCAGCACATTATTATCTCATTTGCAAACATTGCTCCAGATCCAGGCACATGGCCAGACAACTCCCAGCAACACAACCATCCATTCACTTGCTTTCAAGTGAAGATAATATGCAAGTAAACCAATCTGACATAAATAAGGTCACAAAGATGAACAGTACATTTAAAAACAAGGTTTCTGCTCTAGTTAACTTAATACAAAACTCTACATTCTCCTTGTATGTACAAGACCCACCAGATTTATACCAGCATAGACAGTATTAAAAAAACAATTTGCACTTTCACTATTAAGATAATGTATTTAAAGCATGTGAGAATAAATAGGAAAAAAGTTAAATTTAATATTTTACTTAATTAAGGCTGAGGTTTAAGAGTCAAATCCTACAATCCTATACATGGGCATGATTGAACATGTATAAGAAAGAGGATTTGACTCCTTGTTTTTTGAAAATAACAACAAATGTGCAAGCGTTGCCTAAAACACAAGTGGATTTGTTCTTCAGCTGGTGGGTTGCAAAGCTCTTTTGACTTCACGCGGGAACACAGCCCCAAATATATCTTCATGGTATCGCTTTTGACTCTGCAAAAAGAAAGGACACCCAAAAGAATTAAATTATGCCAGCTACTCCTTATCCATCAGTTCAGTAACTAAAAGGCCTTTTGCATTTGTAGGACTGGTTCTGTGATTGTAGACTTTTGTTACTGCCAGTGAAAGGGAGATCCCTGAATCCCTGGAAAAATGCACCAGGATGAGTTCTGATAACAAGAGGGTCCTAAAAAGCAGCAGCCCCAGGCACTGGGTTCTCAGTGATGGGCCCACGAGATTCCTAAGCTCACTTTTCCTCTGTTGGTACAATAAAGCCTCCAAACCCTGATGTTGCCAAGGCCCTGCAAAGGGGATCCCCAGGACGCCCGGGAGGCCCTGGGGAGGAGGGTGGCTGTAGGAGCGGAGCAGCAGAGCGCCTCTCCCGCCCCGGCCGACAGCAGCTGTGCTGGCAGTCCCGGGGCGCAGCGAGCCGCTCCCTCAGCGCTGCGCTCCCTGCGCACACGAAGGAGCTCGTGGCCGCCGCGGGACCCCGAGCGTGGCTGTGCGGCCTCTGTGCCCCACCCGCTGCAGGGAAGGCCCCGTGCGAGAGCGCACCTTGAGCTGCTGGAAGTACTCGTCCGCCTGCTGCCGGCTGAGGCGCAGGGCCCGGGCGAGCAGCGCCCGCAGCGCCCGCGCCACGTCCCGCGCCATGCGCACGTCCCCGCACACGTACACGTGGCCCTGCTGCCCGTGCACCAGCTCGCACACGCGGGCCTCCAGCTGCCTCTGCAGGATGTCCTGAACGTACACCTGAGAAACACAAAAAGGATCAGCACACCAGGCTTCTTAAATGCTGCTTTGGCTCTTCTGAACCCATCGTGGGTCTGTGCCCCAAGGCTCTGAGTGCCCCATCTGTTCCAGCTCTGTCCTGCGCCACAGCAAAGGTGAAAAATGTCTTCAGGCTGCCCTTTACAAGCCCCAGATTTGGAAGCTGGGCCTGTCTCTTGATCAAACTTGAACAGACAAAATCTCTTCTATCTGCCAAAGTCCCCTAACTGCCAGGAGAGCTAAAAAGAGGGTAACTTGTGTGCTGTTGTTTTGCCCAGTCAAGATTTCTTCTATGCAGAATTTCCATTGTACCTGTGTCATTGAAATGGGACAAATGGCCAGAGCCAACTCATTTCTAACTCATGGGCTAATCAAATCCTGCAAAATCTAAGGTTTCTGAAAATGTTCCAGCTCTAGTTTCAAAGGCTGTTTGCACTGGATGTGCCTCTCTATGGCAGCGAGGCGTTATATTTTTGTAGCTTGCTTGTGCTGGAGTGCCCAGGGAGATTTTCCTTCATTTGAAGGAGCGGGGCTGTTTGTCACCTGCTTGCAATACACTGAAGCAAAATGCTAACATTTTTTTAAGAACAAACAGAGTCCAGATCGTAACTTGAGGGATGATTCTGGAGGAGTTAACCCTTAAAGAACAAAGGAACCAGCCTTACTTTCTCTTGGCCAGGCAGTCTGGAGTAAGCTGTGTAGACATCTTTCAGGACTCCCTTCCTCTTCATTTCCTCAATTTCCTCTCTGTAGATGTGGTCCAGGTCTGGCTGCCGGCAGCCGAACAGTAACGTCATGCCACCTGCTCTGAGCCCTGGAACCAGCGTGGGACAGTGTTTGTCTGAGTGCCTGGGGCAGTCACTGACACACAGGACTGGCACACAGGCTATGCCCTCCAAGTCCCCAAACACCCCACGCCCACCAGAATGGTCTCTGAGGGGATGGACTGGCTGTGCCAGTGCAGTGCTCCATCAGCCTGGGGGTGCCAGTCTCTGCAGGGGCTCTTGGCTGACGTTCGTGGGTGTCTCTGGCTCAGAGCCCTTGTCTGGAGGAGTGGGGTGTCCCTGAGCCAGCCACGCTGGGCCCCTGCCCAGCCCTGCCCGGACGGGCCCGCAGGTACCTCTGTGCTCCAGGTCATAGAGGCGCTGCAGCCAGAAGCTCCTGAAGGGAGCAATCCCCGTGCCTGAGCCGATCAGAATGCAGGGCTTGGCAGGCTCCTCTGGGAGATGGAACTCATTAGCACTAAAATGCAAAAATATGTTAATTAGGTAGCTGATTTCTGACTGACATTCATGTTTGGTTGCCTGAATGACTCTGAGCAGCACGGCCCCAGTCCCCAGTTTGAAAGCAGCAATGGGGCTGAACTGGGTGCTCCTTGTTCCCTCCCCTTTCCTTGCTCTGCAGTGGAGAAGCTGACAGTGGGGATGGGGTCACAGGAATATAATTATTTCAGAATTTTCTAATGATCTGTGATGTTACTCAATGTAAGGCATGGTAAAAGATCTCATCTCTGGAAGACAAAGAATTCCCTCTCTTCTCAGACCCAGCTGTTCCAACTTCCACTCACCAATCACTTGAAAATACCCAAACAAAGGAAAACCCACTGAAGAAGCTGAAGTAAGAACTGCTCTTATGTGGGTTGTTTAATTTTCTTTACCTGCGGATGAAGCAGGGCACGGTTTCATTGAGCTCTATTGTGTTCAGCCACGTGCTGCAGACTCCATGGTGCAAAGGCCCTTCTCCATCTAAAAGCAGAGCAAAGCAGAACACCTCTGTCAGCACTCAAAAGCCTTTGGTTTTTAAAAAAGCACGGTTTGTACTCAAAATTATAGCTTTAAAATAAATGTATGTCTAGTAATGATTTATAAAACAAGGATACACTGATGATGGTGCAGGATTTTAGCACATCTTGGCACAGTATGAACACGTGCCCTGCAGGTACTATTCTGCAGGCATGACGACACACATTTTTTATTACAGATACGCTTCATGCTGAATGGCAGGCACAGTTTTTTTCTGAACCACAACGTAGCCTAAATACCATTTAATTAAGACAAATGAAAACAACAGCTCCTTACCTCTTGTCCTGTAGTTTACAACTGCAACTGTCAGATGAATCTCTCTGGCTGTCATGTCACAGGAGGAGCTGACAGAATAGTACCTGGGCTTCAGAAATGGCAGCTGAGTCAGCAGGAAAGCTGTGGAGACCTCAGCAGAGGGAAACTCCTCCAGCACCTCCAGGATGTTCGGGCTGTTGTAAAGCTTCCATTTATTGTATTCTTCTGTGCTCTAAAAGCCAAAGGTCATCACCACAATGTTACCAGGTCATGCTGAGTTAAGGAGAGCAAGGGTATTTGAAATGTCACTTATAAACAAGATTCCTGCTTTACAGTCGATTAAATATGCAGGCAAATCAACAAAGAGTTCTCAAAACTTTGCCAGGACCAATACTGGGGTTTCGTAAGAAATCATTTAATTTTGAACACAGAAGTTCAGAACCCCCACCACAATGTTCTCAGACACCAGCTCCCTCCGTGAGGATGCAGAAACAGAAGGAAAATCCGTTTCTCAGCTCCCTGTCACGGCTCATCCATGAAACTGTGTCATCCCAGGTCCTGACCCCTCCAGAGCCTCCCTGAACCTGGTAGGAGGAGCCAGCGCTTACCACACCTGTGAGTCATTACTTAGAGCCACATCCCTCTGACTCTCAGGGTAGCAAATTCTCTGTCAAAAACATCTACCAGCTCCCCTGCAGCTCCTCCACATGCAAAGGGTGTCTCATCAGAAACCACCGTGAGGCAAGAGAACCAGGCAGGCACATGGCCCACCCAGAACCACACAGGAAACACCAGATCTTGGTTCCCACGCCCAAGCTGAGCCTCAAGACTCCTCTTTCTCTCATTGTGGTTGGCTTTCCAAGACCACAGACTATGTAACAGAGGCATAAAAATCCATCACTACAAAAAATTCTTAAGCTTCTGCTACAGAGTCAAAGGGCATCAGAGGGCCCAGTGCACAGCTCTGCAAACAAAAATCCAGCCCACAGGCTCACCTGACACAACACCTCCAGCCTCTGCTTGTCTCCTTCTGCTGTCACCAGCTGGGAGAGCTTTTTTAGCAGTTGTTGGGAGGGTGGAGTAGTGATATCAAGCAAATATGTCAAAGCCTCGGGTAGTGTGCAGGCTGGAATCTTTTTGTGACTTGTCCAGTATCCACCTGGAAATGAGAGAAATAAAAGGTCACTTGGCAACACCCGTGGTATTTGACAGCTGTAGAGCTTTGCAAAACTCAATGTCCTTCAAAATACCCCTTCAGGAGAGGGCACAGCAGGTCTAGCCCACAGGGCCCTTCTGAAAGAGGTTATTGTGAGGTTTTGAACGTTTTGTAAGGGGAGGATCTGACGCAGAAAACTTCATGACAACAAAACACCACTTGGAAAGTCACAGTCTCATTTGGGGAAACCATCTTTCCATGTGCCAGAATCCAATGATTGTTCCTACTAAGACGGGAAAGATGGGCAGGACATAGAAGTCTATTTTAGGACTCTTACATGTAGGAACAATAAGCAAACTGTCGATTAATTTAATTACAGTCAGTGGCCAATTCAGCAACTGAAATACAAAGAGTGTCACCTTGGCTACCTCTGCAAACCCTGGTGAAGTCATGGTTTTGCCAGAAAAGTGCAAAATCAGAACCAAGAATTATAAGAATACCTAAAAAGCAGTAACAAAATCCTACTGAAACTTAAGAAAATGATCATAGAATCAAATTCAGTCAACAAAATTTCTTAGGAATTTTAAAGGAATCTGTCCAACATCCTCTATTATTTTGTCTAAAGAGACCCAACTTACCATCAATGCAGGTTTCAAGCCTGATAGTCTGATCAGCTGGAGGGGCATCCTTGACACGTGCAATAATGCCATGGACTAATTCTGCCTGGTTGCCTGGGAAAATCCCGATGTGTTCCCCAGGAAGGTAGTGCACTTCCCGATCAGTCTCACAGTAAAGTTTAACCAGAATGGTAACGCGACTGGATGGTGATGAAAGAGAAATGAGACACATCTTGGTTACATTGACAGGATTTCCCTTGGACTGCACAGGAAAGGAATAAGTCTGCAGTGGCAGATGGCAAGGGCTCCCTTGTGTTCATTACCAAATACCAGACCAGCTTAGGGCTTCACAGAGACTTAAACAAATCAGAGCCCAGGCACGTGAAGTACTTGTATCCAAACAAACTGGGTGCTGAAGTTCTGCCTGGTCTGTCCAGTACAGAGTAAACATGCCTGGAATTGGCGAGTGAAAGTGCAGCCCCACTGCACGCTGCACAGCTCACATGCTTCTCCTAAGGACAGTACGACATTCCTGTATATTTTGTAATAACTGCAGGGAGGAGATGTTTATAACCAGGCATTTTAGATGTTTAAGATTTTAGTAAAATGTAGTATTGCAATATTCAAAAGAATGAAGTAGCATACCTGGACTTCGAACTTTGAAGATTCTGCCTGAATTTCAGCTTCATGGGAATTACATCCTTGGCATGAATGCTTGCAAGAGCTGGTGAGAAAAGAGGATATGACTCTTGGTAACTCTGTGATTAGGATGGTTTAAAATGCCTTCAAATAATACACAGAGGAGAACTGAACCACGCTTGCCCTAGAAGGTGACTGACCATCAGTCAGTTGTGTGTGCCCTATTCCCTGACTAAAAGCAGTTCATCTCAGCTTTTGCTCCTCTGGAGTTGTCTAAATGTGTGATAGTTCCAGTGTGATTTTGTTGGAAAAGATAACTTATGCAATGTAAATCAGTGTCTTTTTAAATCTGACCGTGTACTTCATTATATGCATTCTACCATCCAGCAGGGCCAAGAGCACTTCTGAGAAACCTCCACAGTTCAGCCCCTCTGAAGCAGCAAAGGCAGAGGGAGGGGAAGGTGGAGCAATACCTTTAGCCAGGTCCATGGGCTGAGAGTCATGCACTAGCCTGTAATTGGTAGGGTCCCAGCTTTCCTCAGAGGTGTAGATCTCAGGCAACTGAATACTGTCTCCCCCACGGACGTTAAAAACATCACAGGCAGTCTAGATAAAAAACCACAAAAATAAAGGCTATTCACACACAAAAAAAATATATTCTTAGCGTTGTCATAATCCTAATAAGGAGCTATCAGTTTCACAGATTGCTGGTTTTTACTGCTTCTGGCCTGTGGGTTCAGTGAGTTCAGTAAGGTTCCACTTCTATACCAGTATAGCTACAAAAGATCTACTGCAAAAAATTCAGATGTTTGATGCTACACTTGTTCATACTGAGCATTCCATTATCCAAAAGGGTTCACACAATTTTATGTGGATATTTAAAAATAATAGAAAAGGGACCCAGTTCCCTCCCCAAGTTAGGCAAGCAGTAGAGAAGAGGGGAGATCCAAATTCAGATATAAATTCAGATGTTTGGTTTCCTTCATTCTCCCTCATATTTATGGGAACTGAACTAAAATGAATGGATGAATGGCCAGAATATGAGCTGTACTTCCATATTCACCCTGAAAGCACTGACTGCCCAGCTGCGGAAAGCTTCTTCTTGCCCACTGAGTTCATCCCCTTCTCCCACTGGAGTGAGCTGGGAAGCCCCGAGTTGGGCCAGTTTTTGGTCAATGGCATGAGCAAAGGCACAGAATTCTGGGTACATGCTGGACCCCAGACCAAACACAGCGTATCTGCAGAAGGAGATGAAAAGAAGATTGCTGTGTTATGCTACATGGAGTGCAAAAGGTCTCAATCCCATGCAAACCAAACAAAAAAGTATTTTTACCTAATTTTCTTTCTCAGCAGTTTCAGTCTGAGCAGGGAGTCCTTCAAGGTCTGCATAAAAATTCATAAAATACTTTAGGTTAGAAAAATACTCTGATTTAAAACAGAAGTGAAACCTGATCCATATCTTACTGAAGGACATGAGATAAATGAAAGGTTTATTTTTGGTCTTTGAGCTGAGTCTCATACACACTTCTGAGGTGAACATTACCTTTCCGTTACATGGAGAATCTCCATTTCCAAAAGTGCTAGTAACCACTAAAAGAAGTGTTTCTTTCTCCAGGTCACAAATATTGTACTCATCCATGCACAGAATCTGGAAGGAATAAAGCTCATGAGACATTGCTAGCAGACATAAGAACTAGCCTTAGATATCTCAGATGACTGCTGACCAAACTTACACGGCATTATGCTAAATGAATACAAAATCAAAGGTCTAGTCCAACTTGTATTTACAGAACATTCAGAACACGGGCTTGGAGAATGGTAAAGCCTGCAGAAGCCTGTCTCCTGTCTCCACACGGTGTGGCTGATTTGTACTGCTCACCTTAGTGCTGAAGGCACAGCTGAACAGGCTGTACAGGTTGGTGGCGAGCGTCTCCGACTTGCCCGTCTCTGTTGCGTAGATCACGGTGACCTTGGCCCTGGTGGCCACTGCTCCTCGCATGAGTGAGGATGCAAAGAGCACAGCCCTGGGGAAAGAACAATCACACACAGCTTTTAATGGAGCTACGCTAATTCAGGTTGATTCACAAACAAGCTAGGAAAGACGGAGCTTGAGCATGGCTTTTCCTTGGAAGATGGTTCAGAAGCAACACACTCTAGATAGCCCTGAGCAAGAACCTTAGATAGGAATGTTGCCTCAGGGTGGACAGGTAGGGCTATGATTCAAACCACTCAAGTGGTCCCCACTATAATGATTTTTTTTAAAGAAATAGAGCAGAAACATTACAAGAAGAGAATAGTTGGACAAAGCATGAAGAATCTTATTTGAACAACTTACTTTGCCAAGATGCTAAACTTTATTTGTTTTTTCCTTGGCCTCCGTGTCTCATCATGCCACACATGTGTTTTCCATGCATCCACCTTTAAAAAAAAAGTTATGCTTTAGGTAAGGAATGCAAAATAGTAAATAAACAATTTGCGTATCTTTAAAGGGCCAGATCAAATAGAATCTGTACATACAATCCACTGAGTAAAAATATGCAACAGTCTCTGATGCATTAAACTGCACTTTACTTGAAGCCAGAGAAATCAACAGAACTAACAGCACCTCCTACATAAAATAGCTTCTGTTTGCTACTTCTGAATCTGTCTAGTGAACTTTCATGAACCAGAGCTTGGCACCCAGCCTCCCTCAGGTCCTGTATCGCATCTGCACTGCTGAGCTTGTCTGCTAGAGTCGGTTTTTCTTTTTGATGATATGTACCTGGTAGTAATAGAAGGGAGTGAGGACATAGTTCAACATCTCTTGGTGGAACACGGGGGTTATGCTGCCTGACATGGGAGGCACAATCCACACCCAGTCTGCCGGGCAGCCGCCCCGCGCACGGTACTCGCTCTGCATGTACTTCAGGAAGGACTCGGAGGCCGAGTGGTGATCCATGATGGTTACATTCTGTTTCTAGAAGAATGGCAAAAAGAAAACCATGCATTAAAAACCCTATTCTGCCCTTCTACATAGTGTATCTAAAGTAATCCTCTTGCTTTGGTCAATATTTCAAGGACTTTACTCAGGGCTGGGAAATGAATACTATCAGCAAGTACTGTAAAGATACAGATTGAGGTGCAGGCCTTTGATTAAGAACTCTTAGATCTCTTCTTTAACATCAGCATTTTACCTCTGCAGCACTGGGAGCTCATGCTGCAAAGCCTCTGGCTCACTTTTACTCAATTTTCATATTGTCATGTTATGCTAAACTGGAATTGAAAATAAAATATGTTAATCCAATGGCTTTACATAGGTTTTGAAACATAGATAAATGTGTTAAAAGGATGAAAAATCTTGCCCTTAACTTCCTTTTCTTTTTCTCTTCCTTCTGCCTTTACCTGTGAGGAAATATGGATTCCTCTACTGTCCCAGGTGTAAACCAAGAATAACTCTATTGGAATCATAATGCCATCTCCATGGAGTGAAAGGAAAAAGGGGCAGTGAGTGTTCAGTGTCTCTCCAGATCCCATACTCATTGACTGACCTGGAAGCTGTGAAGCACAGCCACATTGATCTCTACAACAGCTCGGTCCTTCCATAATGATGACACTTTGTTTGTTTCCAGTCCCATTCTCCTCCCTACCTCCTACATGTGAAAAAGAGAGAGAAAAGAGAAAAGCAAATTTACTATATGGAACTTAGACCCCATGATTCCTCAACCTCGTCAGCTTTATATCAGGAAAAAGTCATGCAGGAGGGGAAAGATTCAGTGTCATGCTGGGGAAAGTGATGGCAGCAGAAACACCTGAGATTAAAGGTAAACTGGAATTTTAGAGTTCTGGTTCTTGAGGATGTTCCAGTTTCATAAAGCAGGGAGTGGTTCTCTCCCACCCCAGTGAACACTGGTAGTGTCTCATTTCCAAAACTGTTCCTGCACCAAGTTCACTCCCTTTGCAGCCCAGCCCAGCTCCCCTCCAGCAGGTTACCTTCAGGATGTTGTAGCGCTGCGCGTCACAGAAGTCCCGCACTCCTATCTCTGTGCCCATGTACCAGCCATTGAAAGGACACGCCGTGAACTCCAGCCCTCCCACCTCCAGCAGCATGTTGGCCACAGCAGGCAGCGCGTACCACTTCAGGTCCAGCTCCTTAAACCACTCGTACCTGCCAAACAAGCAGTTTGAGTTATTATTTGTGTGTCTTTTCCTCCATAACCAGAAAAGCCCAGGAAGATAAAGAGTATCAATTCTAGGAGGAACCACTGGACCAGGGTCTGCAGAAACTCACAGCAGTTTTCAGTGCAGTAACTGAGAATCACCAGCTACAGGAACTGCAGAATCATATTACAGAGTTCTGCAATCTGCAGGCCAGTCCCAAAGCAAACAAGAAGAAAAAAATAATGAGAGAAAGGCAATAAACACTGTTATGAGTGCAGTGTTACCTGTGTATTACACTAGCATAAGAAATTAGGATTTTTAGACTTCTGAATATAATTGAAATGTAGATTGGGAAAAAAGATTTCCAACAAAGCTGCCATTTGCTTCCTTAACTTAAATCTCATTTCATTGTTCTAACAGGCATTTTATCTTTCAGGATAATTTACCATCATTTCATCCTGACAAAGAACTCATAAAACAGCTGCCACAGGCACAGCCCAATAACCTGCCAAGGTGAGGCAGAGGCAAAAATGCACTTATCGAAATCTTGTGTGCTTACTTTGGATGCTCCATGGGCACTTGGAGGACAATTTCTGGAGGTAATTCAAATATTTCTGGGTCTTGGCCGTTTGCTTGGAGAACAAGTGGAACTACATCAAAGCGGCCATATTTCGGCTTCCACCCAAGCTCAATGCACAACTGCAAATACAGAAAGCACATTTTGTGTTTTTTTCAGGTTTCCCCTCCAGATCTGAAGACAAAAGAATCTTAACCCTCTGAAAGCTGCTGAGGTAAATACTAAGTGAAAAAGGTTCTCTTTGTCATTCACACAATGTTGAGTCATGCTGATGCAGTACTGGTCGTGTCCCTGGTCGTGTCTCCTGACAGTATTAGCTCACCCAGTTCTGAGATGGAGGGCAGCACTTTTATATCAGGACTGTAGGAAGTTATTGTTCCAGCCTGCACCCAGAACCTGTGGGGCAGAACATCCCATTCGCTCCTCTCCTCCCTACCACTCTGCATAAACGTGCGAGGAAAAAGCCCCAGGGAGGTGGGTTAGCCAAGATGGGAAGCAGCTGTGGCGGTGAGATTGGAGCTGTACCCGTGTGAACTCCACAGTGGCAGGGTCTCCAAGGATGGAGCCATCTGGCATTGGGTAGCCAGCGTAGCGGATCAGCTGGCTGTTCCACACACGGAAATCGTGCTGCCCGTCCGTCCTCTGCGGGAACACCGTGATGGCTGACCTGCCCAGGACAGAGCACACGCCTTACCCCACAGCAGCACACCAGACACACCCTCACTGCTCACACAGAAACTGGTACCAGCAGAAAATGTTTTACATTTCTAAAATTAACATTAGTAGAAATAAAATAATTTGTTCTCTTTACCCACATCCCCGAATCTTCAAATCATCCCTTTTCCCCAGGAATTGCAAAAGGTTTTGTAACATCAGCCATGAAAGTTATAAAATTTCAAGATGGTTGATGGAACACATGAGAGGAACATGTAAGTACCACGAAAATTAAGAGCAGAGACAAGTTGTCAAAATACTTAGACTTTCATGTGCTTTTGATGCCAGATCTGGATGCAATTCTTGTTGTTTAAAATAAAGAGACCTACCTTATATTCCCATTGTTCGTGGCATACTGAATATGATGACAGATATGCTCGAACATTTCCTTGGCTGTTTTACAGTCCCGTGCATCAAACACCTGCATGTTTCCAACAGAAATGTAAAGAATACTAATTTTGAAACAGTAATGCAAGATTGTTATTTTTCCTATGCACTTAAGGAATGGAAACATTGTAGCTTCACTAGGAAAGGTTTGTTTTTATAGTCCTTCTATGCATCATTTTCACAAATAACAATCCACCAAGGACCAAAACATGCACCTGGTTCCATGACACACGTGGTTCCTACACTCACACTGCTACACATTTTCATTCAGCCATGAAGCAGAGGACTACCAAAAAACCGATCTCCTGATATGAACAGGAGAGAGTCCTCCTCAGTGGAAGCAGTGGCATGTTCTACCAAAGGAAAGGACATTCTTCTGAGTCACAGCAGAGGACTGTTTGGCCACGGCTTAGGTGTGCATTTATAGCTCACCTGCAGGTTGGACCACTGGATTCTCCCGATGCACCTGGGCGCGTTCCTCCAGGCCTGCTTGGCAGCAAAGGTCAGCTCATCCTTTGTCAGGTGGTAGGTTCCTGTTGTTTCTATCTCCTTGGTCACTGTTTCCAGTCGGCCCAGCTGCTCTTTGATTTTCGGCCTTTTGGACAGTAAACAGCCGTGAAAAGAAACAATGATAATTTAACTCAAAGTGCAGACGGTCTCTTCATATTTTGGCTTCAGAATTTAAGACTTGTCGTTATGGAGTGCTATGACAGAGCTTACTGGCCTCATGAGGAAACAAATACACTAGAAATTTAAGTTGTGACACCATCCTTTCACCACCCAATACATGCGTGGATTGGCCATAAGCTATTTTGTGTAAATTTTCAGTTTAAATTTGGATTTTCTAGATTAATTTGAAAAAAAATCACAAGCAAATGAAAACCAGAGAACAGGTGGGTTTCAGGGCAAATGTAGGCTGAGAGTGACTGTGCTCTCAAAGTTCCATTGTTTTTACAAGGCCACAGCTCTTCTGAGTAAAGTAAGTAGGATTTTCATTCCTAAAAGGAAGTGCTGAGCAATTCCTTTGTCAGGGAAACCAACTCTAAAATTCTTGAGTTTGATAACAGAGAGTGAAGTCAAAACATTAGAAAATATTTATCACAGCAGAGACAAAAATTGGTTTGTTGTCTTTCAGACAGAATGAAAATAGCCTGCACTGTCTGAGAGTTTTCACATTTTCAGCAAGATGAAAGATCAAGGGCAAACATGTGAGATAGTGTAAATCAATGTGATCAAACAGCCATGAGCAGAGACACAGAGATGAGCAAATGCAATAGGCTGGCGAGGACAGCCTGTGTGTAAGACAGGGACTTTCAGAAAGATTCAGAGGGAAGAAACATTTGTAAGAAGTTCAAAGTGTCTAAAGAAGTGACCATTATGTGGCTGAGTCTCTTTGAAAGTTTGATAATGTTTTCTAATGGGATGAGCAAACACTGAACTGTTGCTTGAAAGCTCATCATGTGGAATGTCACTGCAAGTCCTTGGACATCAATCAGCTGTTCCAGCATTTCCTGCAACAAGATGCCTCTGCATCACGGCCATTTTTGTGAAAACACAAACTGCTCCCGTAATGCTCAGTGAGCTTATGTTGATAGTGCAGAGCAAGGGTGAGAAGCAACTCTGGCCTTCCAATCTTTGGCTAAAGCCTTGAGAGGAACACAGGGAAAAGATACTTGGAACAGCACAAACAAAAGGCATTATCCACATTACTCATGTCTGAGACTGATCCCAGTGCAGCTAATCCCACCAATGCCAAGAAACCGAAGGTAACGCTCTGGCAGACAGTCCTCAATCTACTGGAATGTGGCACACTCCAAAGGGATGGGGCTGAGGAGTGCATGGTCCAGAGTCCTTCCCTGTGTTCCCAAGATCTTGGATTGGCAGATGGAGGACATGAAGTGCAATGACAATTTTATTTAGCTTTTCTAAGAGTCCTTATGTATTTTTGAATGCATGCTATGTAACAGGATAGTTACCAAGAGCTGTGAAGAAACCAAACCCTCCTGAAGGCTCACAGAAAGACAGGTAGGTAGAGGATTTTATACCAAAAATCAAGTGGGCTTACTCTTTAAATGAACTGTAGTACTGCTTGAGGAAGTCTATTGCCTGAGGTAAAAGATCTTCCAGTGGAACTGGCCCATCTCTGGTACCTCTCACCAGGCCCTTTGGGGTCATGAGTGACCCTTGGCAGGCTTTGGTCCGGCAGTTGATAACCTGAAAAACAATAAAATGTCAAAAAACAATGTTGCACTCTGTATCTTTTCAAATTTCTGGAAACTCCCTGTTCAGATTTCCATATTTTACCTCTTTTGCAGTCAGGTGTAGTGTGTCAAGAAAGCTGGATCCATTTTCCAAGTTTCTTACTCTTACATGTCTTGGACATCCTGATATTTGGTTTGAAATTTTGATGCCATTTTGAGGGAGATTCTGGACAGAGAACAGATAAAAATGCATACTGTCTTCACACCTATTGCATATCTTTCCATTTCATTTTAAATTTTATGTTAACATCAAAATATTTCAGATTAAATTAAAGAAACTAGATATAAATGCGACCTGCTCCAACATGAATATTTGACTACAAAACTACTGAGCTAATCTACAAAAAGTATTTTTGTACTAATCAAACAGTATTTGCCACTGCAAACACCTTTGTAATTTCAATAAGCCCTGATGTCTGAACATAATAATCACAGTCTCAGGAAAACAGCAAACCAATTTTAGAGATGGGACAGGTTTGTTACTAAAGGTTTGCAAAGGGGTATAAAAGAATCAGGCATCCTAGTCCCCTTGGGGTCACCTCTTCCTTTAAGTCTTATCAATGCTCCTTTTTGGTCAGAAAAAACTTTCACCCAAAGAGGTCCCAGCAGTCCTAACCTCCTGCAAGCACAGTCAGACCTCACAGGAGAACGTGGAGCAGTTGTGAGCAGCAAGCAGCACGCATGTGAACTGTTACTATCAAGTAATGATGCTGGGCACAGACCTCTCCTCCCTCACTGGGCTTTGCCGAAGTTGCCATACGCGGCTTCTCCATCTGCTTCTTGCTTGGATCATGCAATTTGGCATCATCCTTTTCTGAGCTTCAACAGAGAGAAAGAAAATTCAGTACAAGGCAACGTGCTTAGTTTATGTTAGGCTTTGCTTTCAGCATCAGCAGGAAATGCTCAGTGCCCAGCAGTGGCAGTGGACAGGATTCAGTAGTAAAGCCATAGTATCCCCCTTCCCAGAGCACTGTGTGGAAGCAAAGGAAGGAAGACAGGAGATGAAACCTGAAATAAGTAACACCCTGAAGACTGAGAAATTTAAGATGCATGTGCAACTTATCTTATAGAGTGTCTTGTATGAACTGCATCACAGAACTATTTCACCAACTTAATTACAGTATAAATAATCGCTTAACTTTGCTTTTTTTATAGCATACACACCTCATGAGACTTAGAATACATGAAACCATGGTAACACACCAAATAAATTTAAGACTATGAAAGAGAAAGCAAGATGACTTGTATCCCCAATGACTGTAGAACTTAGACACAAGAGTTTAATGTTCAAGACAAGTTACACGACCCAGAGACCCACAGTTCTTTGGTTAATATCACTATTTTGGAAACACATTACAGATTTGTCCAGGACTCAAACCATTTAATATCTTTCCTTTTCAAATCAAAGATAAAATATGAAACCATTAAAAACCAGGATCTTACCCATGGATCTTCCTATTTTTCTCCACATTGTTGTTGATATCCTTCTCTCTGGGGTAGCGGCTCTTGGCAGCATGAGATTTGAACACAAAGTGCCACGGGCACAGCATTTTGTATGCTTTTTTTGTGGTTTTACTTCACTGTGCTGTAACCTTGTTTTGTGTGATGTGGGAATACTTCTAAGGAGATAAAAAACCCAGCAAGGTCAGTTTTTACCCGAGAGGGCAACTCCCTTTAACGTCTCTCAGAAACTCACCAGCCTAACTGATCTCATCTAACTAACATCCTGTGTTTAAAATGAAAATTGCTTGATTCTTAGAACAGTGATACTAAAACTAACACATTGTCAGTGTAATGTGCAGCCATGTATTAATCTAAAATACTGGCAAGAGGATTTCAGATGACCCCTGGTCCTGTAAAGCAGCAAAATTGGTGTCTGAGCAGACCACAAGCTTAGAAAAGGGATGTGAAATGTTGCTGTGTTATTCACAGAGTAATGAAAAAAACTTGTTCGTAAATGAACCAAAACATTTTGCAATGTATCCACCTGCCAGAGACAAACAGGATTCTGAGAGGCTGAAGTGTGTGGTTTCTAAGAGCTGTAGCACATATTTGAATGTAACACAGCATATACACAAGATTGTACAAAGTTTATGGTATTCATTTTAACATACATTTTCTGCTCATTTCTGAACATAAGATGGATTTTGCGCTAGGAAAGGTGTGACAGAAGAGAAAGATCAAGCCAGTAAATTGCAGGGTTAGAGAGAATTAGCCCCAGTGTGTCAATCTGGTTCATAACAGAAATCAAAACTTGATGTTTCCAAGAAGTTAGAGACAAAGGAAGAAAATACACATTGTCACATATTCCTGATGTAAATGATGTCTTATTTTGATATTTATATTACAATTTTGCAAAATACAGGGGGAAAAGAGAGAAGAAATGGAGAGGGGGAAGAAAAGAAAGAAGGAAAGAAAAGAAAAGAAAAGAAAAGAAAAGAAAAGAAAAGAAAAGAAAAGAAAAGAAAAGAAAAGAAAAGAAAAGAAAAGAAAAGAAAAGAAAAGAAAAGAAAAGAAAAGAAAAGAAAAGAAAAGAAAAGAAAAGAAAAGAAAAGAGAAAAGGGGAAAATCCCCCACAAACATAAAAACAATACACAAGGAGGAAAAGGAAGAATATGAGGAAAAGGAGGAAAAGGATGAAGAATAGTAACAGAAAAAAGAAAGATAATAATAAAAAGAAAAAATGAGAAGAAAAAAACCAAAAGAAAGAGAGCAGACTCACATTTCCCTTCACTGGCACTCAGAAGAAGCTCCTTTGTGTCCTGCGGGGTTCTGTGGATAGCACTGACAGTGTTACCTGTTACATGCACAAACCTTTAAATCAGCAGAAAGGAGGGACAAAGTTTTCAGAGCAGCTGGACAGCTTGGAACTAGAGCAGGTGACTGAGTCCAACGCTTTGCTCCTAATACAGAAAAAAAGATACAGTTTGCCATATAATTACTTTACCCATCAGCTGCAGTAAATGAATGACAGAATGAACACCTGGACATGGAGCTTCTTACCGTGCTTTTGTGAGAAGTGTCCCAGCCCTACCAAGAGAGACTCCTCTCTGTCAAAGTTTCTTGCCTTTCAGCGCTCAGGCTCTGTATCCCTCCCGGGAGGCAAAAGCATTTTATAGTGCAGGACCATGTATGCAAAATAGCTCTGAGCAAGGCTGGACATGGATAGTGAAATGAGGGGGATTCCCTACACATCCTGTATTGCTTGGAGAAGTGGAGGGTGTGTGAGCAGCATTACATAACCCGTGTGAGGGAGGGAGGCAGCTCCTGATGTTGTCAGCATCTCTTCCTTCCTTCAGTGTGCTGCAGCCTTGACTCCTGCTTGTGCTCCTGGGAAGGGCAGAGTACTGCACTGAACACTGCTGGCAGCCCTGCACACAGTGTTAAAAGAAATAAATGCTGAAGGGCTTCTCACAGCTTTTGTCCCTGTGTGGCCAGTCTCCAGGCACTCTCCTGTACACCACCTACGGCTGTAGGAAGAGAGCGAGCAACTTCAAGAGAGATGTTACAGAGCTGCAGAGCTTTACAATACAAGCCAGGAAAGCATTTAACCACGTGCTTATACCTAAGGACAGGTATTTTAAGTTTCACATACATATACTTCCTTACTTTTGATCAACTTTTAAAGGATCTTTCTCAATAGAGTATTTGTAGAATTTCTTGCTCTCCAGAGCTCCCTATTCTGCCCGTTGCTGCCTGTCAGATATGTCCCTTAGTGCTCTTCCAAAGTGTTAGGAATAGTGGAAGGAAACTGCAACTCCCTGAAGTACAAACCATTCCCACCATGCTGTATGTGGGAATATCAGGGGGACAGCTGGATGAGGAAGATGGGATTGCTGAGCTGATTTTCAGTGTCAGAAAACATGTGGACACGTACCTTTTAGAAAACCAGGCTTCTCCCTGCAGTCTGGAAGGCAGAACGCCCTCGGGACAGGGCTGGCAGCAGTGCCCAGCGCTGTCAGGCACCTGCAGCCCACGAGTGTGGTGCTAGACAGTGCCCCAGCAAGGATTTTGACCTGCCTTAATTGTTTCTTGTTATTATGTATGGCTGTTTTAAGGAAACTGTTTACAAATTAAAAATGATTACTAAATCTGCTGACTAATATGAGTCAAATGAGGTACATTGATAACTAGAGAAAGATTTACAGGTGCCGACCAAAGATCTACAGAAATGAGGCATAAGGCAGCCAGAGAAATGAGGAAATGCGTGTTCTTTTCTCATCTCTTTTACTGGGCAAGCTTGGGCAGGGTATTTTCTTCTCTCTCTGTCTAGATTCTCTATTTGAAAATGAACATTAAGTGATTGTGTAAAGCATTTCTAGAGGCAAAGCAAGTGCTGTGCACACATGTTCATGCACGAGATCCCCTGTATGCATTCCATCCAGGATTGCTAGAGATGAATCTCTTGATAAACAGACCTGAGTTTTCTGAGCATTCATGTGCTTGGCTTTATCAAGCCTGTGCTGCTTAGCACCCACTGCTCCTGAATTTTCAAAGCTGGATTTTTCTTTAATGTGGTGCCCTTCCTCTCACCAGAATTAGCAGGTGAATCTCTTTGTTTAAAATATTCCAGTCATCAGGGAGATGTAATCAGCAGGCAGAAACGATGTGTGAGAGCTGTGCCACTCAATGCCAGGCCAGAAAATTCTGCCTTTATGTTCCTCTCTGCATTCCCTGCTACTTTGTAACAGGATTTAAAAATTCTCTTTGCCTCCTTCCCTTTCTTATTAACCTCTTTCCTCTATAGAACATGGGGAATCCTAATGTCTAGTACTGTAAGAAAGAACATATTTTAGTAGAAGTTTAATTGAATTCAGTGGGTTCTAAGCTTTTAGTATTCACCCTCCTTATTTCCCTGTGCTTGGGACTGCTGAAATCTAGGAAACGTCATGTAAGGATTGGATATGAAAAATCAGATTTGGGATAATCAGAGGAGGAGAAACATCTTTCCTTAGGAGAATTGTTAAAAGGATTGGCTGAGGTACAGCCATTCAGGGAACTGCTTAATCACTCCAGTTGCTCAAACAGGACCTGTTTTTTTACTCACTTGAAATCAATAATAAAACTCCCTCTGTACAGTAAGAACAAGAGAGAACCATTCATTCCTCAGGCAGACCAGAGATTAACTAAAGAAGCTCACTGGGCACTCCTTCTACAAATATTCTACAGTGCTTGGAAGGTTTTTCCTTCAGAAAACCAATTCTGCCAACATTTCCTTCTTTTGCCTAGCCACTTTTGCCTCTGCCATATCAGAGTGCAAGAACCAGTTGCTTTCCTTGCATTAATTTTGATGAAAGAGGTGCCCTTTCAGAGCAGACTTTGACCTATTCAATGCTGTCACCTTGAGTTAAATTTTGTTTTGTTTCTGAGTGTCTAATGCTCTGTAGCCTCAACAATCAGCTCTCTGCAATTTCCTTCCAAGTGAGTCACATTCTGTGTCTGATATTATAATATACATCATATCTGCAAGATTCTGCATGAGCTCAAGAAGTCACATTCCTGAAAACATTTGCAAACCAAGCTCTGGTTGTAAGGTTGCTCCTCTGAGATCAGGACATTTTGAGTCTTCAAAGAACTACTACACTGAGGCAAAGTTGAGGACAATGCGGGCTGATCTTCCCAACTTCATGGAACCCAAAGAGATGTTCAGCTGTCCCAACTTTTCATAGTATATTAGTGAACTTTTTCTAACTCCCTTTTCCTAACTAATGTAACTATTGTCTGAGATGTCTCCATGATGATCTTGCAGCAGTGCTGCATCTGACAGCACAAGAATTACAGTACTGCAACCCCTGTAAACACTTGGCATCTCAGATTTGTTAGGGCTTCCCTCACGTCTGGTGGTTTCTGACAAAGATACAATAATAACTAATGCTGTTCCCAAAGATCTCCTCTGACTGACTGCTGTCAGTCATCTTCTTTTACACTGGTTTGTTTTTTCATTTCCCAAAGAAAATTTGTCTGGTTTGAATTTTCCCCCAAACTTTGGAAGATGGCAGGTCTGGCATTTTTTTGTCTGTGTTCCGATTGCTGACTATTCCTTTAAGGGCTTTAAGATAGTCACCATTAACTGCAGGCCCTTCTTCATTGGCTTATTATTTCAAAATGTTCCTGATAAAGTGGGGATAACAACTCTATCAAAAGCAAAATAAAAGATCCAGGCCTTGGCACTTGAAAATATGCAAGTAAAAGTAGGATCCCAGCCCTGTCTGGACTCTTTTTTATTTTCTGCAGATTTAAGGTGTGTTTAAAGCAGCAGTTTAGGGTGGGAAGGGCAGTGTTTGGTTTGCCACGTCCTGCTCTCCAGTGGAAGATTGAATGTCAAATGATGGCAGGGCAGGGTGGAAAATTTTCCAGTCTGACCATCTGAGGGCGAAAATGAAAGTTAAGGAGAGTGCTAAATTTGCAGAGACGTGCCAGTAAACCCATCCCTTCCTGTCTGCTCGCTGTCAGTTAGGCCAAACTCAGATATGCAGAAAGAACAGAATTCCCTCATCAGTCACCCTCTCCAAAATTCCCAGGGATGAGGAAGTGAGGGAGGGCCAAAGCCATCTGACAATCAATAGCCAGACTCTGTTGTGCCTGGCTGCACGTTGGCTCAGGCAGAAGCGATTGCTGACACCTCCTGACTCACCCCTGGACTCCTCGGCCACAGCTGCAGCAGCAAAGACAAAATTAAAGCAAAAACAGAGCAAAATAACAATTAGCAGTTGACTGGGCCTAAACTCTGGTGTCCTGCACGTGGCTGTCCTGCACTCTGTGTCCTGCACTCCTGGACATCATTTCACTACACTGCAGATGGCTCCCAGTGTGGAGCATAAGGAAAAGCTGGCATGTGGATAGGGAACAGGTATAGAACAGTGTTGGGTACCTCTGCTCCTGCAATCCATACTTGTCACAGCAGAACAGGAAAAAAAATTACTGTGAGATTACTATGCGCAAAAAAGAGTTTTATGCTTGAAAAATAACACTGAACTACAGAGCTGCAAATGACTTCTCTAGTAAAAGCATGTTCTGAAGAAGAAACTCCAATTTCAGTAACAGAGCACTGGCTGAGGCCAGTAGAATCTCTAACAAAGGACAGATTTGAATGCTGGTTTTGGACAAATAACCCATAAATTTCTGGGCCAAAATGAAGAACAGAATATTGAAGTATAGAAGTAACTTGAATTCTGAATTTTAAAACTTTGGTGTATTTACTCCAAAGCACACAGCACTGCTGGAACAACTTCAGTAAAACTTATGTGCTTCTTTTTATTGGTAACCTCTGAGTCTCTTTTCCTTATACCTGCCTTTTTCAACTCAGTTGTTGTTTGCTGCACGTTCAGGTGTCACACTTTGGAGAGTGTCCCTTAGTCTACACAAAACCAAAGCAGGCTGACCCACTTTCCATGTTTCCTGCATGGAGACGGGTTTTCTCTGGTAATTTTATGGCTCTGCTTTATCTGTATGCACCTTTTTACTACTTAAATTGTTTCTAAGGACTCCTTGCTAAGCACTACAGTTAGGCCAGCCTTGCCTATGTCGGCACAACTTTCAGTGTCTATGTGAATTACATCACATTTTCAAAACATTCCGTGAGAGTGAAACTGCCTCCCCTCTGCCGTTCCTGACAGGGAAGTGGTGCCAGAGGGTGTGGAGTGTGAACTTACGGCTCCTTCTCCAGCAACTATCTACCTTCCCCTATCAAAAAAGACAATTTCCATGGCACATTCTTCAGTATCTCCAGAGTATTTTTAGTCAGTTTTCATTGATTTTGAGCTGCAAGTCCAACTTAATACTTATACACTGAAATACAGACAATTTCCCCATTCGGTCTCTGTGGAGCATCCCAGAACACAATCTTCTGCCACGCTGCTGCCACTTCCAATTCATGGAGTGAATCTTTGAACTAATTCAGGAAATTTTGTCTCCTATCATAAATCTAAATAAAGACTTCAGTCTGAACATATCTTCTCACTACATCTCCTTTTATTAATTTGCTAGTTGATCATCCAGTGATTGTATAACTGGAGAAACATTCACCCTACCCTGTCAGTCAGCAAGGAAGGAGCAGTCTTTGCCATGCGAGCTCACTCCAGACAGTGCTGCTCACACCTGGGGCTTACCTGTGTCCCTGGTGCTGTGGTTCTGTCACACACACAAGGTGTGCTTTGGGAATATGGTCACACATACTCTGATTAATCCTCCATCATTGAACAAAACTGCTTCTTGATGTGGAACTGCCTAGCAAGCAAACCCAACACGTAGGGGAACCTGAGGCATTTGCTGAGATAGGGTACACTGAATAGTGCTGCGATTTGTGGAATATTCCTCAAACATAACTCCCGTAACTGAAACGAAGTCAATAAAAACTGACATCATGCACAGGTTTGCAGAAGGCAGGTTGGAAGGGACTTCAGCACTTCATCTAGTTGAACCTTCTGCCCAAAGCAGGGTCAGCTGTGGGGTGAGGGCTTGATCCAGACTGGCCCTGAGCATTTCCGAGGAAGGAGACTGCACAACAACCTGTGCAACTTACTCTGCTGCTGGGCTGTTATTGTCAGGATAAAATTTCTCCTTACACCCAGCCTGGACTTCTCACTTCAACTTCTGCCCGTTGGTTCTCATCTTCCCATCCCTGCAAAGAGCCTGGCTCCATCTCCTCAGTGACCTCCTGAAAGCCACTGGAAGGCTGCAAGTCTCCTCTTCTCCAGGCTGAACACACTCTGTTCCTCCAGCTTCTCCTCATGAGGCAGCACCGTGCCCCAGCTCAAATCACCTTGGTGGCCTCCACTGAACTCACTCTTTGTATACTGGAGGTCAAACCTGGGCTCAGTAGCTCACCAGTGAAGGATGCAGATACTCCAAAGGTGCTGCTTTTCCTTCACTCTCCTTCTATAGGAATTCCAGGCTAGGGACATTCTATTTAGCTTGGTTTTCATTCAGCAAGGAAACACACTGCTAACTGAGACAATTGTCGACCACACTGACAGAGAGAACGGTCTTTGAAGCTACATTTGGAATGGGAGACACCACTTGGGAGCTTGAAAAGTCACTTACTGAAAATACAAAAAAGAGATGTGGAGGAGTATGTGTTGACAAGGTCAGATTCTAGAAAGTGAGGGGTGGCTCTATGGAGTGGGTTAAGTCATACAGGTTAATCTATAATAAGCAATCTTAGTACACACATCAAAGGATTGTTACAGATTAATTAGCAGGTGTTATTAGCCATAACAATTTTTGTCTCCACTTCTGAAAAGATAAGATGCAAAACAATTACTTCCTGAAGTCTAAATGTTTCACTCAACTCTTGCAGTGAGGGGTGTTTGGACCACAGCCACCAAAGGATGATGCAGACTGTGTATGTCACTTAAGGGACAGAAATAGCAAGTCTTTTGGTCAAAAGCATGTTCTTGCCTCACCTTGTTTTTATGATGATTACTTTTGATTTAGTAACCTGAAGCCTGGCAGAAGGGAACAGAAAGGGGAATTTTCTGTGACTTTACAACACTGTCCATTAGGTTTGGGCAGCTGAAGAGACCTCTCTGACCAGCACAAGCTGAAAACCACTATGTCATTTCTTCCTTTCTTCTCATGTACCAGGTTCAAAGACTTAATTGCAATCTGAGAATTCTCCAAAAGAACACACTGCTCCTCTTCCTAGTGGTGATTCTGGGGATCAACAGTTTCTGTACTTCCATGAAATGTCAAAGTCCAATGTAATATCTCTGATTTCGATTTTCTCCTGTGTTTTTTCTTTTGAAATCCCATTTATTTTCAATGGAAGAGCAAAGCTGCATGTGTGAAAGACAGATGACTGGCACCCTGCAATGACTTCACATTCATAAGAGATAAATCCTCACTGTTAATGTCTTGATTTGGTAGAACAACCATTGCAGAAAAGGTGACTTCTCAAGTTTCTGCCCACACAGTGTCTGACAGCTTTGGATAAGGATGTAAGAAATGTCAGCTTGTGCATGGTTTTGGTAGGGTCTTGTAATAAGTTCCTACCCATCTGGGTGATAATTCTGCAGGAAACACACCACCCCATCTCTGACTAACCAGCAAAAGTGAGTGCGCTGCGGAGAAGGAAGATCCCAGGCGTGGTGAGACACACGAATGAGCACAGTACAGACCACTGACCAGCAAACCACCAACTCATTTTTAGGTAGACTGCTGGATTTAATGTCAATAAAGATGAAAACAAGAAAAAAGGAAGGCAGTTCTTCAGCACTAAAGGCAGCAGCAGGACTTTTAATATTTATTTTTCCAAAAGAGCATATGAGCATGGGAAAAGAAAGGAACTAATTACTGGACAAAGAAACTTCAGAATTCTTTTTGCCTTCTGCTCACATAGAGTGATGCCTTCAGGCCCAGACTCCAAGCTGATTTACAGAGGATATATTTGCCTTCAGCATCACACCCACCTCTTGAACTTGTCCACCCAGGCTGCTGCAGACACTATGTTTTGTAACACTGGATAAACAGAACTGTTTCACTTTTAATTCTGGTAACCATGATTAAGCAGAGGCCATTCCTCTGAGTATTCTGGGCAGTGAAGAATGGTTTAAGATGGTGAATGCTACTGAAGTACATGGGAGTCTCTCCCTTTGACTCCAGTGGCTTCGGCTCAGAACCCAAGAACAGCATGGAAAGCAAACATCCTGATAAGCAGTTATCTAGACTGCCTTTGTTAGTATAGACCAAGACAGAATTTGATAGAGCACGAAGGCAAGATTTGCGTCTCCCATTTAACAGACAGTCCCTGTGAATTCCAGAGGTTCTTAAGAGTGTTACAGGGTTCTGTGGAGCAAAGCTACATAATTATGAGCTGTGATTTCTTTCAGATACTTATAAAATTGAAAACACTTCCTAAGTAGTAAATAAATAAGACCCTCCCCATATAGTGCAATAAAGTGAGCAGATTACAGGTTCAGTACTGTACCCAATCTGTTCCTTTCAAAGCCTCATTGTTAGATCAAAGGTTTTATGGTTCTGTTCCTCTCTCAACCAGACATGGACTGCATTCAAGTTACTTTTTATGCTAAATACCACTAGTATTGTGTACATTCTTTGTATAATTAACTCAGCTATAAAGTCTGCACCTTTGCTTATGAGGATAATGAAATTAGAGTGCAGGGATTGGGTCTCCATCTCAAGTTTCTTAAGAAACCCTGGATGCCTTTTCACTGCATTTATCAATTAGAAATTACCAGACTTGGCATAGTGTCACTGTGACATCCTACAGGCTCTATTCTGTCAGTTGGGAGCAGGATTTGGAAATCTCTATATTTTCAAACCATGCTTCTGAAATAGTTGTAAAATGATCATTACCATGTCAGTACCCCCTAGCTCCGAGCCACGCTAGTGGAGATTAAGCAATTTCCTGCTGCTTGTCCCCGAGTCCCAAACTGTCTGAGAGCTGCTGTGTGCCCTCTGGTCTCCCAAGTTAAGCACCTAAAAAGAAATCTGAGAATTACTTCTCAAATCTTGGCCAGAAAGCTGCAATGTACTCTGTGAGATACTTCCAGCTAGGAAGAGAACAAACTCAACAGAGCTCTTGGGTGGAGAAAACTCCAAGACTCAACAGGTGTCTGCATTCTGTACTGTAAACTGTGGTGAAACACATAACTTCTGTGACTTCTAGAAATGGGAGGGAAAAACAGAAAATAAAAGAGAAAACAGCCCTTGCAGTTGCACAATTGTGGAAACCAAAATAGTCTATTTTTAATAATGAAAAGTCAGTCCTCAGATTGGCTCAGTATGAAGAAGGTGTCTCCAAAATATACAACCTTTTCTTGTGCCCACCATCATGATATAATATTTTCCAGACTAACTTCTGTTTGACATTTGTTTTGAAACAGTTTTCCTTGTTCCTTGTTTCAGACTAGCTGAGACACAGCTGACTTTCTGTAGATGAAAGGACTTCTAAGAAATTGAAGCAAGACTAAGAAAATCTCAGATCCTGTGTGATTGTATTTAACACAGAACATGAGTCAACCTCATCAGCTGCAAGAATTTATTGTCAATTTTGCATTTTTTAAAATCCATTCTGTAGAAGGGGAGAATATTAATCAAAACACCAGCAGTTTTAAACTCCTCTCAACAAGAATGAACACCAGAGATGGAGCAAAATATAAGCTGTAACAATAAAAAGACATAAAGTGCAGTGTTTTCTAAACAGATGATGCTGAACCCTGGCAGAAGGAAGCCCCCAGGTAATGAGGCCATTCAGTCTGAAGTTGTGCAGCTGAAAGAAAGTATTTTATATGGAGTAGTGATATAGCCTCAAGCTGTGCCAGGGGAGGTTCAGGTTGGACATTAGGAGGAGTTTCTTCACAGAAAAGGTTGTCAAGTATTGGCAGGGGCTGCCCAAGGAGGTGGTGGGATCCCCATCCCTGGAGGTGTCCAAGGAAGGACTGGACGTGGCACTCAGTGCTCTGGGCTGGGGACAAGGTGGGGATTTGGCACAGCTTGGACTCGATGGGCTGGGAAGTCTTTTGCCTCAATGACTCTGTGAGGCACCCAAACCCAGCTGGCTCAGAAGCTGCTGATCCAAAAACCAAAAATCACGTTAATCCTTTTCAAAATGGATTCATGCAGAACATGAAGGCAGATTCTTCTGGGGAAAAAGTCACCCAGGTTGATAGTTACAGAATGGGTAAGTTCAGTGTCCACAGGTGACAGCAAACAGCAGTCCCAGAGCTTTCCTCTTCAGACCCTACGAGTGAAGTGAGCAATGCCAGGGACCCCAGTGACAAACACAAACACTGTTAAGCTCTTAGGTGCAAGTGACAGATGCCTCCCTCTGCTTTTAAACTTTTAAAAACTATTTTAAATATCAAACACAATTATGAGGAAAACAAAAAATAGTCTTCAAAGGGCAGGTTTTTTAAAAATTAATGTGTCCACCCTGCTTAATCACAAGCTGAAAGGAGTACTTGATGACTAGTGTATACTTCAGTTAACACTATTTCATAAAACCTGGCTTGACAGAAGTATAAGATAAATTAATCAAATAATACAAAAGTTGAAAGATGCACCAGCTGGCTGATGCTCCAGCAGAGGTACATCAGCTCTGAGCTGCAGGCAAGGCTGCAGGAAAGGGACAGACCAAGTGGGCAGTGCAGGTCCGTGTCCAGCAGTGTCGTGTGTCAGGGGCTTTAGACTGCTCTGACCAAATCACTGCTCACCTAAAATCACCCCTGCTCCTTGGGGTGACACTGAGGGACATGACATTGTGCAGCATAAAGCTCCAAAGACTCATTCTTACAGTTTAAGGTCAAGGACTCTCACAATGAATAGATATTATGATATTGAATATTTAAGACTCACAGATGTGCTGCCTGTTCAGTATGCAGCTTATCACAGCTTTATATGACGGCACAATTTATAATGCCAAGTTAAAAGCTATTACAAATAAGAAACTGTTTTCTTTAAAAAAGATGGGAGAGAATTATTTGTTTCTCCCAGAAATAGCGTGTATTCCTCTTTACAGCATCACAGTAAAGATCACTTCCTTATGACATTTGAAAATGAGCCAAACACCAGGGAGGAGAGGTTTCTGTTTAGCATCAAGTCCTCATGTTCAAGAGTCCCTAAACAAAAAGCAATGCCTGTGACATAACCCAACACGTGAGAAAGTTTACAAAGTGCTAAACAATGATTTAAAGAATATTCCATTACTGACAAATGGTGCTAAGCAAGGCCTGGCCTGGGTTGGAAATATTCTATTCAGTACCCAGAGGGCTCAAATGACTTTTGGTGGCAAGTGTGAATGGAAATCAGACACAAGAATGTGATCAGAAGTCTATTTGTCTCTGGCCACGTGAAGGGCAGAGTGCTATCCTGGGTATTACATAAACCATGAATTTACAATCTTGTCCATACCAAAACCTGAAATGAACAAATAAATTAGAAAAATAAATAAAAGGGAAAGATTTTCACTATACGGGAAGCTTCTGCATGAGGCTCCAAGGCTGGTAATAACCAAAGTGGTCTTTACCATTTCTCTGTGGGATTAAGAGCAGGAACCTAAATGCTAAACAAAATACATTGACCAACCCACTGCTACTGCTCCATCTTTTGACATGTTATTTCCATATTTGTAAAGCACAGATTATTCCCACACAATTTCAGCTTTAGGTTTCCAAGGCCATGTATACACAAACCAGACAGTATAGCACCAGTGCTGGTTCTGGCCTTAGACTGGATGTTGATAAGTCTGTAAAGTGATTTAAATGATTAATGTCTCCATACTTCAAGAATGTAAAGCATGATATCACTTTATTAATCAGAAGTCTCTCAACTGTCTTTCCTTGTTCTAATGTTTGTCTTGCTCCTGCATAACAAGCCTCCAGTGAAACACTCGCTACCTTAATCAAGAGTTGCCCATACACAACCTTTGAACAGTTAACGTCACTCAACTCCTAACTGTGGAGTACCTAGGAGAAGTTATTGACTCAGGATCTCACTGGAACCAGCTGCAAAAGTGTTTTTGGCAGAATGTAGTTATTACATTTGTGTCAACACAATGAAAACCCCAAGCTAGCCAATGGCACGGGATACTCTTCCCCACTGAAACTGGTGGTGGCGACTGAATGCTCATGCAGCGAGGCCAGAAACCCAGGGCTTTGACACCACCTCCTGACTGGCCCTTGATCATTCGGTTACTGCAATCACTTCTCCACAGACCAGCACTTACCAGAACTGGTGCAGAAATGGGTTCCTCATTGCAACAAAAGAAACTGAAGCCTATGAATATACTTGTCTCCTTTCACTGACATTATCCCTTGCTCTGTCAGCAGCCTCATGAGCATCACAAGTTTTTTAAACTCTTCAAAAATAATTACCAAACACAACGCAGCCTCAGTTACCCACCATCTTTATGTTCAGAGATTCTGGAGAACTGAAAATGGGAACATAGATGCACCAGTCTATTTGGGGTTGCTATTTTCTTCCCAGTTGCCACAGCAGAACCCAGGAGGACACTGCCTGTGACCATGTCTTTGTCATGGTGGGCAGCAATTGCCAGCACAGCGGCATCAAGGGAACAGGGAACAGCTCTTCAGGCTCAGCGGGGCTGGGTGGCAGAGAGGCAGAGCTGCTCAAACACAGGTGAAGAGAACTCAATTCACTGTGTAACTCTCAGGTCAGACAGGTCAGTGAATGATAAATTTGGGCAACTCCTGGGTTAAATGACTTCTGAGCAGAAGTTTCTGGAATAATAATTTTGGTTGAAAGTACTGAAGCTCTGCCCAAAACCCCTTTCAGAGTTCAGGTTCTCATCGACATCTGGGTTACCATAACATCTTTGGTCTCAAATTATGCTGCTGGAGAATGGAATTTGTACAATGTCTTGAAAACATAAAAGCCTCAGCTCTGCAGCTGAATGACTCTTCAGTGCAGTCATTACTGAAATATGTCTGAGGCACTGGGGTTACTTTCACTATTACAAGGAACTAAATAGTTGTTAGCATCCTATCTCCTTATCGGCAGGAAAATTATTTGTATATTGAGTAAATAAAGTTATCTTTGACTCTATTAAGAGTTTATTGTGAAAACCAGATTATGTATGTACAAAAGTCCCTCAGACATCTCCTCATGCCTCCAGGTGAATCACTACTATCAAAATATTTAGTCACGATGTCTCCTGCCTCACCAACCATGTTCCCCATCTGCACTCTACTGAGAATTGAATGCTCTACCACTTTCCAAACCCTAAAATTCACAGATCCTGGTCCTCCATATCTGTTACATCTATCATACCTTTGGTCTGATGTTCCCATATCCCAGCTGGCATCTCAGACAATAGGAGCTGCAGACATGCCATGGCTGCACCTTCCAGCTCCGTGGTCCTTTCCCTCTTGAACTAGCCATAAATTAAATAACAGGCATGTAAGAATGATTTAAACACATGCAATCATCCTATTTTGTAACTGCACAAAATATTACATCTCACACTTCCAAAAGTGAGACAATTAAAGCCATAGAGGGGTGTGAGAACTCCACATTTGAAGTTCAGGAAACTGCCATGCTTCCATACGCTCTTGATCGCACTAAGTCCTAAGAGTTTGTAATCACTATTGCAGTGAAACAAAATTCAGTGCATCTCCATGCTACAGACCACACACAGAGGACAGACCTGGAGAACAGCACAGGTCACCTGTTTGGTGTTCTTGATCAGAAGCAGCACATTCAGAGAGCTTCTATCATAATAAACACTTGATATATATAAAAATGCTTGAGCTTTTTTATTAGTGTTCAGGATCATACTGGATATTTCTTGTCAACTGCCAAGGTTGAAGCTTTCTGTGCTCTACTTTGCACCAAATTATTTTGAAAGTTTAAACCAGAATGGCTGCAATTAAAAAAAATGTACCTATTAGAAAGACAAGTGGCTTTCCTCACATGGAGAAGCATCTACTCTGTTGAGAAAGTCTATTACTTTCCTGCTTTATCTGAAGGTAAGCTGAAGGCTGGCTCCAGCATAAAAGCGAGTATCTTCTGGTACAGAAAAGGACTTGAGCAGGAGAAATACATGGGGCAGAGAGACAAGATGAGAACAGCATTAAGGAATAGGTAAAGCAAAGACAATAAAAGTTAAGGGTGTATAAAGTCATGTGAAAGACATGGGAGTAGAGAGAGGAACAACAGCGGCGATGGCAGAGGGAAGAATAACAGAGAGCAGGAATTCCTGGAGAGGAAGTTTAGCAGAGAAAAGGAAGGTTTTTCATACAATACTTTATGACCTTCGCTCACGGCCCCATGTCTGTCACAGCGCTTGTCACGCTCCCCCCGCCCCCTGCAGCCGGGAGTCCGGCCCCGGGAGCCGCCCGAGCCCGCGGCACAGCGGCGCCGGCCGCGCACCGCCGCCTGCAGGCGGCCCGCCGCCACTGCACCCAGCGCGGGCCCGCGCCGGGCTCTCCCTCGGGAGAACCTTCCCGCCGCGAGGCGGGCTGTTCCAAAAGGACACGGACTCCCCTTCCGAAGCACACTTACCATGTGCTGCAAAGCCGTGAAGTCTCTGAGCTTCAGAGCATCACACAGGCAGCGACTGCGCCGTCCGGGCCACAGACCCGGCTCAGCGGGCAC
>VWPU01016806.1:0-19976 GCA_013398955.1 Callaeas wilsoni
GGCAGAATCCCACTTGACAGATCAAATATAAGAAATAGCATAAATTAGACCTGTAGACCTATGGAAATTAAGTTAATATCTTGATGTGCTTTTTTTACAGTGATTGGCAGGTATATTGATATTAAGCATATCCTTTCACTTCTTGCATACTTGATTTTCCTACTAGTTCCAATTGGAACAAGGTTCCTAGCCTATTTATATTTTCCAGGATCAGACTGTGCAATGACATCTATTTCAAAGAAAGAAGCATAATCATGCAAATCTTTGATTCTTGCCACAGCTCCCCCTGACTTAAGAAAAGAGAAAGTCCATCAGCAAAGAAAAATTCTATCAAAGAAAGAAAAAAAAAAATCCTTACTGGTCCATAACTAGACCATTAACTGAAAATCTCCTGGAAAATAACAAGATCTTATCATATTTTTTTTCATTAAAGAAATAACAAGTAGGATTCCTGAAAAAAAGATACATTTTTCACACTACACACATCATTTTTCTAAAATTACAATGTAGTTTACTTTTGAAACCAAAAAATTGTATTGTGAATGGTAAAGTTCATATGTCAGTATGAAGCTGATATGAAACATGAGAGCAATAACTCTGTGTTATGATGAACAAAATGGCCAGAACAAAGTAGTAAATGTCAATTGATAAGACAGAAACCATGGCTTTGCATCTGGTTTTGCAAATGTTTGGTTTCATAAGCAGACTACTGTTTCTATTAAAATGGTATAAGTCTTTCCAATTACATCAATAGACACTGAATTAAGCCTCAGGTTTGAAGGTTTTAAGTATGTCACAAGTCAGAGGTGGAATACATTTGTGGTTTCTGTGATGTAGCTTCACATCTGACCTTTATGTGTTTCTCTATAGGAGACTGTGATGATATAAATAAAATTGAGAGGTCTAAATACATATAAATATATTACAGATACAAATAAATATGAGGAATAATTCAGCTAGGAATCTATAAGAATGCTGTATTGTGATTATGTCAAATGAATATATATTTTTCCCAGATATTTATCTCAACCTTTTTTGTATAACTGATAGAATTTCTGTATTAAGAAATTGACATTCTATGAAGGAAAGATCACTGCAAACATAAGCATACTCTCTAACTTTATATGTTGAAATAAAAATGACTTTCTAGGCAACCTTTCTTTTGCTAGATGAAAAAAATCTTTTTAATGTAGTTTTTTCCCCCTTCCTATATCTAAAGGATCAAATTAAGACAAAACTTGCATTTTCCTAATTTATTTAGGAAATTTCTTCATGTAGGGAAAATTTGACTGTTAACAAAAAAAAATTAAAAAACAAAAGGGAAGAAAAAAATAGGCGAGTGCATGAGAGAGAGAGAAAGAGAGAGAGAGAAAGATCTTTGAATGAAATAAAATGGGTAAGTTTCAGAGATAACTAGGTTAGACTATGTGGCTGCTAAGAAAGCAATGGGGATTTAGAGATTCAGAGGAAGAAGAGAAGGATACCGTAGTGCAGTCAGGTTCAGTGAGCTATATAATCTACTTAAAAGTTTGATTAGAAATTCTATTGTGTCTGGACAGTCAGCAGGCTGCCTTGTAGACAAGAAGGAAAGCAATGGGTTCTTAAACTTTCATGTGGCAGCACTCCCATTGTTGTCTCTTTTTATTAATGACATGGAGGCAACTACGATAAGTCTAAATGGGCAAAGCACTGATTGGCTTAAGTGAACTTCCTATCTATAAAGCCCCGATAGTCTCTCTGTCTGCTGGATTTCTATAGCAACGACTGAAGGGCAGCAGCACGTTGATGAAAAAAGTAGCAAAACACTCTTCTGCAGGTGTAATTTGTTCTTATCTTAACTCTAGTTCTCTTTCAAGGATCACTCTTTCTCTATTGGAGGATGTCAAACTGTGTTTGCTTCGGAGAGGTGAAAATGTTTAAGAGTAAAACAGTCAGGCCTACAGTCCTGACATAACATACAGTCCAGAACACATATGCAGATAAATAAATATCTATATTCAATGCATGCATTTTGTAAATATATCTTGTACCTTGTTACCTATTTATTTTAATGACCTCAGATATTGGGCATTACCTACACCTATAGCGTAAAACTATAACCTATTACCTTACCTATAACAAAGGTAAATTCAAAGGATGATATTAAATGATTTTTCTCAAATTATCATCTGGCTTTTCTATAAGTAGCTGAGATTATGTGTTACGAAAATATTTTAGAATAATGTGATTCTAATGTAACATCTGTAAGAAAGTTATAAAAGAGACAAAGTTGTTTAAAGGAATCTGTAAAACATGAAACAATTTCAGTAATTCATATATTAATGAGTTTCTCTGTATTAACATACTAATCTCTACACAGTCTCAGATTACTTTTTAAATATGCATACGATTACAGAAATTTTTTTTTTCCATTTCACACTCTAGACACAACTGCATTCTGCAAGTTACATTGAGTGCTTATTTTCCATTAACATTGAAGATAAGTATTCTGTGCTTTAAACTTATTTCACATTATTACCCTGCAAATGATGGATTACAAAATATTTACAAATATTTCTTTATTTTATAACATAAAATAAATTAATGTTATTTACTCTGTAAATAACATAAAGAGAAGTTCAAGGTCGTAGGCTAAACATAATTTTATACTAGCCTTGCATATGCAGTAACAATACCTATATACTGCACATTCATGTCATCAACATCCTGACAACCGATGCTGAAACATTTTGATACAAGCAAGAAGGTGCTATAATGATTTGGCTTTCCAACAATTTCTATTTTCCATACAGCTTTTTACAACACTTTCATTTCTTCCCTCTAAAGTATATTTTATTCCAAGAGCACACAAGATGATTGCATCATTTATACCATAATGTGTTTATGTTATCTGATTCAAACAGATTTTTACTTTCTGTATATTCATGTCAGAGAGAGATCGTGAATTAACTGTGAAATTCTTGAAATGATGACCTGAATCTGACACAATTTTAAGTAGTTCTTGTAGTTTTTAACATAAATTTATATCAGTTTCCACTAAGTTGCTTAAGAAACACAGGAATAGCACATATTTTATTCCTGCCTACCATCCTATGTTCATCAAGCTTCTGTAAATCAGAAGCAAGTTTTCTTGATAACACTTAAGGACAGAACTTCAAAAATTAAAAAAGATGCAGATGGAGGAGAGCTTTTAAGTTATTTTATTACATTTTATTGTAGATTAGTTTTATCCATTATATCAACTGGATATTTATTTCACTACTGACGACTTTTAATTTTCACTTCCCTCCAAATACCTGAAGAAATTACTAGATAATTTATTGCTGACTGCTGGGCACCACGAATTTTAGACTTGTGGTCCCAAGTAAATTAGGTCAAAAGTACAATAATCCAAAAGCAAAATACATTTCAAGAGGAAAAACTGAATTGCTTCTTTAATTAATTATCATAAGTTTTAATGAGGATAAGGTCTAGTTACTCTGAACTCTGCTCTACATTTCAGAGATGGTAAAAAAGGCTCCTAATTACAGGACATTTTTACTTCTTCTGCATATCTATATTCTGCTCCATGATTTCATTGAAAGACGATGCAATTGACTTCAGACAGTATATAATATTTCCTTTCATTTCAGCAGACATTCATAGCTATGGAAATTACAGACCAGAGAAGACATAAAAGACATGATCAAAACATATCCTAAGCCCTGAGGTCTTCAGTGCTTGGAAAGCAACATAAACTCCTGTCTAGTCATACTAAAAAATATCAGTATAGAATTCCAGATCAGCTCTGTGCCTCAGAAAAGATATGATCTAATGGCTTTTATGGAACACTCTTCAATATTCATGTTAGGAGCAGCAAAGCTATTTGCAGCATCATGGACACTTAAACACATAAAGAAAAATGGCACAAGGAGATAAAACTGAAATAATACTATTCAAAGTCATCAAAGAATCATTATAGGAAGAAAGGACAAACAGTTCGAAGAGATAACTATGAGGCATAGCAATGCACTTTTCCCTGCTGCATATTTGACCAGAGATGATTAGAAAAAGTGTGTCAGGAACAGAAGAGATAATCTGGAGAAATCTCTGCAGTAGAAAACGTTTCCTTTTGTCGTGGGTTGACCTTGGCTGGACACCAAGTGCCCACCAAGCCACTCTATCACTTCTCCCCTCAACTGTATAGGGGAGAGAAAATATGATGAAAGGCTTGAGATAAAGACAGGGAGAGATCACTCAGCAAGTACCACCACAGGCAAAACAGACACCACTTGGAGAAATTAATCTAACTTATTGCCAATCAGAAGTCACGTAGGATAGTGAGAAATAAATCCAAATCTTAAACTACCTTCTCTGCACCCATCCCTTACTCTTGGGCTCTGCCTGCCTTCCTCTTTCTATCTCTCTAGGTCACATTTACTGTTAAATAAATGTCATACTATTGGCTTAGGCATACGGTCTCGTTTGCACCTTAATTGCAGCAGAGGCGTCTCCTATAATCGAATCATAACAGTTTGTCATATCCACAAAGTCAGAGGACACGATCAAGCGGTGCTTTTCAGTCAGCAGCTATTGAACCGTTATTGCTTATATGAAAAACATAATTAAAGTGTTAATTACAATTCTAAAGGAACAAAACTATGTTAATCATGACACAACAGAAATTGACATGCTGTAAGTCCCTAAATAGAAGCATCATATTTATAGCTTTCCTCAGCAATGTGGTATAGAAAGCAAAGATGAATTACATAAAATACAGAATTAACAATCCTTGTCTTGAAGAAAATGGGAGTCATAAAACATTTTGGAAATGATGAAATACAGTAAACTGAAACAACATGAGATTGAAACAGAAAAGGTTTCCTATATTTTCTTTCCAGACAAGTAGAGTTTGTGCAAATTAATTCCTTGTGTTCTCTTGGTTTTAGAAGGCTACATAGAATAAGATTAGGGCATGGTTAACTCATAGAAAAGCAGAGAAATTATAAGGAAAATGACCAGCTATGCATTGTGAGGTCATTATAGCAACACAAATCCCCAAACCAGCGTGATATCTGATGACATGTATCTAGTGTGTCCTCTCTCTTCAGGGTGAGAAATTGTGAAGGGCATCTGCAGTGAGGCTGAGCATTATATTAAATTTGCAGTCATTCAAAGGAAAATCACAAAGAGAATTCTCAAATTGTAAAGAAAATAGTTAATGATCATCACAGGATAAATGGTGTACATAGGAAACTGGGAAGGCATGTATCTGAAGAAGTCAGAACGGCAATGAGGAAGAAGGATCAATTAATTTGTGAGGTTATGGAATTTTTTATCCTACAGAGAATTTAGATAATGTTACTTAAAGGATCTAAATTGCTTTAACATGGGACAGTTGCTCTGGAGTTTATTCCAAATATCTTTGGAAGTCACCAAAACAATATACCGGATTATTTTAAAAAGAATGTTGATATTCTAGCTGCTTATGTTTCAAAGATAAAGTAAAGTTTTGTCTCTCTTTGGCTATGACAAATGGCAACAGGATCATGGGCATTTCCATTGGGTCTAGAAGACATGTTAGAGCAGAGTGAGTTACATTTTAGGGGAGTTGTTGCAGTCTTTTCTGAGGAGCTAACCAAATTGGTTCACATCAATTTAGAGTTTGCATATAACAAGGTGGGTGATATTTCTTTCACATGATGAAACAAGCTGACTTGGAGTGTGCTGCGGGATGAAGAGAAGTGAAAGCAGGTGCAATGGGAGGACAGAAGTGGTTGACCCAAAGGAATTTGAAGCCCGTTGGAAATATCTTGGGGAACAATGCTAATTCTTTCATAATAAAATATAAAGAATTAAAGTGGATTTGTAATAGCAAGATACCTATTGTCAACAGTATTTATAGTCATTCAAATGAATTCTTGTCTTGTGTTTTTTCAATTCACAAGAGACTGCAGGTTAGGCTAGTGATGAAATCTGAGTTCAGAGAAATCTTAATTCTTTCCACTTTCTCAGGGGCCATCAAACAAAGGTTTCTGTGTATATTTTGGAAAATAAAGAAAACTGAGCACTTTTTGGCATCTAGCCAACCTCCACCATGATGTTAAATGTATTACAGATGAGCTTGGAGGACAGGCAGCAGGGCCTGAGCATTCAGAGTAAAGCAAAAGGAGAAAGGTTCAGCTGTGCTCTCTTAAAGACCTTGGCCTGTGATACCCACATGATGGGTGAGAAGAAAAAAAAGTCCACTTATTCCTAACTTCTGCATAATGCTTTGAATTGAAGAGTGCAAGGAAGTGAGTGCAGAACATTTTACCTCTGAGAAAGAAATCAATGAGCAATTTCATAAATGTTTTTCATGTGAGGTGTCTGCCCCCTGGGGTTGTCGCAGAACAGCTTTTTTGATAAAAAAAGATAGATCTCACTGAACTTGAAAACTATCTTGTAAATCTCTTATGTTCAAGAAATTCAGATAAAAATGCCAAGGCACCATTGGCTGTTACAATTTACGCTGATGAATTTGTGTCTGGAATAGGAAAAATAAGTCCATGTAATACTGCTCAAATAAGTTAGGTTTGTCCTTCAAAATCTTAAAGCGTTTTAAACATCAGAAAATGAATGTTCCTCTCCAGGTTTAGGTATAGCAGTTTGGAACCATAAATTTATTAACTTGTGGGTGAAGCACTGTTCTGCAACTCTGTTTGCCTATCCTGTCTCCTTCCTTTTCCTACATGATCTGTTCTACAAATCACAGAAGTATACTTCCCCCCCACCCCGCTATGAAACAACTGAAAAGTAAGGATATAAGAAGAAGATAGAGCAGACTGCAGTCATCAGGCACAGGGCTTGCTCAGACAAGTGTACTGACCAGCCACAATTTACAACCAGACACTTTTATACCCTATTCTGTTAGTTCCTCCTTTGCTTCCTTCTGTTCCCCCTTCCCATGCACATTGCCTCAATAGTTGGCACAGTCCAAACAACAATCTGAACCCTCAGCTTCTCAGTTTCAAAGACTTAATTTTCTTGCAGTTTTGTCATCACAAGATCAATCCACACACTTAAATTTGTGTGCCTGACAAATGTTTCTTTCCCGTTTTTGTCTCTATTATGTTTTTCTGTCAGATTCACGCCTCCAAATGTTTTGTTTATCATTTCTTCCTTTTCCTTGATGTCTCATTTGAGAAGGTTATTGATCAGAAAATCTTACTAATGGAAAATAAACATTTCCATATTGAACACACCATTATCAATTAATTTGACTGGCTAGATTTGGTTGTCCCTCCCTCAACACTTGCCAGTCAAGACTGTGTCTCTGTATGTTCTTGTGCATGGTTTTCCTCCTTTCTCATTATCCATTTTAGCACTGAAAATATTCTTGACCAGACACTCTTAAAAGAGCACAGGCTTTCTCCTTCCTCTTACCCATCCAAAGTTCCACCTCATTTGTGGCCCTGCCTTTAGCCACGTGTCTTCATCTCCCTTCTGGCAGTTCCCTTGTGATCCAAACCCAGGTCTTCTAAATACTCCTTTGTATTCTGTATATTTGCTAGTCCTGGCCAGTAATTTCCATTATGACAAAACAGGCTGTTTTGGTTCAACCCCAGCTGGAAGCCAAGCACCACACAGCTGCTCACTCATTACCCCCAAGCAGGATGGGGAGAGAATAAGAATATAAGTGGGAAAACTCATGAGTTGAGATAGAGACAGTCTAATAGGTAAAGCAAAGAGCTACACAGACAAGCAAACCAAAACAAGGAATTAATTTGCTCATTCCCATCATCAGACAGTTATTCAGCCATCTCCAGGAAAGCTGGGCTCTATCACACATAATGGTTATTTGGAAGATAAACACCATAACTCCAAACATTCCTCCTTTTTTCCTTCTTTCCCCCAACCTCTATTCCTGAGCATGATACCAGGTTTCATTTTCATGACTGTGAAATACCATCACTGTTTTATTCTTTTTAATAGCTGGATTTTATAGCTTAAAAAATATTTTTATTTTTAAATGTTCTCATTAACAAAGGAATTTAAAATAGGAAATATTACAGATTATACTATTTACATATACATGTAAATATAGAAATATACAATATATTGTGTCACATATAATGATCACGTGATCAATTTTTGCAGTATTTCTTATTTCTTTCTTGTAACTTATTTTGGAGGATAACAAATTATAAACAAAGAGCAAATTTAAATTAAAACTTCTTTCCAAAAAACATGCAAGTCTCACACTGTAAGAGACCCATAAGGATCATTGAGTTAAACTCTCTGCTCCTTGCAGCACTACCTAAAACTTAGACATACAACTAACAGGCTTCTCCAGATGCTCCTTGAACTCTGAAAATCTTGATGCCACAACCATTTCCCTGGGGAGGCTGTTCCAGTGACTGACCACCCTCTCAGTGAAGAAACTTTTCATAGTGTCCAATCTGAAGTTCCCCAATGCAGCTTCCTTCATTTCCTCCTGTGCTATCGTTGGTCACTAGAGAGAGATCAGCACCTCCCTCTCCATTTTCCTCCTTGAGGAAGACGTAGACTGCCATGAGGTCACCCTCTGACTTCTCTTCTTCAGGCTTAACCAAATTACCTCAGCTGCTCTTCATAAGTCTTGCTCTTGAGGCCTTTCACTATTTTGACTGCCTTCCTCTGGGCACAGTCTGAAAGCTTTATATTCTGCTTAAACTGAGGTACCCAAAGCTGCACACAGTACTTAAGTACTGTGAAATTCAATGAGGGCAAATTCAGGGTCCTGCACTTGGGGAGGAATAACTCCATGCACCAGTACGGGCTGGGGAAAGCACCTATGAAAAGTCTGCTGGAAAGGACCTCTGCAGAGAAGGACCTGGGGGTCTTGGGGGGAAAACAAGTTGTCCATGAGTCAGCAGCCCTTTTGGCCAAGAAGGCCAAGAGAATCCTAGAGTGGATTAGGAAGAGCATTGCCAGCAGTTCAAAGGAGATGATCCTGCTCCTCTACTCAGCCCCAGTGAGGCCACATCTGGAGTGCTGTGTCGAATTCTGGGATCTTCAGTAACAGAGTGACTTGGAGCACCTAGAACAGGTCCAGTGGATGGCAACAAAGATGATCAACATACTGAGCAACTCTCTGATGAGGAAGGGGTGAGGGAGCTGGGCCTGTTCAGCCTTGAGAAAGATGTCTGAGAGGGGAGTTCATCAATGTCTATCAGTTATCTGAAGGGAGGGTGCCAAGGAGATGGAGCCGGGCTCTTCTTGGTGGTGCCGAGCAGCAGGACAGGAGGCAATGGGCAGAAACTGACTTACAGGAACTTTGATTTGAATATGATGAACTTCATTATTCTGTGAGTGACCATGCACTGAAACAGATTTCCCAGAGAGGCTATGGACTCTCCCTCACTGGAGACATTCAACAACTGTCTGAATACAATCTTGTGCCATGTGCTCTAGGATGACCCTGCCTGAGAAGGGAGGTTGGGCCAGGTGAACCACTGTGGTCCGTCTCAACTTGACCCCTTCTGTGATTCTGTGAGGTGAGGCCACATTAGTGTGGTGCAGGGCAGGACAATCACCTTTCTTGACTGGCTGGAGATCCTGTGTCTGAAGCACCCCAGGGCACAGCTGGCCCTTTTGACTGCTGAGGAACACTATTGACACATTGTCAGCAAAACCCCAGATATTTTTCCGTGGGGCTGCTCTCCAGCTGCTTGTTCAACAATTTGTATATATTTGCATGTTTTTCCAGAGAATCGAGTATTTATTGCAGCTATATGTAGCTTATCTGTGAAACAGAACTCTGGGGGACCTCAGATGATGAATTTAAAATCAAATGTACCATTAGAATATAGCTGCTTCCAGTGCATTTAATCAGGGAGCTCATATCTCTCATACAGAAAATAAAGAAAACATTTAATAAAATTCCTAATATCAAGTTTCAAAGATTAAAACCAAACAGAATTCTTTTTCATTTTTTCCCTCCAAAGTGTCATATAATTTCAACTAGAAAAATAAACTCTGGATGCATCAGTTCAATTACAATACTCATTATTCAGTGCAACTATATTATTCAATTAAATTGAAATTAAAACTAAATTGAAACGAAAAACCTATTACAGGAAGTTATAAGTAATATTATATTTGTGCTACACTTCTACTGCATTTCATTTAAAATTCACATGAAAATATAATTAAATCAGTATTAGTAACTTACTTTAGTTTTATATTAATCATATTTTAATGGAAACCCAAGAAGAAACAGGAAAATCACAAGCCAGCATTTCATTTGCAGGTCTAAAGGCAAGTCCTTAGGGTTAGGGTTTTTTAAAAGACTATGCTTTCCATGTGTCTTGCCTGTTATAATGAAAATGAAGCAGGGAAGTAATGTATACAAGGACAAGCTTTAGATGTTAGTTGATGGTTTGTAATACCTTTGTGTCTCATTGTAAAGATTGTAAAGCAAACTGCTCCTCAGTGTAATATCAAAATCTGATATAAAAAGATATCCAAATGGTTGTTGGGATGTCTTCACCTTTATGGAATACAACTTCTGTCATTATTGCCTGTTACGAGGGCTTATTTCTTGATTGTTAGCATTATCAATAAGGTATTAATATACATTTATGCGTGGATATATATATAGTAACACATCAAATCTCCAGGTTTATATTTGACACAAGACAGTGCACATAAGGCCATATATTGACACTGTGCTTCTTATTTATAATCAGCATGAAATGCAGGTCATTTTACAGTTGTGAATCAAACTTTAAATACGTGTTTTGCTGGAAGTTGTGTTGAAAATGTTTATTTAAGCTAAACTTAAAAAAATATTTATGGTTACATCTAAAATCAATTTTATTAAGGAAAACTACTTAAAACATATGGTTAATGTTTGAGGGTGAAGATTACAGAGTTTTTATGGGGTTATAAGGTATTCCTATTATGGCACAATCATCTCCAAAATGAATTTGTGTGGAACAGCACATGCAATAATTGAAGTGATACAACTGTGAGGGAGCAACCTACTTGTTCTACTTAATAGTGATTCAGTATAACTAGAAATATTCTATAACTGCTCAAGAATACCTCCAGTGGTCTTCTTCATGTACGGAGATGATGAACAACCAATTTTCAAAAGCAATTTTGATATAACTTCTTTCAATGAAAACTTCATGTTTATCAAAATGCATTTAATTTAAAATATTGTAGTTTTTGTTTACATTTCTGAAAAGAAAAGAAGTTAGGTGTGGTTTAAGCTGGCAAATTACTACAGCAGTTAATGTAACAAGATAAAGACTAATACACAACATTTTATGCTAGCAGAAAAAACTAACTGCTGAACTGATGGACTTTTCTGAAGAATTGTTGTTTACCACATGTAAAAGTTCAATTTTCTTTTTCTTTCTGAGGCATTTTCTTAACCTTCAGTGGCTTAAGAAGATGCAGACAGCTCTTCAGAAAGCTGGGACTATGGATTTATTGCCATGGACCCCAGAGTCTCTTTTAAGAAAATCCCACTGTATCTTTTTTATCTGCTCATTTAAGTGATCTTTGATGACGATGCAGAGTATGCAAGAAAAAAATGTAATGCAAACATAAAAAACCAGCCGCATATGCCAGACAGTATTTAGAAAATATCACAGAAATGCCACGGCAGCATTTATTATCAAAGCAAAAGAAAACATGAATGCAAGAGAATAACTACTGAAAGTGCATGATCTATGTTTTTAAAAACACCTGACAATACTAAACCAGAACAGCATCGCTAACACCTTCCATTATTAATGAGCATGCAGCTCACAAAAACTTCCTATTGTTGCTTTTAAATACAGACTTTTTTTTTTTTAATGTCTAGCAGACACTTTTGAATTTAGATATCTGCAGGAGAACGTTATTCTATGTATGGGATGGATGTACATATCCACAAGGAAAGGATGATCCTCTTAGCTGAAAACATAACTTTAAGAAACAGTTTCTCCTCTTGCACAGCAAAATCTTTTAATGACAAACATGTCTGAAACCCTCTGTCTCAAGCTTAAGAGCCTGATTTAATACAAAATGTATTCAGTCAAAACTTCTCCTGTCCCTACTATTGGTAACCCATCTTTTGTACTTGTACAGCAGCTGTGTTCCTGAAGGCTAAGAAGAAATAAGACCTTTTCTCTCAAAGCATTTTTCAATAACATTTCATTGAGCTACTGGTAATATAATTCTTACAATCGTTTTTTGCAATCATTGGCAATTCTTAATGAGTGACAAAACAGTTTTTTAAATAAAACTGCTGAGTACTTTAGTTGAGTGTCAGAAAACCTCAAGGTTACAGAAAATATTTGCTTGGAAAATATGTCATCACTGTCCTCAAATCAATAGTTATAATTAAAATTATAAATAAAATTATAATTAAAATTTATATTGTAAAGTGACCCAGACCCATTTCTTCTCTTCCATCAATTAGCTTAGACTAATGGAAAAAAAGTTACTTCTAAATTATAATAAATTAAGAAAATAACCTTTATATTTCAAATAATTAATATCTGTTCATATTGTAACAGTATCATAAGTAAATTATACTGTATTGTAAGACAATTAATTACTTTTGCCGACATATGTTAGAGTGCCTTTTAGTACAAATATCAATTTCTATGAATTATTAAGATTAAAATCAGAATAAAATTGAGAAAGCAAGTAAGATAGAAGGCCTGCTTATGAAGGACTGATTATGGCAGCTCTGATTCCTTCAAGTGCTGGGGTTTTTTTTGTAATTGGCTCTGAAAACCTTTTAGCAAAAATGATTACAGCAACCAGTCTTACTAGGCTTAATAGATTATAATTTTTTCTGGAGTACTATCACAACAAATGACATCAGTGGGACTACTAACAAGTTAACATATCAGCCTGTGGAGGTCAGGCAGAATCTTGTCCATGAGATTATATCAATTTTTTTTTGAACATCTGAACATTATTGGGTGCCATAACATTTATTCAAGGTGTGACTGCAGTTGCATGCTTTCTATTTCAAAAAAGTATGAGGTAAAAAGCAAGTGAAAACTAAAATTCTACAGATTCTATTTATAGATATAGTAATTTCTCTGTTATACTGGGATTATCTTTTGGCATCAGACTACTCTTGGTGAAGATACTAAGATGATGCTATAACACAAAATTGTAAGTTTCTCTTATGTCTTTTGCAGGTCCTGCAGGAAAGAAGTCTGCTGAGTTTATTATTTCTGTTAAAAAAAAGATAAAGAAAATGTAAAATACAAATAAATGCAATTTAACTATTATGGTCTGAAGCAGGATTTTTTAACATTAAAAATGGAGATAAGCTATAAGGTGATTTCAAGCAGACATGGAATAGTGATCATACAGCCACAGCCACTAGAATCTCTGTTTGCATATTTACTCCATCTGTACTGTTCATAAGTGTAAATTACTGTGATGAAGCCTATTTTGCAACATATTAGAAATTTATCTTACTGAAAATCTAGATTTCCTTTATTATGAGAGTGTTTCTGAATGTTGCTAATACATCTTGAAAAAGCAATTGCCTGAAAACAAGTTGAATAAATACTATCCTAATAGAAATCCCACATTTATAGTGCACTTGAAGAGTTAAGACAGGGAAAAACTTATAAACTACCTCAGATGTTCTTCTTAGTGGAATTCTATTGGTAACTCTTTTATTTAAACATGAAAAATATTATTTTAATCCCTCACTTGCAAGAATGTTATATTTTTTGTTATTTTAAGAGAATAAAGGTGTTATTAGAGACTAGTGTGCAAAGGTGGACATTATTTTAAAAATTATTTTCAGAAGTCAGATGAATATTGTTTAATGGAGTGATTGAATAAATGGTTCATGAAAGAAAGAAATGGTTGCAGTTTTTTAAAAAAAAGACTAAAGCAATAGTGACGAACACAGAAACCCCTACAGGCAGAGAATAAATGCTGTACCAATGCTGCACGTTTCCTTGTCTTTTGCTCCCTTGCCCTAAGCGTAGTGTCCCAGAGGATCCAACCAACTAACTCCTGGGAAAGCTGGAATTTTGCATCCTAAAATTCAGACTCCTGACTTTACTACTCACCTGACCCATGTTCTTCATGATAATGTATGATCACTACAGCTCAGGCTGCCTCAAATGGTCAATAACTTCAAACAGAGAGGATTGATTACATGTTCATAGTAGAAACGAGACCTACTGTGTTTACCCAAAAAAGGGCGATTACTGAGCCCCAGTTTCACCAGAAGTGCATTTGGTCTGCCTAAGAGTGAGTGTTGAGCCTACACAACTGTGTCTGATGCAGTTACCACTCTCTTCTCTGGCAGCTCTGTGTTCATCAGACTCATTACTATTCATAATGAAATCTTCTTATAAAGCTTCACAAGAAGATAATAATATTCACTACTTGTTATATTCTGGGGTTTTTTTTCCTTCTGGGACCTTCTAGATTAATAAGATGGCAGTCTGCCTAGGAACAAAGACAGATGTATGCAACTAAAATTTTTCTGCTTTATCCTACCCTATCGTTTGACTTTGGATGACAGGTATTTGCTTCAATATAAAATATGGCTCTCAAAGAGAGATCTTCAATAATATTTATGAAGGCATTTCTATTTTTTCTTATTGGTTAATATAAAAATTTTTCGGACATTTCAGATATCTCTGAGTCCTGAAGAGTCTTAGGTTTTACCCCTAAGTTTTTCAGAAGAAATCAGTCATAATGCAATTACTTTATTATTTTAGTATTTCAAAATATGAAGCACTAATTTTTATAGATTTTAATAGTACAGCATTAATGTTGATAAAATTCCTTTTGAAAGAGAAGAACAGGATGAATAAGGTGGCAGGAAACGGTCTGTTATGTGATAATTCCTGCAAGATACTTCCTTTGCTGTACTTTCAGATGGCTAAGTTTAATATTATAGAGATAAATAAACAGAAGATATTAATATGGGTATGTGCATATATATCTGTATTTACTTGCTGAAAATTGCCTCACATATATGTGCCTCATATGTGAAGACATACTAATATCAGTATATATTCCACCTTATCTTAAGGAAGTAAGGAAGATACCTATTGGAACTTTATGGAAAAGTAGCTTTCTATATGGTCAGAGCAGAGAAAATCTCCACAAGAAAAGTCAGATATTTAATGTATTTTCTCTCTACTTACTTTATAGGGAGCTTAGGGCAACCCTGCTGCTTGTTTTAAGTGTCTTATTTTTCTACTTAAATAGCTGGCATTGTACATATGGCAGACAGGTCAAGGCTAAAAAAAAAGTAAAAGAAGTAGTTTTGGCCACATCAGCTTTTCTGTGACAGCTCATTTTTGTGTAGGAAAAAAAATCTTTTACTTCTCCTTGCCTTTTTCTGATCCTTTCCTTTTCTATATCCTTTGATTAAAGCCTTAATCAGTGAAAGCTCAACAATTCAGGAATTTCAGTTTTATACTGCCGCAAAGTCCTGAGGATTTAGAAAAGACCTTTGATGGGAATCATTCATGAATATTTGTGACATGCTACTGATTCCCAGACAAAGCTGTCAGCATTGTTGGATGTTTTTGGAAAGGCAGTGATCATGGTATCATTAATAATGGTAAACAGTAAAACATGTGACCGTCATGGGAAATAGGTGATGGTTGTTATGATAATGATAATAACACAAAAATCCATTGGAAAAAAAAAAAAAGATATGTGACTGAGAACCAACATACTCTTTTATCTATATTAGCTCAGGATAATATAAATACAAGTTACATATTTCTTCCCTACTGTGGCCATCTGTGTTCAGGAAAGATTTACCCCAGGAAAAGGTGGTAGAAGTTTCTCCATGACCAAGTACCTTAGGGAGGTTTCTTACTTATAACAACATTTAACATTACAGCCGACTTCCCAAGAGTTCTGACATTAATAAGCTGCTTAGGAAGTGTGTTGAATCAGTGGACCCTTTGACAGTCTTAGTTCCAATCGCTTCCTCTTCACTTTTAAGTCTGTTTTGTCTTCTCGAACATTCCTTAATAAAAAGAAGAAATGAAAGTTGATCAAAGGTAAGCATTCAAGGAAAGCTTTTCAAAAGCAGGTAGTCTGTGTGTGCTTGTTCCTGTGTAAGGAACATTAGGCCGAGCTCGAAAACCTTTGAAAATGTCTACCTCTTTCAGAAACTATGATGTCTTCTAAGTAATCAGTATGATTATATGCCCAAAGGATAACAAAAGCCACTGGCATGACTTTATTAATATTCAAGCTTAGGTGTTGGAAACTAGATGATGCTATAGCAAAAATATTAACTCATGCAAATAGGAAAGTAACTAGAGATAATGTGATTATCTCTTTCTCCAACTTATCGATACTTTAATCTTCCACAAATAAAGAAAGTAAAATGTCAATTCATTATTTAATTTAAATATCTGCTTTAAAAGGCTGTCATTTCCAACCAAGGCAGCATCGCAGAAAAATTCTCATTCTGAATAACATGAATGCAGCAGGAAAAGGAGAGAAATCAATGACAGAGAGCAAGGACATTCAAATTAATTGAGAGGGTTAACTGAGAAAAAAATAGTTGGTAATGTATATAAATAGAAAAATAACACTAGAAGAAGATTACCAAAATTATAGTCCAAGAACAGAACATCTTTGGGCTTTGAACAGGTTGAGATGTTCTGATGTAATCACAATTCTGAGAGAGACTTGTGACCATTAATGACCTCTCATAAGGAGCAAGAAGAAACAAAATGGAAACAAAGAAAAAGTATTTAACTCAGGGTCCTTAAACTGATGTTAAATTAAAAGATAATAAATATTATCAATATTTATTAAAGTTTTAATATTAATAAGAGAAAGATTAATATGAATGACTAAATGGGAAATAGATCACACTTCTTACTCTGTTCTTCAATGAAGGGAGGTTGTGTGTTGGATTTTTTTCCTGCAAGACTGCCAAGTAAGCAGGATTCTCTGGATTTATACACAGTGACATCATTATTCTCAGAAGAAAAGGTTTGACCTAAGCAAAGTAATGGATGTTATACAACTGCATGAACTTTAAGGTAATTAAACCCCATTAGGGATTAGGTAAATGCTAAACTTTTGAAATGCTTGGCTGTAACTTTTCACTTGACTAGAGACTCAAGATATAGGTTCACTGGAAATTTTATGACATCATTATCCAATAGACTGCTAAAACACATTTCAGCAGTCTCAGTTTCTAGTGTAGTTTTCACCCATAGCTATCAAAAAATGCCAGTGTGTCTACAGATCTAGCCTCTATGAACTTGTAATAAATAGTCATTGGCTAAAACATAAAATCAATATAGAGGCAGAGATGAAAATGTCATCTCATTCTGTCCAAGAATTGTCCTAGCCACCAGAACAGAAAGGTCATAGCTAGTCTTCAGTATTTTTTTACTAAAATGATTCATCCTTAGGTCTGCTATATATTAAGGAACAGATGCATAGGAATATGTCCATCAAAATAGAATAACCTGCCAAAACCTCGAGAGAATACATGTTTAACTTGTCTTACAGAAAAGAGGAGTATACAATATCTTAAATACATATTAAGTAAGATAAATATTTGTTTGGCTTTTGTTACAGGTTGATTTTTTTGTTTGGGTTAGCTTTTTTTTTTTTTCAGAGAGTGGTGTGCTTTTTAACAGAATAGGGTAAAATAGCTAAATAATTATGTGGTATTAATTCTGACCAAAGGTATCTAGTAATTTTTAAGATTAAGATGCATAAATTCTGGATAATAGGTTTTTAGTATACGTATTTCTGTTTTTGGAGTGTCTTGCTGATCAGATTAGAGACATTTCTATTCATTGTACTGATTAATGAGAGTCCCTTTTTCTGCATGTTTAACCATTCTGTAGAATCACAGAATGTTTAGGGTTGGAAGGGACCTTAAAGATCTTCTAATTCCAACCATCTCTGCCATGGGCAGTGAAACCTTCCAATAGACCAGGCTGCTCAAAACTCCATCTAACCTGGCCTTGAACACTTCTAGGGATGTGGGCATCTACAAATTCTCTGAGCAACCTGTTCCAGTGCCTCACCACCCTCACAGTAAAGAATTTCTTGCTCAAGTCCAATTTAAATCTATCCTTTTCCAGTTAAAAGCCATTGCCCCTTTCCCTGTCATTACACACCCTGGTAAATTTTTTACTTTGTCTTTCTTATAAACTCTCTTTAAAGTGTTGGAAGCCTTCATGAAAGTGTCCCCAGAGCCTTCTCCAGGTTAAGCAATCCCAACTGTCTGATCCTTTCTTCATATAAGAGGTGCTCCCATCATCTGGCCATATTCATGTCCCTCTGGACCCACTACAAGAGGTCCACATCTTTCGTATAAGCCCTCAAAGCTGGATGTGGTACTCCAAGTGGGGTCTCATGAGAGGGAAACCTGCTGGCTGCACTTCTTTTTATGCAGTGCATGATACAATTGTGTTCCTGGGCTGCAAGAGCATACTGTACCACACTACACACAGAATGTGATTGCAAGGCTTTTGGATTCTGCAGTGGTAGTCAGGTACTTAAAAATGGTTATGCTGGTACTGAATGTTGAAATATTTAAAAGTGTATTTACACATCTAAGTTGTACTTCTACCCAAGTGATGTAGTGGATGAATAATATGTTCAAAAGTGGGTTGAATGAGGATGAGCATACTGAATTATTCACCTTAAGCAACACAAAATACTGAGATTATGAACATCCTGCAGAAAAGATTAAGGTTATATCTACAGTAGCAACATATTTTTCATAAAAATCTCTGTTCTTCAGCAGGAATTGATCAGTAAATCAAAACCAATTTCATGAGGCCTCTGTATCTGCAATGTTGGTTGCTTGCTTGCTTTTCCTTTGGAATAGATTTTTTTGATGGCTTAGACAGAACATCAGGCATGCTGTTTGAAGAGATATGGTAGATCAAGCACTTCTGCATTAGGTATTGGAGAGCATTTGATGAGCACCTGGAGCAATTTCCAATTCAGTTTTCTCTATAGAAAGGGTTGGGCTTTTTTAGGGGAAAAAAAAGTAGAAAATAATAGTTCACTCTCATCAACCCTCTTTAAAACTGTGTCAAAAAATTGGCAATGATTTGCCTGTGTTTCCACACCCACAGGACTTAAGTGGCTACCAGGGAAGAACATTAAACCCTACCTTGAACCATCGGTGGAAGCTCCTGAGGAGACAAAAGACGACACCCCAGACTGTGACAAACAGAACCTGAACAACAAGACAAGTGCCGCATGGAGGAGACGCCGGCGAAAAACCCCGTCTATTTGAACATCTAACCGTGCTACCTCCAACAGCCTACATAAACTGAAACCTTACAAACCCCTTACGTGTTACCCTCATGTGTCTCCCTACCCCTCAAACCCCTTTCCTGTGTGTTAACCTCCTCAAAAAAAGTGAGGGGCATGGAAGGAAAAAAGAACCATCTTGTAATAATTTTGCTTAAAATTCCACAGAAAAGGACTACCCAATACCTTAGGTACCACTATGCTTGGGATTGCCTACCTCCGCTGCCTCCTGTTTTCCTGGATCCTGTTACCGCCAGAAGTCGCAGCATGGATCGTCCCCCAGTCAAAAGCCAATGTGTGGGTCACACTTGCACAGGCACTCCAGCAAGACCGTATGTGCCTGTCCATGGGCAGTGTTAATGACCCACTCTCATCGTGCCTGGTGGGGATCCCCCTCCATGAAAGTGAACTGCCCTTCATAGGTCAGGTACCATACCCAGCGAGTGCTTGGAATAAATGGATGAATGTGCTGGAAACAGCATATGAGGAACCCCAAGAATTGGAACTGTTGGAGTCCTCTCAGGCTGTCCACTGCCTCAGGTTTTCTTTCAGCCTGAATGGAGAGGATCTGTCTCGAGTGAGACACTTGAATTTAAATCCTCCTAAAAAAATTATTCAGAAAAAAAGTGGTGCAAAAATGAGCACCCCATCCCAGCAGAAGCACTCAAGCACCAAAGCACTTCCTNTCAAGCACCAAAGCACTTCCTACAGGTATG
>VWPU01016807.1:4648-59542 GCA_013398955.1 Callaeas wilsoni
GAGCAGGGATTCCCACTCTCGGGCTGAGCAGGGATTCCCGGCCTCGGGCCGAGCAGGGATTCCCGGCCTCGGGCCGAGCAGGGATTCCCGGCCTCGGGCCGTGTCCTCACTGCACCTCCCGGCTCCCAGAGCCCCGGCAGTGCCCAGCTCCTGCCGCCTGGCACCTCCCTCCCCTTCCCGAGCAGCCCCGCAGCGAGCATCCTCAGCGGAACCGCTTCAGGCTCGCTCCTGTCCAAATGACACATTCACTCACTTGATTCAGTCGCAGAGTGTCTGACCTTGCAATGAGCTCCACGTGGCCCAGGGAATCCACCTGCACAGCGCTCTCCGGGTCTGGAACCAGAACTGCTTGAATTTCCCCCAAATGAGAACTTGCTTTTCATCTACAGTTGAAAATTCTGCTTTGGGAAGAGGTCTCCAACCAACAGCCATGAGTGAGAGATGCCAATTCTTCTACTTAGCCCTGGATTTTCAGCCCTAGCTACCTGGAAAATTCCTAATGTTGGTTATGTCAGGATTAGAACTGGCTTGTGAACCTGCTTCCCTTCGGACAGTGCAGGAGGAAAAGGGAGAGGAAGGGAAAACAAAGCCAGGCCGTGCAGCTCCAGAGGCCCCTGCTGGATCAACCCACGGCATCCCTGGAGCTGCTCTGGCCAGGGCCCATCCCTGGGGCACAGAACACCAGGATTTCCGTCCTGCCTGCTCTGTCCCGTGGAGCTGCACACCACAGAGATCCTGTCCCTAAATTTCACTGGATACAACAGCACAGGGAAAGAGCTCTTCCCTCTTGTACCTTGCTCCCAGCTCATGGAAGGGTTTATGGGATGAGAGCAGCATCATTAATTAATTGATTTTTTTCACAGAAATTCAGAGGGAATTGTAGTTTAGAGTGATATTCTTGAACCTAAAGACAGCCAACCACTCACTATCAGGGCACTGGCAAAAATGTGTATAAATTGGTGGCATTAATTTCAGCTACATTGAGACATAGGTTGGTTTAATAATAATAATAAACCCACAAAGGAATCAAGTTAAACACCTGTGCATTAGGTTCAGGATGGAAACACTGATGCAGTCATTCATTATATCATATGATGGCTAAACTAAATAAAGATAATAAAGAAAGGTTATGACTGTTTTGAAAAGGTGGCTTTAGTCCTTTCATATCAGCGCCAGGGCAAGGGAATCTGATATTATATCCTGAACAGAATTTATAATTCATTACCGGGGCTCTGGCCACACCCGGCAGCTAATCTAGAATTTCACACATTTAATGAACTTCATACTTGAAATATGTGGTCTGTAAAATCTGATTTACACTGTTGTTAAAATAGCTGGTGTTTGAAAGAGAATATATTTTAAACTATGTATTTGTGCACAAAGTTTGTTGTGTTTTTTTTCTTTCCAAAAACCCCAAACCCGGTCATTAATTCACCCCAACACATATAAAACCTTCCCCACAGTGTGATTTCTGCTGCAGTATTTCTTTCAGCACCTCAGATTTACTCCCCACGTTTCTCTAGGAGCCAACTGCATCCAGTTATGCAGGGGGCAGCGAGCCCCCAGTGTGCCCAGGGCCCTTCAGCCCCTGGGTTCCCCGAGCAGCCAGGCCGTGATGGAGTCCAGGGTGTGGAATTAGTCCTTACCTGCCACCTCCATAAACCTCGGCACACGGTCAGTCCGTGCCCGGGCCGGACCCTGCCGTCCCGGCTCAGCGAGGGTGTCAGTTTTTATGGGATGTTAGCACCTGGTATTTCCTGCAGGCTCTGGTTTTCCTGAAGGCTTTGTGCCGTTACGTTCTTCAGGGCTGGAATGGCAGCGGGAGCCGCAAGAAGGACGAGTGGGAGCTGCGTAAATCAGCGCTGGCCCGCGCTCCTGACGGGAGGGATCGCAAGGACGCCTCGGCCGCTGCAGGAAATGGTTGTCACTCACGTGTGAAATACAAGAGGTTTCTTTCTTTTGAAGGCAATTTATGGAGAACACGGCACCTGTAAGAATTAGTTCCACACTTCAGTAATGAGCACTGGCAGGAGTTCAACTCGGGCTTGAACAAAACCCGAGGATTGTGTGAGGGGGTGGGTGAGTGCTCCTTTACACCAGCCCCGGCTTTTCCACCGACACACCAGCGCCGTGCTCACGCTCCATCTGTTTTGGGAAGGTCTCCTCTTCAGGGGTCAGTGTTGCAAACAGAGATCTCACTCAGAGAACTGTTTTTCTGGAGCGTCTCTAGGAAAGATCGGATACTAAAATCTGACAGAGGGAATGCTGATCCTTATAAATGTGCCTTTCATCCCAAACCTTAATCTCCAGTCTGCAAAGGTGCAGAGCAGTTCTGCCTCTGTGGGCACCACCCCTTGCCTGTCCCAGAGCTCTTCTGAGTGCCGTTTCTCCCCATGGCAGCGGCACCATTGCTGCTGGAGCAGGAAAGTGCCTCAGTGAGACCACTACAGGGCGTTCGATTTGCTCTTATTTTTAACAGGAGTTCTGATCAACAGCAATCTGCCTCACTTTTTGACAAGTCACAGGTTGGTGGCATCTGTACAAAAGGAACATTTTAAACCCAGCAGAGGCAGCACAAGACAGGCACAGAAACGCCACACCTCCAGCACAGCTCTTTTGGAGCCGATGTGAAGCTCACGAGTCAATCTGCTGCCTGCCAACAGCACAAGGCCAGGACATCCCTGTGCCCCAGGGCCACCAGGGTGAGCCCCGGTGCCACCAGGGTGAGCCCCAGTGCCACCAGGGTGAGCCCCAGTGCCACCAGGGTGAGCCCCGGTGCCACCAGGGTGTACCCCAGGGCCACCAGGGTGAGCCCCGGTGCCACCAGGGTGTCCCCCAGGGCCACCAGGGTGTGCCCCAGGGCCACCAGGGTGTCCCCCAGGGCCACCAGGGTGAGCCCCAGTGCCACCAGGGTGTGCCCCAGGGCTGCTCCTGAGCTGACTGAGCACAACCACCCAGTCCAGCCCGCTCACCTCCACCCACGCTCTCAGTTTATCCTCTGGGTAACTCTACTTTTACCCTGGCAAACAACGCTCTGGGTATGGTTGAGCTACTCAGAGTGTACATTTAAAATGAAATCTGTTTCACATAAAAGGACAAATGAGAATGACTATTACCCCCATCTTTACTGCGTTAAATTCTTTTGCACAGATTGTTCTTGTTACTCCTCCTTTCTGAGAGAGGATCTGAAGAGCAGACAATATTCTGCCTTACGTGGACAATTCCAGCAAGCCAAGAGCAGGAGGCTTTAAAGTGGGAATGCAGTGATTGCAAAGCCCTTTTTTGTAACCCACTCAGGTCTTGGGCCACAAAGGGAGGCGGAGCACCAAAGAAAAGGACATTTTTCTCAAGGCCAGATCCTGCAAGATGCTCATCATCTCCAGCTTCAGCTACAGCAGCAAAATTTCAGAGATGCACCGCCTAACCTAGAGAGCCCCACAGCACCCAGAGAGTTTTAAGGCCAGCAAATGCTCATGGCCTAAAGAAGCCCCAGCATCAGCTTTGAAACTGCCCTTAAACTGTTTAAGCACTCAGGGCTGTTGGTAACTGCTGGCACACTCCAGGTTTTCCTTGGTTTCCTGTGCAGTTGCAGTGGTGCCTTCCCTGCTGCTCCCACTCGGAGTCTCACAGCTCCCACAGACACTTACATTCAACATTCAGCACAGATGTGAGTTGGATCTGCAGTTCTAGAAGAAGACAGAAGAGAATCCACTGAAATGTTTGGATTGGGGTTTATCAACCCTCCCACTCAGAAGGGCAGGTTTTTAGAAGCCTGCAATAACACTCACTTAAAACCAAACATCTGAACACTCTGTGGAAGAAGGAACTTTCCTGTAAGATTGACTCCCATGTTTAAGGTGCTGAGAAAGTCTAATCATCAAAACAAAAATGTTTTTCTGCTTTCTGTGCTGTGCCTGTGGGGCCAGCCCAGACCACAGGATCTCTCTGGCCCCATCTCCTGCCTGGGAAAGGGGAACAGGAGGGAGCAGTTCCCTCCCTCTAGTGAAGATTCAAGACAAAAATTAATGCCACAGCACTGCAGGGCAGAAGAGGCAGTGCAGGTGTTGTGAGCTGAGCCATCAGGAGGTGAAGACAGAGCAGGTCAAGGAGGTTTCCTTCTCTCCAAATAGTTCATGGTGCAGGGAGGCCTCTACAGCTCCATCAGGCTCAGGGCCAGAGCCAGACACCCAATCACAGCCAGCACCTATTGCTCCTTCTCAGAAAACAGGAAAAACAAAGGCACACCAGTCTGTAACACAACCACACTCTGAAAAACAAGGCCACTGGCATTCTTTGGTAAAGCCCAGGCTGAAAACTTACCCCAGGATGCATGATCTTCCAAAAATCTGCCAGCCCCTGCAGCGTTCAAACTTCTTGCATGACCGCAGCCACATGAAGAATGAAATGAAACCCCACGGAAATCTTTGACATTTCTACTATTATGCAATGCTTGGGTGAAAAAAAAAATTGCTGAAATTCTCCTTCCCTTCCAGAATGAGTTTAGAAAAACTATTTCTAGCTTTTTTTAATTACACATTTCACCATTAAAAAGAAACCATCCATAAATTAAAGGAACCACTAACCAGGGCTTATGTAACCCATTTAGAGTGGGAAATTGGTAACACTTGGGACCAAAGTCTGTTCCTGTGATTTCTGGAGTCTACACCATTCATTTGATGTGTGCAAACATCACAAAAATGGTTTCTTTAATATTTGCATTAACTACTTTATACCAAAAAAAAAGTTAGTCATTAAAAAGGGCATCTGTGTCCTATAGAATCTCAAAGAAACACTTCCGTATATGTTCAATGATCTGAGGGATAGCTCATCTCATGAACAGTCTCCCAAGTCAGAGATTTACTTTATCCAATTGTATTTTTAATTATTTTTTTTTCTAGCAGTGTTTATGGCTCTATTACATTTTCGGTAGAAAATTGCTGTACTGTGTTTGTACTCAACGTCGCTGACGTTTCCCCTGTGGGGAATATTCAGTGTTAAATCCTGCCTCTCCCTCTGTTTCTGACCCCGTGGAGGGGCAGCCAGGCCTGGCCCTGGGACTGCTCTGCTGCCGAGCCACTCACTGAATCAATGTCCAAGGGATGAGAACATTCCCAAAATAGCTGTTCCTAACGCTGTTGCATCACTGCTCTTCCCAGGGCAGGACAGATCCGTGTTCCAGTGAAAGATTCCCTCCTCATTCCCAGCAGCGGCTGCCAGCAGCAATGACCATCCCTGTTAAAACCAAAACTGGTTCTAGAAAGAGTTTAACAAAGCAGCTCTGATCATTTCTTGGATATGCATTTCCCACACACAGGTTAAAGGCCCTCAGTACAAGTTCCCTAGATCCTGACAATTCCCAGCACATCTGGGACTGATCATGCCAGGACTAACCAGGTGCATCATACATGGGTGAAGTAAAGAAGTTGCATAAAATTTATTTTTTCCACCTTGTTTTACAACATTCCCTTTTAAGTTCTTACACATCTGCGACATGTAACTCCACAGAACAATAAATAATTGGCATTCATATTTCTCTTGACTCAGGAGTATTTACAGGTTGTTTAGCTGGATGACAGGTACCAAACATCGGCATCACAGTAAATATCATTTTGACACCAAAATCCATTTCCCCATTAAAAATTAAATTAACTTAACATTGATTTTTTAAACAATTTTAACAATTAAAAATGTTCTCAAAGGCATGTAAGTACACAAGTTGTTGTAGGCAGTAGTAATGGACCATATTGGCAAAGCTGTGAACCACAGGATTTCATGCAAATCATAGAGTTTAACACTTAGGAAACAACTAATAATAAATAAAGAGCCCCTCCAGCTCCTGCTGCAGTGGGCACTGGGCTGGCCCCAGACACTGTGGGATGAGCCCAATCCCACAGGAACAGCTTGGGACACTGAGCTGCCCACGGCAGGGGTTCACCTCCCTGGGTCAGAGCTCTGCTTGTGCAAACCCGGGGTTTGTGATGCATCAGAGGCTGCAGCAGCTTTCCTACACACAAACCCCAAAGAGAAGATTTAGGGGTTCCCCCTCTGACCCTGGGGTTCCCTGACAAGCCCAGCTCAACTCCAGCACAAGTTCCCTCGGCAGCTCCAGGGGCCGAGGCTGTCCCGGGCTTTGGCTGGGGCAGCTCAGGGGAGCACAGGAAACGCCTCTGGTGCTGGCCCAGCCACAGCTGCAGCTCCCAGCACAGTCCTCGCCCCGAGGGGCACCAGGGACCACCCCCAGCCACTCCTGACAGGGCCCTGCTCAGACTGAAGCTGCTGCTGTTGAACACACAATGTTGGGTTTCCACTGCACCACCAGCTGAGCAAAACAAATGTTCGCACAGATGAACAGCACAAGCTCTGTGGAGGAGAGAAATCCAGAGTTACGGGGATAGCGAGGGCTGTGACACCTGGAATTACTGCAGAGGTGCAAGAAGAGAACTGTGTGTGCCACAAAACCTCACCCTGCGGCAGCTCAGCGCCGAGTGCTGGCAGCCACGGGGAGCAGGGGCAGGGGGAGACTCACACTGGGACCCAGGAGCATCACCTGGAGCCAGGGGAGACTCACACTGGGACCCAGGAGCATCACCTGGAGCCAGGGGAGACTCACACTGGGACCCAGGAGCATCACCTGGAGCCAGGGGAGACTCACACTGGGACCCAGGAGCATCACCTGGAGCCAGGGGAGACTCACACTGGGACCCAGGAGCATCACCTGGAGCCAGGGGGAGCAGGAGCACAGTGAGACTCACACTGGGATCCAGGAGCATCACCTGGAGTCAGGGGAAGCAGGAGCAGGGTGAGACTCACACTGGGACCCAGGAGCATCACCTGGAGCCAGGGGAAGCAGGAGCAGGGTGAGACTCACACTGGGATCCAGGAGCATCACCTGGAGCAGCCCCAAAGCACACAAGTCACACATGAAGTGCTACAGTACATAACCCACACAAATAAAGGAATAGGAAGAACACTAAGGCCACAAATAAGATACTACACAGAAGGAGAAAACAATGCTTCACTCCCCAAAAGTACAAATTATGAGCATACTAGAGGAAAAGATGAAACTTCCAGTGGAGAATCCATTTATTTTAATGTACAGTAAATATGAACATATGTATTAAATTTTGCTTTTAAAAACATTTTTAAATAACTTAAGAGAAATGGATTGCAAACATAAAGTGCTAAACTTGAAAAATAGAAGTGTTCCTCTTTCCTGCTGTTTGTTAGATGGCAGTTTTAGTCTCTGACTGCTTTGAAAAAATGTAGCGTATATCCAGGCAGAAATTATTTCCTGGATTTACTACCTTGTGCAAAAACACGAGCTGCAAAAAACATAATCCACACCCCAAAACACAGCTATAGATCACTATCAACTCTACTAAACATGTTACTAAACTTATGATTCAATAAATATAAATGAAATCACAGTTCACTCCCTTTCCTGGTGTAAGCTAATAGTTTGCAAATATGGTCCACTCAGTGTAAACTGTATCGACTTGAGGAAACAGTGAGTTCTACCATATATAATGTAAATTCTCAAATATTTACACACAGTAGCTTGGCACTGTTGCTGCTGCAGGACATGGAAGTACCAACGCACAGGAGAGGGACAGGGCTGGGCACCAGAGCCCAGAGGGACCGGGCAGCTCAGCCACCACCGGGGGCCAAAGGGAATTCTTGGTTCTTGTACTTACACTAATGAAAGCAAATTAGATGGGGTATTGGGAAGAAATCCTGCCCTGTGAGGTGGGCAGGCCCTGGCACAGGCTGCCCAGAGCAGCTGGGGCTGCCCCTGGATCCCTGGCAGTGCCCAAGGCCAGGCTGGACAGGGCTCAGAGCAGCCTGGGATAGTGGAAGTGTCCCTGCCATGGCAGGGGTGGCACTGGGTGGGATTTAAGGCCCTTCCCACCCAAACAATTCCATGATTCTATGAAATGCTGCCTGGGGACTCCAGAACAGTGGCATGGCCGACACTGTCCAGTCATGATGAAGACAACGTTAAGGATCTTTTTGGCAAAACAGCATTAATTCACAAAAGGCTGCAAGCTCAACTCCCCCAGACAGGCTGTTCAGGGACAGCTTTTCCTCCACAAGACACATCACTGGGAATGCTGGACTTTCACAGCCTTGTTCAAAGTGAGCACGCATGTTAAATAAGTAGAAAGATATATTAATACGGCTTTTACAAAAAAAAAAAAATAAGGAAAAAGGTAAATTTTCGAAACGTTATGTCAAGGTGAATATTAAGAACTAGCTTTCCTTAGCCAGCAGGGTGTCTCTGAGGGCAGCTGCTCCATACCAGGGCTTCAGACCTGAGCCTGACAAAAGACTGGCACAAAATAAAACCAGGGAGTTAAAGAGTGTTTGCTGTCCTTGTTCCTGGAGGATTTTGAAACCTAATTTTCTAAATCAAGAGGGCTTCCCCCACATGAAACAACAAGGTCATGTGGACCTGCACCTTCCTCTCACCCCAAGACGTGTTATAAAGCACATCCAATTTTCCTCTAAAACTTCTGGAACTTGCTCCCCCATCCCTCTGATATTTATTCACGGGAACTGAGAGCAAGGGAGGCAGGTCAGGTTGTGCAAAACATTCCCTGGAGCAACTGCGACCCATTGCCCACACAAGGCACGGCTCCCTCAGGTGTGAAAATTCAGGACACACCACTGCGGGCCAACGCAGGCTCTTTTAAAACAGCCCTCCCGTTTTCCATGGATTTTCCCATCAGACCTTTTGTGCTGTTTGTGATGGGAATGCCTGCAGCAACGGCAACAGGAGCTGGCTGCCCTTTCAAGAACTTCAGCATGGCAGAGATGACCCAGGAGCTTCTGCACCTCGCCAACGTGGTGGCCCTGACCTGGAAGGGCTTCCTTCAGATTGGAGAAGGGAGCTCAGCCTCTGCCTTGGGACAGCAGAAGGAGCTCAGCCTCTGCCTTGGGACAGCAGAAGGAGCTCAGCCTCTGCCTTGGGACAGCAGAAGGAGCTCAGCCTCTGCCTTGGGACGGGAGAAGGAGCTCAGCCTCTGCCTTGGGACGGGAGAAGGAGCTCAGCCTCTGCCTTGGGACGGGAGAAGGAGCTCAGCCTCTGATTTGGGATGGGAGAAGGAGCTCAGGCTCTGCTTTGGGACAGGGGAAGGGGCTCAGGCTCTGATTTGGGATGGGAGAAGGAGCTCAGGCTCTGCTTTGGGACAGGGGAAGGGGCTCAGGCTTTGATTTGGGATGGGAGAAGGAGCTCAGGCTCTGCTTTGGGACAGGGGCTCAGGCTCTGATTTGGGACAGCAGAAGGAGCTCAGGCTCTGCTTTGGGACAGGGGCTCAGGCTCTGGGCTCTTTCCCTCCTGTGCAGCCAAGGAACAACGGCGCCAAGCAGTGCCAGCTCCGCCTGTGGTTCCTCTGATGTGGGAAGAAGACAGCAAGCAACTAATCTAGCACAGACTAAGAGCCTTTAGACAAGGATGGCTGCCACTAAAAGCTCATCCGTGTTTGAGGCTTCAACCCAGCTCTAAAAGGTCCCTGTAAGTCTCTGTCCTTCTGCTGAGAGGCCCAAGCACGTGCTGCTCTCCTCGTGATATTGTAATGCGGACTAAAGTTTATAATAATGACAGAACTCACTGAGTTTAATTTTTGAGAATTAAAAACACATAAATTTGCTCTGCACACGAGTCTAATGTCTTTGTATGAACCAGCTCCTGTGATTCAGGTTTGGGTTTTAGAGCAAAGCAAGTGCAGGGTTCCAAAAACTGCCTCTCTGCAGGGAGTATGTCATTAAAACATCCACCTAGGAGTGCCTCTGCTTATTTGCAGCTCATCCTCACAGTTTCACACTAACAGGAAACAGATTTCATGGAGCTGTGAGGAGTAGCAGCTCTGTGACCTCTCCTTTCAGTCTCCAAGGATTCAAGACACGTCTGCCACATTGTCTGCAGAACAGTACGAGCCTCTTCTCACGTTGTCGACACATTTCAAGGATGATCAACTGCAAAGTTCTGTTCCAAAGAGGATTTGCTTTAGTTTAGATAATATTCTCCTACACAAATAAATACAGAGTAAAACTATTATGTCACCAGCTCCTTTTAACAGGAAGCACAAAAGCTAAACAAAACTGAATCCTCTCGTTTTGAGCTACCACTTCTCTGTCTTTATCAATGGCTGGATACCTCCGACATCACTGAGGTGACCACATTTCAAGGAAGGAAAATCTCAGACACACTCAGATTCTCCAGTGTGTGCAGATCCGACAGGCTGGAGCCCCATTATGGAAACAACATGCCATAAATCAGGAATCAGCTGTCAGCAGTGTAGTGCATCACCTACATTAAGGGATTTCCAAGATGTAAAAAGAATGTAACTACTTGAATCAAAAAGACAAATAACATAAAAAAACGTAACACAATGCAAAGAACAGCGCAGACACTTTAAAAATTCACTTTAAATTGTCAAATGTAAATCCCAAGGTCAGGTAGCAGCTTCCACAGACTTTGAACCATGCAAGAGAAACCCTTCGCCATCGCAGTTCCATGCATTTGACCCCAGTTAAGTGGAACAAAAGTGACAAGAACTGGATGAACTCAGAGCCTCCACCCTCCAAAGACTCCCTTTTTGTGTTAGTTCCTGCTCGGGGCAGTTTGGAAGTCTCTCACGACAGCAGCAGGTAACAGAGATTACCACGGGGTCCTGACGCAGGAGTGGGACCGTTCGGGAACAGCTGGGGTTTGTCTCTGGGCCCTGGGCCATGTCTGTCTGCGTGCCAGGAGCAGCCCTAGGACGTCAGCTTCGAGTAGCTGGGGGGAGAAAACCTCCTTCTCAGGTACTTGAGGACGTAGAGGGGCAGGCAGCTCACCAGGGTGATGACAGTGACCTTCCACAGGAACGACAAGGTGGCAATGAAGTAAACATCTGTGCAGAGAAAAGAGCACAGAGTCAAAAGCACTGGAATGCCACTCTGGGTGCAGAAAAGCAGCTCAATCTACCAGTGCTTCCTTCTGCCCATTGCACGGGGTTGGAACTAAACCATCTGGAAGGTCCCTTCCAAGCCAGGCCATTCTATGATTTTATGATTCTTAAAACTGCCCTCGAAGCTCATACAATACCTCGTTCCTCACTCCTCTGCCCTTCTCCTCCCCAGCAGATGCAGAGATGTGCTGTGCAGTGGGGTGTAAGGAATGTGGCTCTCACAGGTAACTGCCCTCCCAAACCCCACCTGAAACAGGGATATCCCCCTGGCACTGCCAAGGACTCCATGTCCTCCCACTCCGGGAGCTGCCTCTGCTACTTGGCTGAGCCCAGCAAACACAGCTCAGACCCTTTGCAAAAAGAGTTAAAGCATCATTCAACATGGAACTGGCATAACCATATGCAAGACAGACAGATCCAGCCGTGGGGAAGTTATTCCTGTTGTCTCCAGTTAGGAAAGAGCTTTATGGAAGAAGTAGTGACATCTTGTGGTTCCTGAACGAACCCTGGAACAAGCCCATGGGTCTGATATTTGCAACTCAACAGTTACTGGGGGAATCTGGAATTCCTCACCCTTTTTCCTCTAGCCAGGGAATAGGATTAGTTCTGCTGCAGGCAACTAAAATATCACCAACAATCAAACCCATAAGACAATGGTCCCAACAAACAGATAAAACTAGTTACGTCTTAGGAGGCAGCTCCTTTTTTGGTTTAAAAGACCAAATCTCTCAACCCCACAGCAGAGATTTCAATCTGTAATGTCAAATTCCCATATGGAAATAAAGGTCAGTGCTTCATGAGACAGCTGACACGTGCTGGAGCTCAAAGAATGGATGAGATTCCCAGGGCAGCACACTCTGCTGACCACCTTTACCTTCTCTAGCATTTTGCTGTGGGAAGAAACCATAAAATATCTTCCAAGTGCCTTCAGATCACACAGAGCTTATTCTGGTACGAGTGTCCCTGTGCCTATTGCTGGCTCCCCCAACAGCCTTCTGCTCAATTCAGTCCTGTCACCGTCCAGACCATGAACTGGCTGGAGGACGGCATTCATCCTTACCAATAAACTCATGCAAGAAGACCAGGGAAGCGATGTAGCAGGAGAGGCTGAGCAGCTCAGCCACGATCATGAGCCAGTGCCACGTCTGGATTGTCAGGGCCACCATCAGCAACTCGGTGAGAATCAGGGACGTGAAGGAAATGGCAACGATGTGCACAAACTCGGATTCGAAGAGGAGAAGTGCTCCATACATGATGATGCTACCTGCAAGGGAATGGAACTACTTGAGTCAAACACCAGGGCCAGCTCTAAAACCCACAGTTAGGTCTTGGAAAGGCTGAAACAATCCTATCTTGAGGCTGTTTTTCATGAAACCTGATGAATGTAACGACAACGCATCAGTTACTATTTGGGAGCCAGAACTTATGAGAAGACAGGGAAAAGTTACGGCAGAGATACCCAAAGTTTTCTAACAGTCTATCACATTCACAGACACGTGGAGATAGGAAATTAATACATACTGGTTTGGCAACTGGAGATCTCTAACATCATGAAACTCTATCCTCCCAGAAAAGCACTTGGTCACTACTCAGAAGCTAGAAGATATCAAATTCTTCTATATCCTACTGCATTGCCTCGGTGCCAAGAGGCAGCAAAGTGTTGAAAAGCTCAGTGGATACAAGTGAGCTTCAGTTTGCACTGCCTGGGCCACATCTCTCCCCTTTACACCTCCCCCTAAGAGAATCCCATTAAAGCTCTGCTAACGAGGCATTGTTTGTGCTCCTACTCTGGCTGGCCAGGGCGTGCTCCAGGCCACCTGCACAAATAACTCATGTGAGCAGATGAGTAATCCACACCAACATCCATCACCCAGGCTGCCTCCGGAAGGGAAAACCTGCGAGGGAACGGAGCTCGAGCCACAAAGTTCAAATCCAGCTGTGAACTTTCCAAACTTTCGGACTGCTCAAGTTTTGGTGGGGCTCATCTCTGCTAGCAACTGGCCCCGTTGTTTGGCCGCTGTTTGCTGGTTATTGAGCACAGCACTGGTGAAGTCACTTTAACCAAACCCTGTAACCAGAGAGTGCTCTTAGCTCAAGGAGGAATCTTTCCCCACGTGCATCACGCTCTGGCTGCAGCTTTCCACCACTCGGGAGTGTTCTCTCAGCGCCTTGGCTTTGCCATCGTGTGGCACAGCACCCCAAGCCCTTGATCCCTGTTGTAGGACTCCCGTGGTAGATTTCAGAAAATCAAGCTAACAGAGATTTTACACTCCTGGATCCCTGCTGAGGATGCCAACATCAGTTAAATCCTTAAGAATCACCTGCTTATTTTGACCCATTATTCTGACTTGTGTTGATAAAGGAGTTTTGGAAAACAAGAAATGTTTCCATTTCAGCTTTTAGCTCCACATTATTGACCTGTTTTCTACAATTCCCTGATTAATACTTATAGAGAGTATTTGAGTTTGAGGGTACTTGATTTAAAAAAAGACAAAATGAAAGAAAATACCTTCTTAGATATATACCACAATTACTACATCCACTGTTGAAAATGCATTGTAATTAAGGCATTTACTTGAGCAGCCTAATTAGAGTGTATGGGATATGATCAAGAACCTGAGCTTGACTCTGACCCTTAATTACAGATGGCTGTGAAGCAACCAGAACTATTGCCACTTGCATTTTTGGATAAAATAGAGAAGGCTACAGATGCTGCATTTTCCATGTCTACAAAAACCTGCAAAATTTATAGATTGGAGAACTTTTTCCAAGAGAAGGAGAGAGTTGTGAGCTCTGCTTTACAGCTGGGGCAACTGCAGCACTGAAAGGAGCTTGCACAGAATTACAGTGGATGGTTCTGATGGGAAGAGGCACAATGGTTTGAATTCTACATCACAAGGTTGACCAATTACTGCCAATATTTGGTTTTAGATAATTTTTTCCTTTGGTAACGCCTCTGACACTTTCCGAGACAAAAAAAATTACATTCATCATCACAAGGATACTTTGGGAAATTCATTTCATGCCTTGCTTGTCTTCCTGCAATACAAAAACTTAGATAGTCACACACACTACAACATCTAAAGGCACAAGCAGAAGCTGATTTCTTACCTTGATAAATGCTTATCAAGACCCATATTAAAAACGTTTTGTATGACAATGGTCGTCCCTGGGTGGGGGGAAAAAAAAAGACAAAGCTCCATTGGGGTTTTATTTTATGAAAATTCACTTATTGATCAACTTAGAAATTAATAAGAGGCTTGGAAGGTGATTTGGAAAAAAAAAAAAAAAAACAACTAAACCAAGCAACCCTGAGGCAGTGCCCCTTTATTCTCATTTTTCCGGGTGCAGGAAGGGGCTGTGGAAGCTCAGGGCTCCCACAGCACATCCTGGTCCTCACTGCACACACAATTAATTCAGTGCAAAGATGCCTCAGGAGTTCAGTCACCATACTGTGAAATATAAGATGTGTGTACACACATCTATGTGAATACATTAATATTGTATTTCTAGACACACACAAATCACCCTCATATTGAAGGCAGATAGATTTTTAAAAAACCATCTCCAGCCAACACAGCTATACCAGCACAAAACCCCCTATGTTTAGACCAGGCCTAAGGATGGCTGAAGAATTAGTGGTTTATGACATAAGAGACAACATACAAGTGAAACCAGATGGAGACTTATTGAGGCTCTGGAAAAACAGGCTGTGCTTCTGAGAGTATCTGTTTAACAGGAATCCTTGAGGGAAAGGATCTGGTGAAGACTCAGTCCACCCTTTCCTTCAATTAAGAAAGATGTTCCCAGGCTGCATACCCCAGTTATTCAAAACATTTTCCAGGGAGGAAGAAAAAAAAATTTAAAAGGAACTCAAGACAAGATTTACCTACCTGGTATTTCTATGGTAAACATAAAATAAAGTTTCCTTTGTCTAAGGAGAAGGACCTGACTGAGATACTAAAGCTACAAAAATGGCACGGCAAGCAAACCTGATCATGCTCAAATTTCTACTGAAGAAACTCTGGGATAACCTCCTGCCTCCATCAAATGAGCTTAGCCCTTCCCCTCTTCCCTTTTCTGGCTTCAGGACAGTGCCAAATCCCCAACAATTTCTCTTTTCCCTTTATTATGGAACAAATTGGTAATATTAAATCCCTAGAATTTCCCACAGAATGGAACTTCTACTTCCCCAGCCGTTTTTAATAAATTGCATTTCATGTAGCATTCAATAAGCAACTGCCAGGAATTCTGGCTCTATCTCTTGATTCAAATTTGACTTTAACAGAATTTTGCCTGAAAATGCCTGATAAAGTTTTGGATCTCATGATAATATATTTGACTTTACACATTAACAGTTTCAAATCAAGATGAGGACTTTGCCTTAAAGCAAAACACACAAATAAGAGTCTCCCACACCTTAAGAAGATCTTTGTAGAGCTCTGGGTACAACATTGCAACTTCAGATTTCACATCCTTGTCCAGGACAAGAGAAAACACGGGAAACATGGTGTAAATTGTGGAGTACCTGGGAAGAAGGCAGGAGACCAGTGAATTATCTCAGGTGGAGATGAACAAGCAAATGCCAGGCTCCAGAAAGGAAATAAAATCTTCTTTAAGTGCCAAATAATGTACACATCACAAACACTGGCAAATGGAGCACACCAGAGTTTTGCAGGTAAGAAAAACCTGCAGGATTGGCTTTTCTGAGTGACTTTTGATCAGGAGCACTCAAACAGAGGTGACTGGTTCAAATACTGCAGTGGGTTATCAACGGGGCCAAGGACTGTGCCCATCCCAAAGTCTGCTCTACAGCTCAGCTTTGATTCTGTTTGCTTCAGAAGGCAATGGAGATGAATTGGCTGGGTTTTTTAAATTACGTACTCGAAAGTCATAGTGGGTTTACAGCTGCAATCCCCTATTTTAGAGAGTTTTTAGACAGGAGTTGTCCCTCTTCCTGACACTGCCAGGAGCTGGGCACTGCCTCTCACTGCTGTGCAGGCACCAGGACAACTGTCCCTCTGCTGCTTACTGGGACCAAAGGAACATTCCTGGAGGATGGCTGCTTCACAAAGGTGACAAACCATCCTGCTGGAAAGGTTTCTGGGAGTGTCTGCAGCGGCTCTGCCCGGAGCAGAGCAGCAGGAAGGGGACAAGGCTCACATCCATCTCCTGAAGCAGTGCTGTGAACAGAGTGCAGATGTGCCTGGCTTGCATGTTAATCAGCCCAGATGTGCTCATTGTGCAGAGGTTTTCCTCATTACCAGTCAAAAGTGAGCTCTTACCCAATGATGAGGAAGCCTTGGTACAGAGGAACCGAAGCAAAGTAAAATACTGATGAGAAAACAGCCTAGAAAAGAAATGAGCTTTTTAGGTACTGAGATACTGCAGTAGAAGTAACAGCTTAAAAATACACTCTGTTCAAACTGGAACATTCTTGCAGTTGGTTCTCCAAATTCCTGAAAGGAAGACAGACTAATGGAATACCAACCCTTTTTATTCCTCTGGAGCAGTTGCTGGTATTTGTCCAATACCAGGAATTTTCTCATGTGTTTTTATATCAAAGTAACAACCTCCAGTCCTAACCCATGAAAATTTTCAGGAGAAGAAAGAGTGGCATCCAAAAGGAGACACAGGACCTTTCCTTTATGATTTGGCTTCTCCACCTCTGTTTGGAAACCCCCTCCTGGCAGCCCATTTACCTGCATGGTGCTGATGCAGAGGCTCCTGTGGATCACAAACTGGCTGAGGGCTGCAGACCTCTTGTAGCTGTTCCTTCCATGGACCATGAGCAAACGACCCAGGTGCTTGAACTGAGTGATGGAGAAATCGGCCGCCAGCGACGCCTGCTTCCCTTCCTGGGAACAAGAGCAGGGAAAAGCACAGCCAGATCATTTCAGTGCTGGAAACAAAGAATATCATGTTATTACTGAGTTATCACTGACAGAATTTCCAGGAATATTTGCAGTATGTTAGGTGAGGGAGAGCATTGTCTCAGATCTTCTCCTTTCACTGTGGATTTTAAGCAAAGAGCAAAAATATGAGGAGAATTCCCATCTGAACCTTGGCCTCCAATTCTAAGCAACCTCTGGATTCTGATTCACAACACACATGTTAACGTGACACTCCTATCAAGTCAGTGCTGAGCACAAATTCTCAGTCTCAAAAGTTCACTCAAGTTTGGCTCACTGCAAGCAGAGTCTGTCTGCTGCTGCCAATCCAGTCCTGCAGCTCCACGTGCAGGAATCACAGTTCTAACCCAGAGCTTGTTTTACAAACTCATATGAACAGCTTTTAATTGTGCATGTAGGGTATGTCCTAAACTCCCACATCTGGAGCATCTAAAACCCCCAAAACTAACCATGAGGGTCCAAATTCTGCCAAGAACCAAATAATGAACTTGAACTCCCTTTAACAGCAGTCTCCTTTATAGCCAAATTATTTCTCATGATAGGGCTACTGCTCTGATGATGACTCTTGTGGAAGCTTGTTCCCTTTCTTGCACAAATATCTGAGGATTCATTTAAGAGTTGCTGGAAAACTGGCCACAGAAATTCTCATTAAACATGAGGTAATCTCACCTTTCCTTCAACTCCAACACCACAGTCAGCCTCCTGAATCATGCTAACATCATTCCCTCCATCGCCTGCAGGGCAGAGCACAAACAAAACTGGGAGTCAAGCAACAGGGGCAACCTGCAACCCCACCAAAGTCATCTGCAGCACACTGTAATATTACAGGAAACACTTAACCCAATGAACAAAAGCAAAATTTGAAATAGAAATCATGAATTTAAGTTCTTAAGTTTTGTTTTAAGGGACCCCCAGGTCAGCAATCGATTTATCTCACTTGTAGGTGGTACCATTATATCTACAATGCTGGAACAAAGCTCTCAGATTAACAGTGGCACTTCACCTGATCAGGTTCAAGCTCTGTTTTGCAGAGACGCCACCTGAAAGGGTTCTGAGTAGGTTGGTGTTGAATTTCCACATGCGAAATTTCACCTTCTCAGTCGTCCCACAGGAACACCGCTCCCCAGACAGCATTTCCAGGTGGCAGGGGATGACGTGAGACTGCTCACTCAAAAGCAGCAGCTGCAGATGCCACTGCCCGTGGTCTCTGCTCCCTGGCTGGCCACTTACCCACGGCACAGGTGAGCTTGCCCGTCCTCTCCTGGAGCAGCCGCACGATCTGGGCTTTCTGCGTGGGGGCGCAGCGGCAGCACACGACAGCGGGGCACTGGCAGGCCAGCTCCATGAACTCGTACTCGTAGTACTTCAGGCACACCTGGTTCGCACACAGCACGCACCTGAGCTCCAGCTGCTCCCCGGGCAGCAGGGCTCCTGCCAGCCCAGCCTCCCGGGCTGTCCCTACCTCCAGCGAGTCCCCCGAGATGACCAGGGCGCAGTCGTGCTTGCGGCGGAAGGCGTTCAGCTCCAGGTGGGCTTCTCCTCGGTTTGTCACCTGGGGGAGGATGGAACTGAGCAAGGTGTGCTTCGCTGGGCTGAGAAAACTACAGAGAGTCCCGGGGGAGCAAAGGTAACACGGCCGGGACAGGCAGCACAGGAGTCAGGGCACACAACACAGAAACAAAAACTCGGGGTAGAAAGCCGGGTCAAAAGAATAAAAATATCCTGCTGGAAAACAGTTGTGATCTCACAGCCCTCCTGTCCCAGAGTTTGGGCCCCTCGGGAGAGGGGTATGTGGGTGTTACTCACGAGTCTGAATATATGGATGTCCTGTGTCCGTGTCACCAGATGAGCATTCTTGGCTGTACACGTGGCTGTCTCCAGCTTATCCCCTGTCAGCATCCACACCTAAAATCCAAACATTTCATGTGTGAAATAAAGCTTAACAACCACGTCTGCACGACCTCTGCAAGTACCACCTGCCACTTCAGGCTTATAAAAGGACTGTTAAAACACACGTACAAATTATTCTTCTAGAATCCCCCTATTTTAAAACATGCAAGAAAATTCTCACACGTGAAAAAAAGCAAAGCTCTTAAAGAGGCTGAGACACAAAGGAAGTTACTGACTCTGTGTAACATTTTTCCCACCTGCAATATTTCAAGATTCTGCTGATAAACCCACAAAATACAAGCTAAAAAAATGTGTATTTGTGTGTTAATGTGTCCCTCCTCGGCCATTTCTCAACCGGGCCCTGCTGCAGAAAGATCCCTCCTGGCCCAGCCTGAAATGTGGATGATGCAACTGGGGTTAGCTCAGTGCTGATGTGTACGTCTGGAACACACTAACTTGGTTGAGGTTTTTTTAACTTTTAAAAAAAAAAAAAATCTACACTGCTCCTTTTATTTTGTGCTGGTGAAGGAAGGGAGTTAGCAAGCAATGTCAGCAGCAATGGCTGGGAATTCCTTCTCCAGTGTAAATATATCGGAGTGAGTTTGGTTTTTTCCACTGGTGTTTTTGTTCTTTCAAGGCGCTGCCCAAGAATATTTAATGAAAAATACAAAAAAACTTAAGAAAATCCCAAAACATCAACAAAAAAACCCACACAAAGACTCATTCATTTGTTTAATAATCCGAGATTGGAAAGAGATTTGATCTTAACAAGATGGTCCCTGTCACGAGTTGCACGACCCCCTTCACTCTGGATTTACTCCTCGTGCAACGCCCTGATGAACATTCCAGTGCAAGGAGCGCTCAGCACATTCCACACCTCCCCACCAGCCCCAGCCAAGGAGAGGAGAAAGGAAAGAAGGAAAACCCTTTGGAGTGATGGACCAGGACTACAGCATCACTGAGACTCTGATTCCACCGGTCTCGCTTCTCTGCTGAAGTCTCTGCTCTTTACAGGGAGGGCTCCAAACAAAAAGCACTTTTGGAAGCTTGTCCCAAGCCTTGAATTCCACTTCCTACCTAAGCCCCAAACACTCAGCCCTGCTGTGCATTCACAGCACGGCTTCAGATTTTTGCTCACGTTGCGACTTACAGCAGAGAAACCACAACCAAGACCTTTCACCTACTTTTCTTACCCAAATGTGAATGTTTAATCCATTTTTTTTCCCTTTTGCGAGGCTGACAAAGTTTTCAGAGAGAGAACCTAGGCAGGCACCACAGCAGCTCCCTCACTGCAGAGCACAGCTCAGGATGTAGGTGTGGAGTCAGAGATGCTGGAGCCCAGAAAGCTGGAAAAAAAATCCAGTCTCTGATTCCCTTGGCTCAGACTCCCCTCTAGTGGCTACTGAAAACGTGGATATCCACAGCTCCCAGCCCAGCACGGGGGTTCATGCACCACAAACCGAACACATCCAAACCTGCCTTGTTTCATGCAACTCCTGGAAAGAAGAATTTGCCCCAAAAGTCTCCTGCTGGACCCCCCTCGTGCCCACATGATTCCTTTCTCTGCAGGAGGAGGCAGAGCGCGTGAGGGGATGAAAAGCACAAGAGGTGACACACTCAGGTGTGAACATTTCCTACTTGCAGCACGTTCTGTTCCCAAGGTGATGTTTAAAACCCTGACAGGGCCCCTCAACTCCCTTAATCAGTGCCCGTGGGACAGTGCCACGCACTCCAGAGGGTCCAAGAGCTCCTGCTGGAGCAACCCTGGGTTGGCAGACCTTAATGCCAGCGTTCCTCAGCGTCTCCAGCGTGGGCCTGACGTCTGTCTGCAGCTGGTCCTCCACCCCAGTGAGACACAGCAGCTCCATCTCCATCTCCAGGCTCTCGATGACCGTGGCCACTTTGAGGGAGCGGTCGTGCACGCTCAGCTTGGCCTGCACGTAGCGTGCCTGGGGACAGACAGCACAGTCAGCCTGCTTTTGGGGCACAGGCGGCCTGCTTTTGGGGCCCGACGGCACAGGCAGCCTGCTTTTAGGGCACAGTCACCCTGCTTTTGGGGCACAGGCAGCCTGCGTTTGGGGCACAGGTGGCACAGGCAGCCTGCTTTTGGGGCCCGACGGCACAGGCAGCCTGCTTTTAGGGCACAGGCAGCCTGCTTTTGGGGCACAGGCAGCCTGCTTTTGGGGCACCTGGGGCTGACCAGCTCGGGGGAGAAGCAGCTAACCTCCCTCTGCGGCCTCCCACCTGCCCTAGGGAAGGATGTCCCTGTGCACAGCTTGCAACCACGCAGTGTTTAGGTCGCCTCCAGCCCAGGAGATTCTGATTCCGTGACTCAGAGGTGGATCTGTAAGGGCTGGTGAGCTCGAGCTGCCTGCTACAGAGCACGGTGGAAAACGCTGCAGGGAGTGGCCGCTGCTTCGTCCCTGTGCGGTTCCGGGTGGGCAGAGCAGGGCACGCGAAGGCAGGGCAGCTGCTGCAGTGGCACCTGCACAGAGCCTGGAGCTGCTCCCTCCCTCCACAGGTCACACTTCCAGAAGCAATGGCACCAGAGAACCCCGAGCAGCTCCCCTTCCACACGTCTGCACTAAGTGGACAGCTCCCCTTGCCTCTCTGCCTGCCTGGATAAGGCAGCCAGTGCCCTGGGCACAGACTCAAACCCCACACGTGCAGCCCGCATTGCATTCTGGCTGTTTGCAGTTCCCTGGATGTCAGAATGCAACAATGGAAATTAAAAGCCAGCCTTGTCTAACAAATGATGAGAATTGGCAGAATTTATAACCACAAGAGACTACGAGGCAGGATTCAGGTATTGCTTGGGAGGGTCTTGGCTGGGATGAACACTTCACACGTATCACTTGAAAAGCAACTTTGATTAAAAGAATATCAAGACATTTTAGAACAACAATTCTAGCAGAGAGTAGGGAGATGAGAGGCAGCATTATCACAAGAGTTTTGTGAGAATCACTTCAGTGATTGTTTAAAAATAAAGGAGAAAAAAAACAAATAAAAACTTACTTCAAAGTCTTGATATTGCTCTTCTGTCAGAGACTTCTTGGCCACGACAAGAACCCTCAGGCCTTCCCGAGCCATGTTACCACACTGCAAAGGAGGATTACACTGTAAGCCATCAACTCCAGCTCCACTGAAATGATTTATGCACAGCAGTGTGGAGATGGCAGTGTATGATAGCAGGTTAAGAAAATAACCATCCCATTTGAGCAACCCCAGTGAGTCTGTAACATCTGATAAAGTGCATGATAAACTCAAGAGAAAAGAGGGGATCTGCAATGGTTTGTGACCTATCCCAGCGATCAGGAAGAAAAATGTCCTCTCTGCTATACCAGGGTGGCAAAAATAATCCCACTGATTAAATTTTCTCTGTCTCTAAGTAAAAGAGCACAAGCCTGTGATTTGTAGACTTCACATCTTTGGCAATCATCTCTTTAACATAAGACCAAGTTATTATTATTTCTCTGAACACCAGAGAATCAGTAACTGAAGCTACTGCTGAGGATGCCCCATTCCTGAAAGTGTCCAAGGCCAGGTTGGACAGGGCTTGGAGCAACCTGGGATAGTGGAAGGTGTCCCTGCCCATGGCTAGGGGTGGGATGGGGTGATCTTTAAGGTCCTTTCCAACCCAAACCATTCTGGGATTCCACAAACTCTGTGCCACCATTACTACTAACCTGACAAACATCCCAGTACAAAGCTGCCAAATGTAGTTTTGGAATTAGAGCTTACAGGCTAAAATGGATCCAAACACAGAATCAAGCCCAGGAGAAATCTGGTGAGTGTCAATCAGTTTTGAGCAAGCCCATTTTATTTACAGGACTTATTCCACATTAAATGTGCTGAACTCGCCACTGAGTTCCCTGTTACTGTGGATGTATCTGGCTGAGGACTAATCCAGTGAACTGCCAAGATCAGTGACCTTGGAGACTGATCAGGAGCTTCAGGAGCTGGGTCCCCCTGCTGCAGTGCCAAGCTTTGCCAGCAGCAGGGAAGCAGGAGAGGCCCTCCCGTACCTCCTCCTCCAGCCAGTCGTTGTACTGCACGATGCCAGCCATCACCACATCTGCCCCCTTCATGTAGAACGTGATCTCTCCCGTGGATTCATCCTGCAGAGCAAGCACAGCGGCGTCAGCTGGGACAGCACGAACAGACCGGGGCACCTCGGCAAACTGAGGGCTGAATTCTCAGCACAGCAGCCACAGAATCCTCTGAATTCTCAGCACAGCAGCCACAGAATCCTCTGAATTCTCAGCACAGCAGCCACAGAATCGTCTGCTCTGCGTCAGGAGAAGGGCCACCAGCTCTGCATCTTGTGGGGGCCAGGAGGAGATGCTTATTCTACTGCAACTCAGTTCCTTGCAGCAGGAATTAATGCTTTAGAGGAGGATCAGATTTTTAATCAGCACCTCCACGCAGGCAGACCCCTCCCAGCCCTGCCTGTGCCTCCAGAATAACCTCGAGCCCTCACCTTGAAAATTCATTTCCTGCTTACCTGAAACAACAAAACAGATGCACAAAGCTTAAGAGTAAAAACCACTCTGATTTACCTGCTCTGTTACACTGTATGGAACAAGCATAATTAAAGCTCATGCTTGCCACAGAGAGCTTAGATTGCTGCCTGCCTTATCTGATACAAGGTGTTCACAGGCTGCAAGCAAAGCACATTTGCATTACCACAAATTAAAAAGTCCCTTCTAAGTAGGCAGATACCTAAGGAGGCCACATCTGTGAGTATTACAAGCTAATGGAAACCCTGGCAATTTCCTCAAAGGAGACAAAACAATGAGTAAAGAACAAACTGCTCTGTAAACCAAGACAGCCACCAGGGATAGGAGGAAAACAAACTTAAAATGCAAAACCAAAACGCCCAGGAAGGTCTGGAATAAACAGCTGTGAATGAACAGGGCAAAGTACTTTAGGAATAAGAGAAGTGAAAGAAAAGCAGAGCGGACACCTCTTCATTCTCTCACTAATATTTGGGTCAGTCTGTTCCACTATTACAGAAATTAGTGGTGGAGGTTCTCACACATGAATAGGTTAAAAGCCCCATGTCCTGTGGCACTGGCAAAACAGAGTTTATATCCATGGCCAAAAAAACCGAAAAATGCAAAATGTAGCACCTGATGTGGATATTGAAACTGCAAAGAAAAGAAGTGCCTTCGATAAGGAAATTAGGAAGTAGCCAAGGGAACGAAGCTCCTTACTTTTTGCCAAGCTCCCAGAGGTATTCATAAGGAAGATGCTCATAATTAAGCCTAAGTGTGGTTTTCAATGTGCTGGAACACCCAGCCCTCACACAGTGAGACACATCCCACATCCCCAGAGGAAAACGGGTGTCACTCGTCCAAAACAACCAGAATCCGCTCAAATAAAACACACCACTTCTGGCAGTAGCCAAAGGTAAAGGTTTATCTACGAAATTATTTGATTAAAGAGTGTCTAACAACATCTCTGTAGGAAACTGAATAAAGACTGCACTTCCCGTGCTGCAGAGCTGGCTTAAGATAGTTTAGATTTTTTGTCCAATATAAATACTGTATCAGCTCTCTCCTTGCATTAGTCATTTCCTCTGCCCGAGTTCAGGAGGAGGTTAGTGCGTTCTCAGATCATGGCAAGATCACTCTATAAATCTACACGCAGATTTGCCAGTTATATTGTTTTGGAGAAGCATCTTTTTCCACCATGGTCTGCCTCTGGCCACGGTTCAAAGGCTCCTTTCAATTCCAGATATGACAATAGCACTATCTCTGCTGTACAACAAAGATCATTCCTCACGGCTAAGGGGAAAACAGCGCAAAGAAAACGAAGAATGGAAAATATTGTGGTCAAACAAACAGGCTTTCTTCAAAGAGGAAGATAAGTCAGTGCACACTATGGTGAGGAGGCTGCTTGGGTAGGACGGGATTTCTTAGAACTGAAATAATCAGGTAGAGAAATGACAGTTGAGTGCAAGGAAACACTCAGATATCGCAAAAAAATCCCAAACCAAGCAACATCTGCGACTTGCTTTCACTATTGACTATTGCTTTATTTACTAGAAGTTGTGTTGAAGGAGATCTTTTCCTAGGGGCCAGAGCAGACAGATGTGCAGGGAGATGGTGCCTGCAGGGACAGCACTGCAGGGCTGGACACAGGAACCCCTGCTCAGACTGTCCCCACGCTGTGCAGGAAGCCTGGCAAAATTCTCACAGGGGCTCCCAACAGCCAGAAAAACTTCAGCTTATCAGGACAGGCAGTACCCGTGCAGGTGAGCAGAAATGTCACCCCTTGGGCTCTACCCACTGCAGAGCTGAGTGCAGCTTCATCTCCCTCCCTGGATTTTCTTCTGGATGCTTCACGCTGCTCTCCCTCCCCCCATTTCTGTTTTTCAAACGAGCAGCACAGTTTTTAGGAGATGCACTGAAAAGGGGAACACCCTTCAAGCTGTGGATCAAACCAAATGGAGTGCCTACACATACACACATACATGTTTAATTAAAGCCCGTTTTACTTGATAACTACCTATTTATAAACTGTTTTTCTTTTTTAAATGGAAATTAAAATCCTACTTGAAGACATTATTTTGGAATATACAGAAATGTGGCAAAGCAATACCCAGGCAGTCAACATCTGCCACTCAACCCTAATTCTGCACGGGGCACGCAGGGAGCTGATTTTAGTGGCTTAGAGCAGCTGAATGGCTAGAAAATAAAGACGAGTAACAGACAGGGACCAACGCTTCTTTAAAGGTATTTACAGCCAGGGTCTAGGCCTGATATTGCTCCCACTGACCACAAGTGGGAGTTTTGCTGGTTTTGCCTAAAATACAAGCAGCAAAATCAAAATACAGAAATACAAACTAGAAACCTTATTCCTAATAGGGGAGCAGATAAATAATAGGTAATTTAAAAGGAATAAGCTTCAAATCAAAGAAGGGAAAAGAAAAAGGAGCACTCTTACACTCATGATAAGAAAATTTCAGGGTATTTACTTCTGTTGAGCATATAAACACAATTTAATAAAGCTGACCCTGGCTTTGGTGGTTTGTCCACCTCCTATACTTTTGATAGAACAGCATTTCATCAACAGTCTGCACTTGCAGTAAAAGCAATGGAGAGGGAGGTTCTTTAGTCCTCCCTCTATTGATGATATTTTTATTCTTGGACTTGAAAAGATTGCCTGAGGTCTCCACATAATTTTCATTACAGAAGTAATTAATTTGAAGAATTTACACTTGCTGTACTCAATTGGGTACACACTGCACCTGTTGCGGGTATCCCTGCAGCAGAAGGTATTTGTGGGAACACTCAGCGTGTGTTCAGTGCATTCAGGGGATCTCTGAATTCCCGGATTTAACCCAGGGATTACTCCGTACCAGCTCTAGGCTCACTCGCCCTGACATCCCTGCTCCTGGCCGTGCGCTCATATTCCAAAGTCTTCCAGGAGTTTCACTCCCGTGTGGCAGGGACGGAGCGGATGTCCCTGACTGCTGACAGCCCAGCCCTGCCCGGCTGCCCTCGCGTGCCTGTGCTGGGGGTGACACCGGGAGGGAGGGAGGGAGCCCAGGCCAGGTGAGACCGTGCCCTTACCCGCGGCCCTTACCCGCACGATGATGCCCATGCGCTTGCTCTCGTAGGTGAAGGGGAAGATCTGCAGGATGGTGAAGTTGAGGATGTGCCCCCCCGGGCTCCTCAGCTGCACTGAGGACTGGTCTCTGCCCACCAGAGTCAAACCCACGCTCTCCGTCCACTGCACCAGGGCCACCTGACAGGAGAAGGACAGGGTGAGGGCTCCTGCCACACCTCCCGAGGGGGAGGGACAGCAGGGGGCTGCAGAGAATTCATCAGTCATTAATTCATCAGTCATTAATGCTGCTATCAAACAGATCCATTGACAAACACGGGTGCTCCGTCCGTGGCTCTTCCTAGTGTTTTTTTTCCTGATTCAGACACTTCCCGCAGGTATTTTCAGGCTTTGGGCAGCGCAGCTCCTGCCTGATGCAGCTGTGGCACTGTCCCACACCCTCGGCAGGAGCTGCTCACCTCCCTGCCTTGGACTGCCACGTTTCACTGGACACCAGGAATTTCCCCATGGAAAGGGTGCTCAGGCCTTGGAACTGCCCAGGGAGGTGTGGGAGTGCCCATCCCTGGAGGTGTCCAGGGAATTCCTGGAGGTGGCACTCAGAGCTCTGGGCTCGGGACAAGGTGGGCATCAGGCACAGCTTGCACTCGATGGGCTGGGAGGTCTTTTCCAACCTAAATAATTCCATGATTTTGTTCCAAAGGACAAGGGCAGGCACAGGGACCCTCCACCCAGCCCTGGGGTGCCCAAACCTCCTCAGGCACATCAGGGAAATCCCTTTACAAACCCTTACTTTTGGGAAGTGCCATTTCCCAGCTTGCTGTCTACGAAATTAAGAATTCAAAACAATGCGTTCACCCTGGATTTACAATTTCAAAGCCAGAAACACTAATGCAGCACATTAAAAATTCATATTAAAAAAACCACCAAACAAAACGAGCTCTGTGTTATTCTCTATGTGTTCAGTAGTAGCAGCTCATCAACAAATTTCAACAATTTTGCAGTGATCAGCAAGAGAGTTGAAGGCTGGCTCAGACACTTCTTAGCAAAGAACCCTTCCCCCTAAACACTAAAAAACACAAAAAACCAAAACAAAAACCCCAAAACAACCCCCAGATTTTTGAAGGCACACACCACAACTCATTGAACTGATCTGGGGTAAGGCATCATTTTGATTGCAGCCTCTGCTATTTCAGGACCTGCAAAACTGAGTTCTCTACAAGCTTTCACTCAATTGCAACCAGAGCCATGGCACAAGACCAAAGCCTTTATTTTGCTTGCCTGAGAATGGCCCAGAGTGCCCAGCTCAGCTGACACATCCATCTCAGACTGAGCCTGCTGAGGTTTAACTCCAGAAGCTGTCGGGGCAGTAACAGATGGAGCAGCAGCTGACATGAGCCCATCTATCACTGGCCTCCAGAAAGGATCAAGGGATACTTTCCCTAAACAGACATGAAATACTGGAAGTGTTTTACAGTGACATTTTCAAAGGCACAAGAGTGCTGGGCACATGGTTGCTGTCGACTTGAAGGTTAATTATCCCTTCTGCCTTACAGGTTCTGCCTCTACTGCCTCAAGCGACCACAAATACCTCAGTTAAAAATGAAATTTATTTTGGAAAATCACATCAAGGGATACAAATAAAAATGGCACCTGTAAATACTTGCACTGCGTCTAGATTTTACAAATGAATTCAGACAATTGGGACTAACTGGAGAATCTTTTGTGAACTCAGCTCCTTTTCATCCAAAAACAGGCTTAAAAGAGAACCTAAACCAAACTTTTCCTTTCATAAAGTAGTCTTAAGTTGTCAGATTTTAAAAAAAAAGTAATTGAGTTGGCTTTGCCTTGAAAGACCTTTAAATCAATTTGAATCAATATTTGGCTTAATATTAACAAGTTTGTGCAGGCTTACTCACAAAGATTATGACAAATCAAAGGCTCTTTCAAGCTTATCTTTTTCAAAAGTTCCTTCAAGCCTTCCTCAGTGCATTAAAGCGTGCAGTTAGATAATCCTCCTAGCAGCCTCCCAGAGCAGAGATGGAGCTCGGCTTTCTAATACTCTGGTTAATAAATAATTATTGGCACTTATTCCCAGCACGATGCTACGTGGTGCTCAGCGTGTGCAGCCCCGGCTGCTCTCCTGCCCGTGCTGGAGAGCTCCAAACGCCTGGAGGTGCAAACCTCTGCTCCCAGCTCGGCCTGCTGAAGCACCTCCTTTGCACAGACACCTCCTCCCTCCTTCCCTGCCAGCATCAGGAAGCTCTACAGCTCTGGAAAGCAGCGCCTCGTGCACAGGGACAAACGGATGAGCAGCTCAGCAGAGCTCAGCAGAGCTGCGGCAGCCGGAGCTTCAAACCAACTGCCCCCCACAGCAGCAGGAACTGCGGATGGACAACGGCGCCTCACTGGGAGGGGAATAACGGAGGAAATCCCCCTTTCCATGGGGTAGGGGTCCTGTCAGCACCTCCAGGGGAACCGAGGGGCTGATCCCTGGGACTGTGCCACTGCCCAGCCTCTGCAGGTGTCAATGGACAACCACTGAGGGAGGCAGCGATGGGAGTTTGAGGTGTTGCCATCAGATGGACTGAAAGCAGTGACACCCCTGTCCGCATTCCACAAGGAACACGGTGGGCCTGGCTTTTGGGAATGCCCTGGCACCAGGGGACAGCACCCATGGCACCAGGGGACAACACAATACCCAAGGCAGCAGGGGACAGCACCCATGGCAGCCACAGCACCAGGAGACAGCACCCATGGCACCAGGGGACAACACAATACCCAAGGCACCAGCGGACAGCACCCATGGCACCAGGGGACAAGACCCCTGGCACCAGGGGACACCACCCATGGCAGCCACAGCACCAGGGGACAACTCCCATGGCACCAGAATCACTGACAGCTCTTCTGCCAGTGTCTGGGCACTGGGATGGGTTGGGATGGGATGGGATGCACATCCCAGCTCCACGTCAGACAGAACAGGTTTGCTCTGCCCCCTGCAAACACGTAACTGAAGGTGCTCTCAGCCACAGCGGAAAGATGAGAAATATTCAAGATGCAAAAGTATATTTACAATTTAGACGAAGAAGAAATAAAAGCAGGCTTGAAATCCCTCGAACACCTTCAAGGGAGCCCAGGCTCACTGATGAGGGAAATCGATGAAGTCCCTGCCAGCATTCTGCAGCTCCAACCAAGCCAGGCCTGATACAGATCTGAGCATTTCAAAGCACAGCAGCCCCAGCAGCCCCGCACAGTATCCTCCAACTTTGCTCTCTCCGACAATTAAATTACCCAAGCCACCACTGAAGTGGATATCGACTAATAAATTTCATTCTAAAGAGACAAATTGATCCTTCTGTGCCATGAGCTGCTCTGCAGGGTCCCCTTTAGGTTGCCTAGGCAGGCAGACAGCAGGCAGAGACCAATTGATCCCGCACCCTTTCATGTCCTGGCAGCTGCCGCCGTTGTCAGGGTTAAAGACTGTTTGCCCAGGAATCCCAGGCACTCTTATCTCTGATCAGATTATATCTATTTCATTTCCCCTGTTAGTTACTGTATGGCTACAACTGACAACTGGCTCGCAGAGCCCCAAGGCTGTAACTGATATCTGAATAAAGATACTTCAAGACTTCTAAATGGCAGCGCGCACAGGAAACAAATTTAGGAAATCCTGCTTTCTGTTACAGGAAATGAATCCTATGCCAACTGGTAGAAATTACCCTTGCTGTTAAAGTAAAGAGAATACAAGTTTTTGTACTCATTTCATAAACTGACCTTCCCTGCCATGGCAATATTTTATTGATATAGGATTTCAAAGGCTGGCTTTAACAGGAGTCCAAAGCCATTCCCCTACAGGGAATGTTATTTAACAGCATTACTCCCCTCTCAAGGACTCCACTTGTGTAGCTCCTGCATTTTGTACCATCTAGGATGACATACAGAGCACGGCCAAATAATATTTGTATATCTAAGACCTACAGACAAGATTTCCTCAGTGCAGCAAAGCATATCTGATTTCTGAACCTGCTGTAATTCTCTGCTTAAGATATCACAAGAAAGGAAAAAAGAATTTAAACAATAATCTTGGAAGGATTAGTTATCATGCTATAGTAAAACAAATAAACAATATCCCCTGGGTATTTCAGACAAATTGCTGTGTAAATATTTTAAAGACAGGACAGGATAAAGAGTAAAAGTAAAAGAAAAATCACTGACTTCACTATATACCACAGTATATATGTAAATAAACAGAGATCTGTGCAAAAATAGCCTGTAAATGCTTTAGGAGGAAAAAAAAAAACCCCAAGTTAGATGCAGATCACAAAAAATACCATCTGGAAACCATTCAGAACCCGTTTCAATGCAAAGGCAGTTGCTTTCTGTACGCTGCCTTTTCAGAGCAGAGTAACACATTCTAGAGGAGAGGAGCAGGGAAGCAAACCCTGCCCCAGAGCCTGCGTGGGACAGGACACCCACACCCTGCTCGGGAGGAGGTGCTGCGGGCACCTCACTGCAGCCACAGCCACGGACGGGGCACAGCAGAAGTGCAGCTTTTGTGTGATGCACAGAAGAAAACACTGTATGAAACAAGTGAATTGCCTGCTTTGGGAGAAAAACACTATAGGGAATATTTTGAGTGTATGTAAATGTGAAAAGCAGCTCTGTGCAAGTCTTTCAGTAGCACAACAGACCCAAAATCCTCACACAGCTGGGCTTCCAACGAGTGCATTTAATTCCACGCAAAGCATTTCTCCAACAATGAGGCAAGCCAGCTTCTCTTCTGATGGCAAAGGTGGGAAGGTTATTATCAGAGGCAAAGCTGGTTTGTTTGAGGCAATAAATGGAGGAAGCCTTTGAATGTAGTCAAAAGGGTGATTTGATCCCATACTGTCAGTGAGATTCTCAGAGGAAGCCTCAGACTTCAGTGTCTCTCCAGCACAGAGCAAGCGTAATTGTACAAACTAACAGACAGCAAAATGTGCTACTTTTGTTGCACTAAAAGATGCATCCAAGAAGCATAACCAGTACGTGAAACCATGTTTTATTCCTCCTGTCTTCGTCACACAAGGAAACAACACTATAATTACCTTTCCCAAATTTTGCAGAGGGTGGCAAACAGCACTTAAACTGTAAGTCCTGTATTGAACCTGATCTCTCAATGTTCAGTAAAAGTCTCCAGTGAGCCTCTGGAGAGCTCTAAAGCTTCTCCCCTCTGTACCACCTGCACAGCCCTGGCTGCACTGGGTGCTGGCAGAGAACTGGCAGGGCCCAGCGTTTTTTTCAAACAAACCTGTGCCCTTCACTCCCTCCCCAGAATTCACCCGGGCACTGGCTCTGCCCACCTGCACGTGGGATGTGCCACAGTCAGAGTGATTTACAGCTTCTTCACTGGTCTGGAGGGTCACACACCTCGCCAGGCTGAGCTGCGTGAGCACTCCAACCCTCTTCCACAAGCTGTCCACCCCCAGACAAGATAAGATTGCTCATAATTTACCAAACGTGGTCACAGGGATTCACGGCGTTGAAATGAAAAATATATACCCTGGACAAAAGGTGCAGAAAGAGGAGCAAAATTCTGTGATGCAGAGGCTGATGCAATGGCCAGATATCAGCCTGGAGCTTCAGGCAGAGAGGCAGAACAGCTGAGAGGGCACTTATGGTCTATTCATGGCTTATCAGAGCAATAAATGCATTAAAATATTATCCCCTTCACTAAGCTGGAGCACTTCCCCCCAAACAAGTGTGGGGTTTTTCAGCGGCCAGCAAGGTCACACCGACAATTCCACAGCCCCTGGACCGACCTCATCGGGGCTGGAGGCCTGGTACACCCTGCAGGAGTCCTCGTAGTGGCGCTCGGCCTCGGCCTGGTCGGTGACGCCGTTGGACTCGTAGACGGGGGTGACGTTGTGGCACAGCGCGATGGCCTTCACCGCCTCGTGCACGCGGCTGCTCATCGTGCGCCGCACCTTGGTGGCCAGCGACAGCCCCTTCACGGCCGGGGGCTCCTGCGGCTGCTGAGGGACGACAGAAACCAGAGTATAGGTTTTTTTTGGAGGAGGAAAAAAGTAACGTTCAGATTAAGTTTTCGCTTCAGCGAGGACGAGGCGGCTGCGCAGACGCGGGTCCCCAGAAAGGAGACGTGCGCTTCCCGCGCCTTCGCTCAGGCCAGCCCCGCAACAGCCCAGCGCAGCTCAGCTCCCACAGCACTGCTCCTGGAGGGCCCCCAAAGATTTACCTACGTTTTGGGACAGTACACCAAGAAAAGGCCCCTTTGCTGAGCATCCACCAAAGGGTGACACGCCAACCTCAAAAGACTCAAAGAAACCATTTTTTTTTGCTCCACAAAAGACCAGTGGCTTGGAAAATTTAGAGTTACTTGGGTTTCTTGTGCAAGAGAATATAATTGGTGAAAACACGAAACAGATGACTCATACGGAGCTAGAAAATCTTAATTACATTCATTTAATTTTTAATACTATTTTTAGTATCAGAATGGGAGTCTTCAGATAATTGCACAATTACTAAATTATCCCAGTTGAAGAAGGGACACACAGTGATCCAGTTTCCTGCTCTGTTAACCTTTAGTGTCAAGAGGACAAAAGTTTCACTTCCAGGTCAAAGGCCACAACATGGTAAAAATAAGAGCAAAGAATAAGAACTACAGTTCAAAATGAATCATTGCCAGCAAATGCTTCTCATTATAAGGAATCTCACTTGGTAATTATGAAAGTTTTATGAGACATATCCATTACCAGGGTAATTCCACACACTATTTTCCACACTAGTGATTAGGACCCATAAGATCTTCAAATTTAATATCACTGCTCATCAGCACTGCTGCCAAAGACCAACAGCAAACCCTCAGCTGGAGTGCACTCAGTCACCCAAATGTTCTCCACAAATATTGGATACTTTGGCAAATAATTAACCAGTAGTCAAGTTTTCTCTAGAGATTCAGTATAAAATGAAGGCAAATAAAGCTGAAATTTGGAGGTTTGTGATTTGGGGGTTTTTTGTTGGTTTTTTTTGGTACAGTTCTGTCATTTAATGGTCTCAACACCAAGAGAAGAACCAGGTGCTGGGAAGGAGAAAGAAAAGACACACCTGGATATGTGAATAAATGTTATTTTAGACTCAGACCTCAGCAACAAGACACAGGCACACACACTTGCATGTGATGTGTAACACCCCACAGAACGTAACAAGCAATCATGGCATTATTTTGCATTAAGCATCCAATGACCTTCACACTTTCCCACAAGCAGCTCAAAAGCAGATCCCTACCACATTCATTCATCATTAGCCCAGTGATCCGGAAAACTTTTGGGAGCGGAGAGCCAGCGAACGCAGCTAATTGTACCTGAGTGTAAATGCTGAATATGTGGCTCTGCACCTCGTCCATGGAGTCCAGGCCATACGCGACCGTTCCCAGGTGGAGTCTCTTGAAAACCATCTCGTTCTGTGTCAGAGTCCCTGGGAAAAGGCAGCTCCATGGAGTGGGAAAAACACTCCCATTCCCCAGCACACCTCCTGTCCTTGCTGCGCCCCAAACACAGAGAAACCCGAATTTGGGCCGGAAGCTGAACTGGTCACTGCATCACACCCAGCACAACCCCAGCATTAACAAACCCGAGGGACGATTCTCTGGGAAGTGGGGGTGCACAAATAAGAATGAGATTCACCCCACAGTCAATGCCAGCAGGGGCTGCAAGCATGATTCTGGTCCCACTGGAACCAAAAAATATTGGAAATTACTTCAGTGGGACTAGGATTTTATGTCAGACCAAGCTTTTCATTACAGCTCAGGCCTTCAATTCAAGCTCAGCTTCAAAAGTGTAAGGACAACAGCAGCCAGTTTCTGCCTATATATGTGAGTTATCTTAACCTGGCTTTGAAAACTAGCTCTGAAGAGGTTTATCTCAATTTTGTTTTTACCCTCAGATTTTGTTGTAATAGCATGTTCCTTCAAGTAGTATAATATTCCTGTCCTACCTTACTTATAGTGCATTCAGAACAAAAAAAAAGCAGAACTTTTTTTGAAAACTGATTAAACTATATTGTCAAAGTGACAGAAAATGAATATTCCTTCCAGTCCAAAGAAATCTCACATTATCCTCTCTTCCTGGCCAAAAACATAACAAAATCCAAACAACAACATATCATGAGTCAAAACTGTATTTTCTGCAGCAATACCTGTTTTGTCTGTAAGCAAATAGGATATCCTCCCCAGCTGCTCAGGGATAGTGCTGGACCGAACCACAGTGCCAGGGATTTTGGAATCTCTGCGGATCACCCAGCTGTACACAATCTTCCCCATGTCCAGATTCACACGTAAACTACGCAGGAGGAAAGAGAAAAAGGAAAGAAAAAAGGTAACACCAGGTAAACTTTGGAAAAACTCCCTGTGAACTGCCACAGTGCAATGGAAGGACAAAGAGTTCCACAGTGAATCTGAGGTGTCAAAGGGGGGTTTCAGGAGAAGTTTACTCGAAGCCAGTGCTCTGGTGGCAAATGTAATTACACTGTGATTCAAAGACAGGTGATAAGTTACAACGAGAAGAGCAGATATGACTCGAGGGGAAGGTGGACACAGAGTAAGGACAGTGATGGATACCAGAGAGCAGATTAAAAATGGAACTGAAATGAATCCCAGTCCTGCACCCGAAGTAAATTACTAATCTACTTACTAATACAGTACTACTTAATATTAAAGTCTCATTCCTCTCTAAATGTATTCCCCTACATTCTGTATAAATAACCCTCCTTTTCCATTTTTTGCTCTGTCCTTAACACAGTAACCAGGTAGTCCAAACACAGAGGAGGGCCTTTCAATGCCTAATCCACAGCCTGAGCCAGTGAATGGGGCAGTAAGTTGAACAGATTGAGCAGAAACAACAGAGCAATTCTTATGTTTGAACAGTAACTTCATTTCTGCTTCTAGACTTGCTTGAAACGAACAGGTAAGAGTTCAGTGCCTGTCCAAGCTGGAAGTGTGGAGAACACACCGAGCAGGCTGGGAAGCATCAACAACTGTCCCCTACCTGATGGGAATGATGTTTGAGAACAGCAGGAGGAATCTGATGATCTGGAGGTACCAACGGCCTGCAAAGTGCTGAAGGGCCACCATGACCAGGGACACCACCACGAGAGCCCCAAACAGGATCTTGGTGAGACAGTTCACCTCCAAATCAAAAAGACCAATCTAGAACAGCAGGAGAGAAAGATTTCAGGCACACAGGTGAAGATGTCAGCTCAGTGCAATATTCACAAAGGAAATGAGCCGCCATTCCATCCAAAGGGCCTTCCCCACTAGTCAGCTTCTCTTCTTTTAAAACACTACAAACATATTTAAATTTATAAACAATACCCTTGGCAGCTTATTAAATGAGATTTCCATCCCTGAGAAGCTGAGCAGAGCATGCAGAGCTGTGAGAGGACTCACGCTGCCAAAAGCTGCACACTGTGTAAGCACCCCTGCACCATGCCTTAGCTTTGTGACAACAGAAGAATGCAGCAAAAGAAGCTTTTCTATTCCAACTGGGACTGTCTCATTATAAACATATAAAACAATGGTTTCAACAATCTTAAAAAAGTGAGAAGACACGTGTATAATAGGATCAAAAAAATCAGGAGGAATAGGTTCTGTTATGGTAACTACCTTCAATCACAGGCTGGAAAATATGAATTATTTCTATGAGAGTGTCTCTGTAGCGCGTACATAAGAGTATTTGGAAGGATCTTCTTTAAAAAAAAGATCCATTTCTGACCCGTATTATTTATTGTAAGCCTGTTTCTTCACCATACCTTACTTCTAGGGTTGGAAGTGTTCATCACACTGCGCAGTTCCCTTCCGGTGTAGAGGACAACTCCCACCACAGTACCTGAACACACAAAGGTTTTCTCGATAAAAATTCTTGTCAGGTGGAAAGGAGTTTTAGCAGGCTCATTTCGGAAGCGACCAAAAATTCAAAAAGCTGCTGTCTGCAACACACCACCTATGAAAACACGGAGTGGAACAGGAAACATCCTCCCAGGCAGTGATTCTTCAACCACAGGGTTGGACTTGATGCAGCATCACAGACTCCATCAGCTCACAGCAAGAGCAGCCGGCTTTGCTCTACTTTCCCTGACCCCCTTTTGATGCCACTTGTCTCTCCACACTATAAATAAAAGTTGGTAGGGATGGAGGATTTCTTGGAGTTCCTCCCACCACTTGGAATCTCACTTTGGTGATGCCTCCCAGCAGACCGTGATCCTTCGTTGTGTGTCAAAATTAAACCAGCTCTGGGCCGTGGTTATTTATTGGTAAAGGCTGATACAATCCGAGTAAATCCAACGAGTTTCAGAGCTCAAAGACAGAATTACCTTATTTTAAAATCTACAATTTACTTCAAGTGTTTATCTAAATACTGTTCCTACTGCAAAGTGAATCATACCAACTCCTACCTTCCTGTAACAGATGGAGCTGCTGGGAGCCCATCGGTGGATTTGAATGCTCTGTCCCACAGTTCCTAAAGAGCTGAGAGCAACCAAGTTCTCCATTTTCTTCTTGCAGAAACAGCACCATAAATTACTGGGTTTCTATGGGTTTTCTCTTAAAGACTTTGCAGAGAGCCACGAAGAAAAAGCTATCTACCATCAACAGTTTAAAAGCTGCTATTGCCAAGTGTTAGGAGTCTGTAAAAATGGAGAAAACCAACTCTAAAAAAAGCACTACTGCCAATACATTGCTACTTTATACTCTACTATTCCCCTGCTCTCATTAATGATCAAAGTTTTAACAAGCTGCAAGTGCCTTATTTTTAAATAATGATTCAAGAGAGGTGGTTTCTAAAAATATGCTGAGAAACATTCCTTTAAAAAAACACCCCCAAAACCAACAACAAATCCCTGCAGCCAGATGGCAGGTGGTGGTAAGATCATCACAATTCAAATCAGCAGATGGCACGGCTACTCCAAATCCAGTGCAAACAGTCAGAGTCAGGCCCAGCCCTCCTGCAGCAGATGGAGAAAGACACATTGCTCTGCTTCATCTTACAGGGGCTGCCCCAGTGAGATGGCACCACAACCTGACAGCTTCCACTCGCAGGAGAAGAAAAATAATAGCCACATTTTCTCCTAACAGAAATAACCTACAACACGCTATTTATTATTACCACAGGAGGAACAAAACTGAGTATTGTATTGATAAGTCAGTCAAAACGAGAGGAAGCACCTGCCAGGATTAGAAAAAGCTTGGAGACACACTGATCTGTAAAAAAGAGTGTTTCTAGTTGGTTTGTGGCCATTTCAAACAGACTCAATTCCAAAACCCTTTGAAATTACATTTGCAAATACACTGTCAAGTGTCTCCACTTGACAACTTTAATTCCAGAACTGGACTCCAGAATTCCACTCTCCTCCAGCTATTGCCCAGCAAACTCTGCAAACACACTGGGCAGGAGAGGAACAAGGCTTTTACTTTGACAAGCCTCTACAAGGGGGCATTGATTAATCTCAGGCCTTGGGAGTTTATCGTACATTTGAGTCAAAATCTGTCAAAGACTTGATTTTTTTCCACTTTTAAGAGTATATAGGACAAACTCAATGGAAGCACTTACCTGGAAATCTTTCATCTTAGCTTCTGCTCCCAGAACCCATTTGACACCATTTCTGTTACAGATTAGGATGTCAATGTGGAGAGCAATTAAGTGTTATTCTGGTCCTAGATGCTAAAGAAGGGCCCCAAAGGCCACTCCACTTCTTTCTCTTCTAGGAATGTCCAAGAGGCAATTAGATGTCAGCTCAGCTCCCCAGAGGTGTTAGGACAAGGGGGAAACCTCATTCCAACTGCTAATTTCTCCAACTGACAGAATTATTATTCCATCACAGAAATACCTTTAAAAATTGTTAACATATTCCCTAAAAACAATTTTGCACGGGTCTCCATCTTACCTGATGCAATCACTGTGCTGGCCCACAGGGTGTTTTCTATGCTTAAACTTTCATTTACTGGAGGGTCACTGTCCTCCTACAATGGGACAAAGAGAAAAATAAATAAACTTGCCATTAATGCAAAAGAGCAGAGGATGAGAAGAGTCCCACAGAGGTGTGTGGAGAGGGATGCTGGGGGAGTTGGCAGAGGGATTTCTGATAGGATGGGGAATTTTCATAAACCCTGGTGAGTCTCTGGTTGATCTGAAGCCCATGCCAGCAGACTCACCCTGGTGAAGGTCCCCACGAAGTTGTGTATGTCAATATTGGGCTCCTCTGCGTAGACGTAGGAGCGGATTTGCAGCAGGTCCTACCAAGCAGACAGCGAGTCAGCCACAGCTCAAGGACGTACGAAAGTTTCACCAGAACACTTCACCAAGAGTTACTTATCGAGGTAGGTCAGTTCTAAACCATGCTACCTACTGCAGGCCCAGGGTCCAACAGAGCGCAGCCCTGGGGCAGCAGCTCACCGAGGGGGATTTCCTGGGGTGCCACCTGGCACTCAGTGGGTGCCCGTGCCCCATGAAAGAAGCTGCAGCCTGGAAACAGGACTGCGGCACCCACGCGCTCTCGGGTGAAGCCTGCCCGCCATTCCCAGAAGACACCTTGCAAAGGCAGCTTACGGCGGCCGTGGGCAGGCGCTGGGTGCAGGTGACGGGCAGCCGCAGCTTCCAGTCCGTCTCCCCGTCCAGCTGGTCCGTGCGAAGGAAGCAGGACCCTGGGGATGTGCAACAGCAGTCAGGGCTCCCTCCGCCTCTGTGCTAGGCACGTCTACAGGTAACTCATGGAATGGCTTCCCCCTAGGGTATTCACACCCTTCTTTCTCTGGAAACACTGTCTGATTTACATCTATTAATAACAGAAGGATGACATCCTGCGCCACATTCCTCTCCTTCCACTAGTCCAGAATTCTCTGTGCTATACTTTTTAAGACACTTGCAATGTTCCCATTAATCTGTTTTCTAATCTTTCTGATCAAACATTTCCTTATCCCACATTTAACAAAACAAACCTGAACAGCAAGTAAAATGATTTATATCTAAAATGCAACCAGATTCATTTACCCTGGACTCAACCCCCTACATTCTTCAATTAACAAACAAAACGAGAGCATAACATCCTGAGAAGTGGTGGTCCATAAAACCACTTGAGTTCTCTCTCTCTCTAAAATTTTACTATTATCTATTTCTTTCACATTTCCAAAAGATAATTTTCTCTAAACAACCAGTGAAAGGTTAATGGCTATTTTGACAATTGGTTCCAGATGTTTACCATTCTTCTCCGACGTCCTCAGGAAGATCATGTCAGCAGGGACCCTCTGGTTCTGGGAGGAGAAGAAAGGCCATTATTGTGCACGCAGCCCTGCACGCGTGTGCAGCGCCTTCCCCAGCCCCACCGAGAGCAGCAAAGGCACAAAGAGGATTCCTTTGTCAGCCTGGAGCTTGGGATTCAGTTTGCTTTGAATCCTGAACTCGCTTCCCTGCAGAATTCCAAGTGCAGGATAATAACTGGTGCCAGCTCCCACTGACCAGACCCAAGGGTTAGGTTTACAAAAGGGCTGGAGAGTAATTCTAGAAGTATGAAGAAATCTTAAACTAATGCTGGTTTCCTTTCAAGGAGTCCCATGTTAGCAGAAAGGCTGTACCTGGAATATGCAGCTACCAATTTTCTTTCTGTACTGAGTATTTTCAAACTAATGGTTTTAGAGGTCACAGCTCCTTGCAGAGAGTGTGTGGGAAAAACATAAAACCAGTGGATTTAAAAAAAAAAACACATAAAAACTTGTACAAAGGGGGAAATATACCTGTATATACCAGTACCTACAAATGGATCACTGGGTCTCCCAAAGCTGCAATGTTTATACCCAAAGAAACACTTAGATGCTTTATTTGTATCAGGTATTTAACCTGTGTCCAACAGTCAGAGAAAGAACAGGGAGGCTCTTTATCTTGCTACAGTATAAGTAAAAAAATAGGTTATAGGTGCATGCCTACAGATTTGCCCTCATTTGTAAAGATCATGATGTTATTGGTGGGGTGGGAAAACCTGAAAAGTGATTAAATATTTTAACTTGTGTTCAGCACCTGACATTCTAAGCCTATTGTAAAACAAATATGAATTCAAAAGATCTCATTTTCTATGGTCTTAGAAAAAAAAAAAAGTACTTTACACAGGAAAGATGAATTTAAAGACAAACCTTTTCAACAATGATGAGGTCGCCGACCTGTATGTTAGAGCTCTTCACCTTCACAGTCCCTGCAAAGGAAAGGTGTTTGTGTTAGGGCAGAGCAGGACAGGGTTTGGGGTGCTGTGTGGTGCTGCTCCCCTCCCTCCCACTGCACTGTTTATGGGGAAAACGGGTGATGTTCCCTCAACGCTGCCCTGTAAAGACTTCCTGAGCTCGCTGCTCCCACCAAGGGGTGGTTCTCCCAAAAAGGGCTGCAAGCCCCTCACGGAGCAGCTCCAGACCTCAGCCCTGGATGCAAAAACCCACAGCCACTCCCTAATCATAACCCTGAAAGAACTCCTTACTCTTCTTTCTGTACTCATGAATTCAAAAACACTTTCAGCATCAGGCAGACAACAGAGCAAGAACAGACTGTTACAGCAGGGAACCATCAACTCCAACTCCTTTTCCTTAGGTGCCTGGAAATGTAAAGCTCGGCTCTCAGGCCAAGGCCTGGAAGCTGAAAGTCCAATGGGTCCATCCAAAATCCAGGCTCATTTCCTCTCCTGCTGCAGCTCCAGTATCTGGCTCAGCTCTGCCACCTCCTTTGCCTCATGCTGGACCCGGCCAAACGAGCCCTGCAGAGAACAGGTCCTACAGAAAACATGTAAATATTTATTCCTGTGCAGCTGTCAAACATTTCCCAGTTGCTTTAAAACAGGGGATTAATTTAACAATTGGCTAGTAATTTCAAATCATTAGCCAGCTCTCGATTTGGCTTCTCAGACTAACTAGTGATTTATAATCAGTTAATTTGAACCCTGCCTCTATGTGTCTGTTATATTTCAACAAAAGCCTCTTTAATCTGCTGTGATTTGAGTGGAAGTGGGGGAGGCACGTGGAGCTCACCCTGGCACGGACAACACTCCTACTGTACCTCAAAATTCACGGGCTAACTGGCCAGATAGCAGCTCAGGGGGAAAGCAGAAGGGGGAAGGGAGGGGGAATAGAAATTAGCACAAAGCACAAAGGTCACTGGGATTTTACTACTGGCAGTCCCTTCATTAGCATCCTTCTCAGGATATGCTTCAGTGTTTCTGCTCCAAATTAACAATGAAAGCCATTCTGGGCTGGGGGCAGCCTGCTGCTTTGGTGACACACTGTGTGCTTAACAACATGCTTCATCACTGCTGCTAATAAATGCAGACTTCCTTGCATGCTGTAATTATTCCTACAAATTATAAGCAGTCATGGCCCATTTCACAAATATCTCATAGGTCTTTCATGGATTCTGGAGTTTGCCTTGTGAGATTTGTTTTTAGGTTTTTTCAGAAAAAAAAAAGAAAAAATAGAGAAGGGAAAAAAAAAAAAAGAAAAAAAGTAAACAAAACGAATGCTGGGCTAAAGACATCTCTGCCGGGGCAGGAAGCAAACCGGGGATTAAGAGTCCATTACGCTGAGGCTTGAAAAGAAAAGCTGCACTCCAAGAGGATCAAAAAAAGCATCCCTGAGAGTCTTCTGTATGGGCTATACAAAGTTAGGTACTATGACACTAAAAGGGTCTGACAGATAACATCTCTTCCTCCCCTTTTAATACGGTTATTCACAAAACAACAAAAAGTGCTTTTGAATATTCTCCTGTGCAAAGGAGGGGGGGGAAGCCCGTGTGCTCCCCCCACACTGGCACAGCCACTCCTGACCCAACGTGCAAAAAAGCTGTGCATTTGTTTAAGCATATTTTCTGTATTCTCTTAAAGATCACAAGGATTTATCTGGTGACTGTCAGTAGAAGCAGCGCTACCTGCAGCGTTCAGCAAACTTACTTTTGTAAGGTTTTCCTTAATGAGGTAAAACATCACTCTGCAAAAGAAAAATTAATGCCTGGACAAAGCTGCAATGTGATGATTTCCTATGATTACGCACATAAAAGGCTTTTGGGATCATTATTCTCAAAACAGTATCATCTGCTTTAAAATTTTTCCAATATGAGAAAACCCAAAGCAGCTGGAGCAGATTTGTCTTGTTCAGAACCCTCCCAACCTCAGCTGTTTGAGGGTGAAACAAAGAGGGGACCTTTCTACCCAACACACGTTTTTATAACTCCTGGGTAAATGAGATGCCCTTTTTAGGTAGCTAATTCTGCTTTTCCAGCCTCCCTGGCCCCTGTGGGTGACATCTCTGCCGTGTGCACCACACGTCCTGCTAAGAAGGGCCAGGACCAGATGTTTCCTTTGACTCAGGACTCCCATAAAGCAACTTACTTGAATTAGTTTTATTTTGATCTTGGGAATTCTGTAATTCCCTTTTCTTTCTGTGGGGAAACTGCCACCTAAACATCAGCTGTTTTCTCATGCATGTTTAAAACCAGCTAATGGCACAACTGTTCCATTTCCCAGTATTGCTCTGCTATTAAAGTATTTTTGTAATTATAAACTCCTGTTTTGCTAAGTGTAACTAGAAATGCTTCCTCAAAATACACAGAGGTTTATTTAGCATTTATATCACTTGCAGTTTGTACTTCCTTAATTCAATCAGAATAGAAGTTGGTGTTTAACACCTTTTAAAAGGAACTAGTCTTGAGCTCTTGCTCAAAAAAAAGTATTGCTAAAATTTGTCTGGTATTTGTTTCATTTTTTGCTGTATCCTGATTTGTCTTTTTTAAAGACAAGAAAGTAAACATAATCAAATGCAAACAGTTTGTTCCAACTTAAGCTATGGTCTTTCAAAGCATCACCAAATCTGCAGCATGATGGATGTAACAGAAAGCAGATTATTTAAAGTAATAAATATATTAGCCAGAAGAAATGAGCCTTTTTTTACCATGTGAGCACTTAAGTCAAAATTTCACAATAGATCTGCAAAGCTGCACTGAGGTACAGATCCAAGCACTTAATTTGGAATTAAAGATGAAGCCAAAGGTTTATTAAAACAAGTTAAATGCATCTAAAAAATTGAGAAAAGAAGGCAGGGGGAGTTGTTTGATGTGCTGCACCAAACTTTTGGCTTTTGTAGGCTCATGCCGTGGAGCAGGACTTGCAGAGTTTGGGAAAATATTGTTTTTATATGGCTGGTAAACGCCAATGATCTGTATCTTAAGTAGCACCCCTCAGTAGGAGGTCCCTTCCCACTTTTCTGTGCAGTTTCTCTCTATTATGCAGTGTTACCCAGGGAGGGGGGCTGCAAGAGAAGAAAAACAAACCAGGAATTCGCAAGCACAGTTCTAGCTTTCCATCAAGCAGATCAGAACACAGACCCCTGAACACAGGGAGGCTTGTGGGGTTATGAATAGGGGATTGAAATTTGATTATTTTTTATAACAATCCAAACAACTGTCCTTTAAATGGAGAGCTTTCCACCAAAAAAAAATGCTTTCCAGAAGTCTGCTCGTTTTGGAACATAAATGGATCATCTGGGCAAAAAGATAAAAAAGGTTTAGGGTGGAGGGTTTTTTGTCATTAGGTCTCAGTACAGGGCTGTGCCAAAATCCTGCAGCACGACCTGAGCTGTTCAGCAGCAAAAAAAGAGAAACAGCCTGTAAACAGCCCAGGTCAGGTCCTAGTGTCAGCTACTCTGAAAACTGACTGTGCAGATCAGCTGTTCCCAACTTACCTTGATATTTGCTGCTTCTGCATCTGAGCTGGTGATGGGCTCCTTGAAAACCCGGCTCCTTCCTCTGACTGCCCAAAGGGGTGAGAGAAACCAAACCCCGAATTTCCACCCCCAGCCAGGGTGGCCTCAGCAGGCCCTTCCCTGCTCCCAGGTAATTCCCAGAGGCGCTGAGGTTTTAATCAGTGGAAAAGGAGATGATCAGCGCTCCCAAAAAATTCAGTACTGAGATTCAGTGAGGGACAGAAGATTACTTTTCTCCCCAAACCATGTGACAATCAAGTAACTTTCTAAGTTTTTTTTCTACTCTAAACTATATTGCTACAGAGTCCCATTCCTGTCTCTGCACAAAATTCATGTTAAATACAGTGGCTTAAGATTTTCAGCTAGTGCCCAGCTGCCAATCCTCCTTGGTTTCTTTCACAAAATTAGAAAAGTTAAAGGACTGGGGGGAGGGAAATCATTCATGGGAAACGTAATAGCAATATGAAAAGAAAGAAAGGAGAGGTCAGGCCCCTTATAGATCATTGAATAGAATCCAGAAGGCAACTCTTTTATATCTTTAAATAGATGTAGTACACCCCTCTTGGATGAGGCTTTTGTTGGTTGCCAAGCATTTTAAGTGTTGTAGTAAGAACATGTTATTAAAAGGGGATTTAATATTCAGAATCTCAAACTCCCCAGTTTGGAGTTGCCTCATAACTCCTGGCATGTGAAATATATCCAGCCTTAAGCAATTACATTTAAAAAGCAGCCTTATTCCTACAAATGCAGCATATTTTTACTACACCTACGTCTTAATTCAGGGGTATAAACTTTACTAACTGAGAAACTGGAAATGGAAAGGAACCAAAACTTGCTCAAATTCAGTTCATTCCCTTTTTAAAACAAAACTCTGGCCTCACCATCTTTGTCACGGTATTAGGAGTAACTCCATAGTGAGGCAGCACTGGGTCGTTCAAATGAGAGTTTAAAGGTCTTTGTTAGGTACAGCACAGCTGGAAACAATGGCCAGAGGAGGGTCAGGCTCAGCTGAGCTCAGCCTGGGCTCACTCACAAACGAGGGCTCCGAACTCCTCCGGGCTGGAGAGGAGATGGACACAGTAAATGCAGGAGCTGATCCTGCCAATCCTGAGCTACTGCATCAGCTGCTGCTGACAGAAACACACACATCACAGACTTTTTAGGCTCTTTAGGATGGAGAAGCCCTGGCACAGGGTGCCCAGAGCAGCTGTGGCTGCCCCTGGATCCCTGGCAGTGCCCAAGGCCAGGTTGGACACTGGGGCTGGGAGCACCCTGGGACAGTGGAAGTGTCCCTGCCCTTGGCAGGAGGTGGCACTGGGTGACCTTTAGACTCCCTTCCCACCCAGACCATTCCATGGATCCCTCAGCACACCCCAGCCTCCCCCAGAGCCTGGTGAGGAGGCACCGAGGAGCAGCCACCCAGAACCGAGGGCTGCACAGCGCGGCCCCAAAGCCTCGCGCCCGGGAGCCCCCGGCCCTCGCTGCCTGAGCTCTGGCTGTCAGCAGGGCTGCATTCCAGAGCCTCGGAGCCCACCTCTGGCTGTGAGCTTGCTGTAGATCTGCGAGTTCACTTCCTTGTCCCGCATGTAGCATCGGATCTCCTCGGCCGCCTCGCGGATCACGGTGACAGCCAGCACAAACCCCTGCGAGGAGCACGGGGGGAAACAGGAGGGATGAAAAGGTCAGGAAAAAAACCACATCTGCCTCTAATAAGAGCAATATTTATCAGTGCCAATGCCAACAATCTGCATTTTCTTATTCTAGCTGATCTTCCTGAATCAGTGCAGTGAGATGCGCTGCTGTGCAAACTCCCAGTACCAAACACACAACAGCTGCTTAAAAAAACGACTTGTTGCTTGAAAAATTCTCCAGTTTCATCATGATGCTCTCCCCAAGCATATCTTTGTAAAGTTTACCTGAAGAATATAAGTACCATATTTCATTTCACCTCACAGCTGAGTAACTGAGACTGAGAAGTCCGGGGTAAGGCAGGATCCCTCAAATCTCAGTGCTCCCACCACCACAGAGCCACTGAAGTCAGCACAACTCATCTGGGACATTTCTATAGATAGAAATTTATACAGAAATCTGTATAACCCCTTTTTTATATAGGCAGATAAACAGAGGATGCATGTGCCCTCGTGTATGTATACAGAGCCTCCACATACACAAATAACACTCTAAAGGTATTTACGTGCACTACTCATGGGATAATTACACCTTTGCCTGATTAGGGCTTCAGTCCTACTTTTCTGTGCACATGAACAGTCATTTCATTTCCTCTTGCCACGAGGAAATGCCCACATCCCGTCCCTCACTGTATAAAAAATACCTAATTAATGCAAGCCAACTCTTTATGGGCTTGGCATCACAAAGCCATGTTTCTACTAGAGACTATTAGCTCAGACTCACTAAACAGATAAAACACTCCTCATGCATCACAGAAAATGAACTTTGCACAACTTGTGTTGAAAATTGCAACCAGGTACTGATTATCTCTGTCAATAGGAACTTTAGGAAGGGAGCAAGGTGATGTTAGAAACTGCAGGTTTCTAGTACATACATATATCTAAATGTGTGATCTAATCAATTAATAGAGTAATGAAATGTGTTTGTTCATTTACCTAGCAATTCCTAACTGCTTTCCAAAATAAAACTAAAAAAGCATCAGCTGTTTTCAGCTTCGGTTTCAGCTGTTTGAAGAGCCTTCAAATCATCACCCCAAAATATTCCCACATGTTCCAACTGACTGTGTCATCTCATATGCCATTCCAGCCCCAACAGTCGTATTAGCAGCAGTAAGGAACAAGGAATTTTCTCATCCTGCTTCCTGGCAGCTCATATGCAAGCTCCAATTGCTCACCTGGCACAGACAAGTCACAACTGCCCATAGAACAGACAGAGAGATCCTCTGTGCTCACGTGTATTTAATCTACAGGACAGGATCCTACAAAACCAGCGACAGATTCACACAGCAAATGCAATCCAGCATTTGAGAGAGAATTCATGGAGGTCCAGGCTTTAACACAAACAGAAATTTAGCAGCAGTGTCCCAAAGCTGCCCCTCCACTTCCTTCTGGCTTTTACCAGGGATTTCAGTGCACTGAAAGTCTAAACTCCACACAATGCATGGCACAGGCCTGAGGAGCAAGCTGAGAATATGGTTTAAGGTGCAAACTTACACCCCACAGAAAAGGCAGCACAAGAAATTCTGTCAAGCACCGAAACTTTCTTGGATAAATAAACCTTGAATGACCTACCAGAGGAACCCAGTACGTGTAAAGTGCACCAAGCCTCATTTCAACCACGAACTGAGAGCAGGCCAAGAGCAAGAAATAAAGGTTGAAGAAGTATTTGAACTGGTTAAACAACACCTAAAAAAAAAAAAAGCAGAAAAAAAGAGGAGGGAGGATGTTATGCATGTTGAATTAAGCACCAGAAACATTTCTACATGCTCTCCTAGTGACTAAGTGCTGACTTGGGGCCGTTTTAAAGCAGCCCTGGACACTCAGGACAGATCTGTGTCTGCTTTGCTGCTGCCCTGAGGCAGTTTTTGCATGAAGCCAAGCAAACACAACCCCATCATTTTCTCCAGCTCCAGATTCTGCACTTCTCTACTGTAAAACCACTGATAAAAGGAGAAAGCATTGAGGTGGGGTGATGAAAAGCAACTTTATTCATGCTTACCCCAGGGAGAAAGGTAAAAAAGTTGTATTTCTGATTGTTGATGACATTGCGAGGGTATCTCTGGTCCCTCTTCTCTGGGTGGCCAAGCCAGACCGTCCGAGGCCTCGGGTCTCTCCTCCCACAGCATCTTAAGCACTCGCAACACCTGCAGAAGGAACATTCATTAACTAATTAGTTAATTTTAAACACACTTCTCTGCTTCACACACCCCCTGCAGCCCCTGGCCCACCTGCATCAGCTCCAGGTGCCTCACAGGACCTTCAGCCTGGCACTGAGGCCACCAAGAGCTCTCTGCTCACGGAATTTCAGTGCAGAAAACCACGCCCTGCCCCCGTTACAAATCCTCACTCGAGGCACGGAATCCAGCCAAGGCCAGGTCCTTCACGGAAGATGCAAAGATGCACCAGCCATCCTTGCTGTGCTTTGAAAAACTCTCTCTCCTCAAAACCACCGTACCCTCCCACACCCCAAAAAGGGTATTTTTCTGTTGTCACTGCTGCTTTCTGAAAGCCAATCTCTTCCCCATGCCCTTGTTCCTTTAAGAACAGACCTACTGAATTTCACTGACATTTGGGAAAGCCAACATCAGCCAGACTGATAACCAAAAGCTTCGGAGCTCCTACAAAACATCTTCCCAGAATGTACCAGAAAGATCTGTTCTTGAATCAAGCATTCTGCCCCAAAAGGTCAGTTCAATGCACAGCTAACAAAGCAGTAACTACTGAAGGAGGTGCACAAAGCGCTCTGGAAGTCCCTGTCTTGCCAGAAGACTTGTGCAGTGCGTTGAGCAGAGTTCACAACTCACCACACAGAAGGTGGTTACCTACAAAGAACTTAATTTTTAATGTTTCAAGCTTGGCTGGCTGCAAATAGAAAGAAGTGTTATCAGTTAAGTCAGTTCCCTGAGTACAGAAGGGGACTAAAACTCCCCTTTCCTTCCCGAAATAAAGAGGTGTCACCACGTGTTCCAGTGCTCCCTGAGCAGGCACAGACGTTCACTTCTCCAGCCTGGCTTGCAAGATGATTTCTCACAGGCTTTTAAAACTACATAAAAGGACTTTTGCTTAATCAAATTACTCGGGCATTATTCTATTTTGTGAAGAGTCACAGACAAGCCCTGAAAAGGTGGATTTTCTCTAGTCTGTACCAAGAACAATCTAACCCTAAGTGCAGGTGTCACCCAGCCAGGTGAAGGTGGTTTTCTTCTGAAGGAAGCCTTGAGACCAGAACGCTGAGGAGGCAGCAGAGCACTGCCCAGCACCCCCAGAGCAGGGCTGCAGGAACACGGGCACAGGTCCTGGATGCTGCCCAAGAGTCCTGCAGCTCCAGGCCACGTCCAACCCTCCACCGCACCAGTTAAACCGTGGGAGCAGCGAACACCCAAACCAAATTACTGGGATGAAATAACTGGAGATGGTCCAATGTTCAGCTATATAGAGGAGACCTCTGATTTCCTACAGACTGGCAGCACCACTGCTGCCATGCCTCTGGATAGGGACAGTCCCTGCCATTCTGCATCTGTAACGTTTCTAAGCCAGTGGATTTCCTTCTTCGACTACTCCCTAGGTTTGTGTGTATCCCTAGTGCCATACAACCACAATTAATATAAATGCCCTAAATATAACCACTTCTAAAAGTTATGCTTGCCTCTGAAACTCTCAGTTTTTGTTAACTCTACAAACTATTTCTGCTTGTTAAAAAAACTAACTAGTAGGTCCTTTTCCCCCACATTTGTATGTAACATCCACATTGAAAGGCAGCCCGTTACCAACACAAGCCAAACAGCAAAATTGGTGTTAAAACACTCAAATTCATAAGCTCTGCTACAGAAGTGTATTTTATTAGCCAGCTACCTTTTAATTGCAGCTTGCTTTTGTGTTTGCAGGTAAAGATCTAAGACAAACAGTCACTTCAACCCCACATATATCTGAATGGAAAGTAGTGGAAATGGTGGTATTTGGATTCCAACAGAATACAGATATGCTCTACAGAAAACAGGGAGAAAAAAGTGGTTTTTCTTCTTTCACAAAGGACAAAAGGCTCCAAAAAGAGGCTTTGCCCAAGGGAGCAAATCTGGTGTCCACACACCCTATTTCATCACAATGTGCTTTCCAGTTAGGAAAAATCAGTCAGTCTTTGCAATCAGCCATCTGAAACCATTTACCTTTGTTTATTTTTTAGGTTGGGCCTCTTAAAGGGATTGTACTCAACAGCAAAAATACCCACACACCTATATCATAATATTTACAATCGGGTGACCTCTTGTAGCATTTCCACCACAAACATACTTGCTGCTGCAAGAATGGTAATTTACAAATGCTGTGCTACTTTAGGGTTTGGGAAACAACCTAAAAATAATGCAGCTCCAAGTAGAAGCAAGAAAGGGCATGGGAGAATCTGCTGAGTAAAAATAACAGGTTTGTGAAATCCCTGCCTGGCTGGAGTCACAGTTTTTGCAACCTCCTGAATTAAAGGGAAAGCAAACTGAAAACCTAATTAGACAAACAAAAGAAAAAACTTCCTGCCTAGCAAGTTTTGAAGGCAAATATGAGGAGTATCAATGCCCAAGTAAAGAATATCCAGCCTTTCTGCTGGAAGTCTCCTACACAGCCTTTCAGCACGAGGTTTCTGTAAAGTATTTAATAAAAAAGCCACCAATGAAGGCAATACTACAACCAGCACTAAGAGCCCCGCCTTGCAACACTTTAACTGGGGAGATTCCTCAGCGCTCAGGAATCCCAGCTCAGGAATCCCATTACATCACAGCCCGGGCTGCAGCCTCGGCCAGGGACTCCTGCAGTGGCTGAAAATCCCGACAGCAAATCCTGACTTTTACCCCACAAGCATTCCACGATTTTCTGTTCTGATTTTTGTTCTACTCAGCCCCAGCGCCGGTGTTCACCCCTCACCCACTCTGTGGCCGTGCTCCCCCTCCTGTGCTCTGCTGCCTGGGCGCAGAGCAATCGGCCAGCCAAACCCGGGGCCAGCAGCAATGCCATCTCACCAGCACTGCTCTGCAGCCCACGGCCTGCTGAAATCTGTTAGGAAATGCACTCTTGGTGAGAAGAGTCATTTCTCAAGCACAGAACCATGTGCTCGTTCTTCCAGGCAGATGTTTATCGCTCCTCCCAAAGGTATCCAATTGCCTTAATTTTTAATTATTTTTAAACTTCTCAGTGATGTCTTAAACTTCACTGGAGAAGAATCAATAAGATCATTAGTTCTCCTTTTCCCTTTCTCCTCTGGAAACTTAATAATCTTAATGTAAAAAGGAAAAATCTATTCATTTGGGCACCAGAAACAAAGTACTCTGAGCACATACAAATGTGTTTTCAGATTAGCTTTGGTGCCCATGAAATAAAAAGCCCTTTTGACTGGAGCCGTCAGCTTTTTCCAGTTATTCTACTTGTTCCTCCCTGGAAGAATTTTGCAGGCATTGTGCAGTTCTGTGATCTGCTGTTTCTCTGGCTACCACCCCCATTTTCAAGTCTCAAGCTTAGAGCCCCTGATGATGAGGGAAGGGGCTGCTTCATTACTCCAAATTCTCTGCTCAGAGCAAAGGCAGTGTCACAGGAGGAGGTTTCTGGCAGAGAATTATTGGCATTATTAGGAATAATAAAACATTTTCCATCATGAAATCTAAAGACTGCATCCTGGAAAGGGAATGATTGTCTAGAAAAACAGCTGAAAGTTTACACTGCTGCTGAGAAACGCTGATAAAATTAACCTGCACTTTCCAAGAATAGGAATCACAAAGTTACAGAAATGTAAACAGTTCTCTATAAAAGCTTAGGAACATGTTCCGAAACATTTCCCCTTCTCCATTTTGCAAAGGACTGAAGAGCAACCCTGCAATAACCCCTTGAAGTATAGAAATCTAGCAAGTGAGGGTAAACCATGAACTTTTAAAAAATATCACCTTACAGAAAGACCATGAAAAATACCATGAAGACAGCTTATATGGGGCAGCTTATAAAGCACCGTGCAATTCACATTTTAAATCACAACTTGGCAAAAAGAATAAGAGGAAACAAACTCACAAAGCCTCAAAGAGAGGCACAACCACTGAAAAGAACCTCTCTGGATGCAAACTGTACCTGAAACTTGGAGTCCTGTGAGTGAGGCTGCCCTTAATCTGCAGAGGGATCCAAATGAACTGGGAGGGGAGGAAATGAAGAACAGGTCTGCTCTGCACTTCACCTGGGATTGTATTCGCTTACAAAAACACATTCCCAGTGATGATGTAAGAGGCAGTAACACGGCAGATTGACTGTCAGATGCCAGATGAACAGCCACTAGCAAGAAGCAGGTTTTATTTATAAATGCAGGGTGTTTGACAGAGAAGTATTTGAAGATCAAATGAAAAACACTTCCACGTAAAACAAACCTAATGGGAACAAAGTGCCACATTTGTGCAATATTGAGGTAGTATTTGTCAAATTAGTGCTGAAGTTCATTGACATATTTAGTCACTTCTAAACCAAGCCCATTTCTCAGATGATGTTTTTATGACCTTCATGGGCTGTGCTTGACACCTTTAGTACACAAATCCCATGTGACATTATTCCAAAAGCAGGGAACAAATTTTCCACGGCTAAAGAAACCCAGAGGCATGCACGACCACCTTGCCCTTCCATGCACCTGCACATGAGGCGCTCCACGTGAAGCGTTCTGGAACATTCCCATTGCAGGCCACGCAGCTGGGACGGCTCCGGAAGGGGCCGGGAGAGCTGCGATCCCTGCAGCCCACAGCCTGGCTGAGGCCAGGCAGCCCAGCCTAGCCCTGCACGTGCCAAGGCACACCCACGCAGGCACGGCGAGGGCAGGAGCTGCCGTCCCTCTCTGTTGACTCTGAAATGGAATTTGCCATTTTAAACAGAGCCAGAGTACACAGGCGCGTCCAATGGCACGGCCTCGTGAAGTGTTCCTGTAAAGCTCCTCCTTCCCTGCCTCACTCCCTCTCCTTCCCCCCGCAGCTCTGGAACGAGGCCTTCTACATGGCAGCAGCAGCATGAGCACAGCAGTTTGCTGTTTCAAAGAAGCCTTGCAGGATTGAGGACTGACACCACGAGCTATTTAGGGGAAAACTCGTGTCACGCGCTGAGCGGAGCACCTGGGGTACTCCAGGAACTTGCAGCTCCCTCCCCGGCAGAACTGGGCCCTGGGAAGCTCAGGCTCGCTCCCATCCCACCAGCAGCCCTGCTGCAATTCATGCCATCCTTCCCTCCCCACTGGCACAGCGCTCGCAGTGCTTTTCAGAGCGCTGCAAAGCACTTGGATGAACACGGCTGAATTCAAGGCTTGCAGCACGGGAATTCAGAGCTCGGCCTTTGGTGGGAGCAAGGAAGAGCCACGTTCGAGCTGTGCTCAGGAACAGATCCCTACTTCTCCCACTTGGTTCATTAAGCTCATGGCTTCTCTCTGACACAGACCTGAGCTGTCTGAGCCATCTCATCTTGGCAAGGCTTCTGAGCCACTTCCTCCCTGGCTTCCCTTCAAAGCACGCCAGAGGCTGAGGGTAATGAAAGCCTTGCTGGATGGCACCTGCCCTACAGGTGAATTAGGCATTTCTCACTTGTGTGTTAACAGAAACAAAGATTTCTGTGAAATCATTCAGTACAGGACCCAAAATCTGCTCCCCACTCCAGAAGACCACACTGACAAAAATCTCTGTCTGAAAACTCACCCAACTCACCCTCCAGTAGAAACCATCTGAGGCTATGGTAACATGAAATCCATCAACACTTGCTTATCCCTGGTGTTTCATATGTATGGAGGAACATAAACTGGATGGGTTTCATTTGGGTTTTTCCTCAGAGGGAACAGAAGAGAGGAGGCCTTGATTATGGCTTAGGATTCCCAGGACTCTGTTCTGGGTGTGACACCAGGCACCCCCTAACTTGCGGGATGATTTCTTCTATGGTTTATAACACTGGTTTGGATTGGCTTGACTTCAATGCTTTGCTATCCATCACTTGATCAAATACCAAGGGATCACACCACTAAAACAAGGGTTCCTCATATATGACAAATCCCACTCCCAAACAATTACTGCACCGAACAGAAACCCCAAATCCAATTTACTTCAACTGCTATTGAGTAAAAAACCCAGGCAAACTTCCTTCCCGTGCTGCTGGAGTTTTTTGCTACCGCTGGAAACCCTTTCTGTGGCTGCTAATCAGGCAGAATCCACAGGCAATGAACCATAGCCTGGGTTAGCTGAGGGCAGGTTCTGCTAGGCAGCACTAACCACATCCTAACACCCAAGAGGCTCTTGGTGGAGATTAGAGAACTTCAGGAAAAGAAACCATTCGAGGAGCTTTGAGAAATTTCCCAGGCCTTCACCTCTCCCTGCTCCCTTCAATCATCACCAAATGCAAGGCCATGGTGGCTGCACCTTGTGGCACTTGCTCAGCGGTGCATGTGACACAGGCACGGGGATTGCTGCTGCATCACACACACCTCCCTGCGCGGATACTGCTACAGCAGTACCAGAAACTACGCTGATAATAAGGAATAAACTTAATGCTGAATAAACTATGTACAACAATGTCAGTTACAGGACTCTGAACCCAAACTACCAACCAAAAACATAAACAAGGAAAACGTGTATATTTCGCCTTGTCCTAACAGTGAAGATTTCCTTCAATATTTTTGTTTATTTTGCTAATATCACACACCACATTTTAAGAACCCAGATTCTCCAGGAACAAATGATATGCTGCTATAATTGACAGCCAGGTGATGGATACCTTGTGCACCCTGCTGTGTGCAAACCAACCTGTCTGCATAGTGGCGAAATTTCATAATGGAAGAGTATTGGAAAACCATTTTTCTTATTTAGCTTCCTGCTTAGCAATACGGGTATAAATATATCCATACGTCTCCTTTAGGGACACATCCCACACTCGGGCTATTTCAACATGGCACACAAGGATATTGTATTGCTGTGCTGATACAGTTAATGGGAGCCGGGGCCTTTGTTACACACACCACTGATGGTCCTGCGCTCTTCCCCAGCAAAGGCCGAGGGATTCTGCAGCCCCGGCCGTGCGCCACAGCGGTGATGGATGATGACAAGCAGGACCGGGCCGGGCGGGCGCGGCGGCGG
>VWPU01016808.1:0-59839 GCA_013398955.1 Callaeas wilsoni
GGACAGGAGGGACAGGCAAGGACGGGAACGGACAGGAAGGGACAGGAGGGACAGGCAGGGACAGGCGGGGCAGGCCAGGGCAGACAAGGACAGGCAGGGACGGGCAGGGAGCGGAGGGATAGGCAGGGGCCGGACGGGTAGGCAAAGACAGGCAGAGAACAGAAAAGGACAAGTAGGGACAGACAAGGACAGGCAGGGACAGGCAAGGACAGGCAGGGACAGGAAGAGAACAGGCAAGGACAGGCAGGGACAGGCAGGGGCAGGCAAGGAAAGGCAGGGAAAGGCAGGGACAGGCAGAGACAGGCAGAGAACAGGCAGGGACAGGCAGGGGCAGGCAGGGACAGGCAAGGACAGGCAGGGACAGGAGGGATAGGCAAAGACAGGCAGAGAACAGAAAAGGACAAGTAGGGACAGACAAGGACAGGCAGGGACAGGCAAGGACAGGCAGGGACAGGCAGGGGCAGGCNCAAGGACAGGCAGGGATAGGCAGGGACAGGCAGGGACAGGCAGAGAACAGGCAGGGATAGGCAGAGAATGAGCAAGGACAGGCAGAGAACAGGCAGGCAACAGACAGGGTCAAGCAGGTGCTGTCACTGCAGCCAATGCTGGAGACAAAAGGCTGCAAATCTGCATGGGTGCCTAGTGGGGAGCCTTTGCTATCAGCCAAAATGCAATACTGATGCAAAAAAAGAACTCCAGCCCAATTTGATCAGGAGTCTCCTAATCCGATCCCACCACCACCCTTGGGATGAGTTGGTGGCCCCAGCTGAGGTTGCCCAGTGCCTGCCCCTGCCAGCAGGAGGTATAGCCTCTCTTAGGTCTTCACTGAGTGCAGGAACACTTTATTAAAGTCAGTTAGGAATAAATATGGCTGATTTTTATGTTAATTGCACATTTCTGTCCCTGGAAGTGTTCAAGGCTGGGTTGGACAGGGCTTGGAGCAATCTGGTCCAGTGGAAGGTGTCCCTGCCCACGGCAGGAGGAGTTGGAAGTGGATGGGCTTTAAAATCCCTTCTGTCCTGAACCATTCTGTGATTCCAATGCTGCAAAGTGACAAAGTTGCATTCCCCACACCAATTCCAATACCTTTTTCTCAGTATTTTTGTTGTGTTAAAGTCCATTTCAGGCAGGAGCAGGCAGGGGCCCTGCCCGGAGCAGCATCTCCCAGCTGGGGTCTGCAAGCCCTCAGAAAGCAACCCAAGGCAAAACTGCAAAGAACAAACAGAGATTCATGACCCAGGTGTGGCCTTTCTCATGTTTGAGGCTCAGGAGCAAATAAAGTGAAGGGAAACCCCAACAATAAACCAGTGTGGTGGTTTAGCCCGATATTCGCTTCGAGCAGAGGAATATCCTTGCAGCGGCACAGCTCAAGCTGACTGACACCAGGGGTTTTGTTGGATGGGCATTAGGTGGAGGAAAATGCGAAGCATCAACCTCCAAAATTCAGTTTTTAAAGTCTCTGAGAACAAAGCAGCAGCTGACTTCAGTGGAAGAAGACCACGAAAAAAGATCCATTATTTCCTTTTACACACCACGGTCAGTGGGTCCTGCTCACCAGCTGAATGTGAGAAGAGGAAGAAAAGGAGTTTTCCATGTCTGGCTGAAGCTGCCCTTTCCCTCCCTCAACCCATCAGCAGAGAAGACCCTGAGACATCAAACACAGCCTGAGGAATACACCCCCTGAAAACAGGTCGTGCAATTGGGTAGATTTTCCTTCATTTTTTAAATTATCCCTTTTTCCACATTGTCCAGCCCTCCCTCCTTTCTCATCACACTCTTCACTACACACTGTCTACTTAGCAGAATAAATGGCTGCACTGCCAGCACCGAGGGATGGAACGGCTGCTCGCTTTGCTAACGGGCTCTCCTTGCCACGCAGCACCCACGGGGTTAAACAGATCCTGGCAGCTCCAGCAGCTGATCCCGACAAAGATTGGGAACAGGCAGCTCAGCAAGGGTGTCTCCAGCCCGGACAGCTTCCATGGCAGTGGCCTTTTGGTGCCCTGGGCCACCCACAAGGTACTTGAGGGGCCAAAGCATGTCCTGGTGGTGTTTGCCCTCTGAATTCTTGGAATAAAAGCAGGACCACAAATAGTCCTTGTATGCCTTACATTTCTCACCGCTGAGTAAAGCACTGGGCTGAACAGCTCCTGAAACCATGGCCACAGCACTGCTGTATGTCCCTGGCTACCTGGGACGGGGAGGAGACACCTCTGTGGCCGGAAAACCAGGGAAAAGCAGTGGGTTTCCCCAGGTGCAGCAGCTGTGAGTGGGACACCGTGGGTGCAGAACAAATCTCCGAATCTGCCCTGGGGCTGTGGTGCCTGCAAGCTCTGCCCCAGTGCCTGCTCCTGCTCTGCAGCCAGACTGTGGGAAAAGGAACCTCAGCAGCCTCTGGGTGCACACATCTGTCCAGCCTGGATGAGGGAGGCTGTGACAGCTGGGCAAAATTAAAACACAGAATCTGTGGAGAGTGTTTCTGTGTTATGTCTGTCATGATGACAATGTGCCCTCCTCAGCTGAGCGCTCACTCCCTGGCCATTCCAGGGATTAGGCTTTCCAACCTATCCCTGTGTCACCACATTTCCTTGTAAAGCACCGTTGCTTATTGTAACACTTCCATTTTATTTTAATTTTTATATTTCTATGACTGCAACATGCCTTACATAGATTTTCTGGAAGCCAGACTACCCTAACTTGTCTGTTGGAACGGCAGCTTTGGGAAGCAGTGTCTGAGAGCAGGGATGCTGTCGGGGGGCAGGAGAGGAGGGTGTCCCGTTCCTAACCCTGGCACTGCCCAGCTGAGTGACCCTGGGCAGAGCCCTGCTACCTGCCAGGTAAGAGTGATAAGCCCTCTGAGTGTGTAGTGAGGCTGAAGTAAAGTGGGAAAGCGCTTCCAGCTCCTCAGCACAAGCAGTTTTAAATAAAAACCACGGTGAAAGCAAGCTGGTTAGAGCATGAAGGAGTCTGGAGGAGGGACAGTGACATACAGCAGTGGCAAGATGGCTTAGAGAGCTCCCTGGGACCACCCACATCCCAGCCTGGCTTCACCACGGATCCATCCCCAGGTGAGACCTGAGCTCCTCATGTTGCTGGGGAAAACCATCCCTTCCCTTCCTGACGGGGACTGCCCGAGCCCAGCATGCAGCTGCTCGGAAAGAAGGATTTTCCAAGCAGCACTCTGGGGGGAAAAAACACCTGAACACAGCTGAAAACATTTCCATGTCGCTCCTGAGGTCTGTAAGGTCTCTCATCCTTTGTTTGGATGATAAAATTATCCTCTTGGGGCTTGAGGGTGACAATCCTCTTGCACAGGTGGCTGTCCCTGCCCAGTTGGTGCCCTGGTGTGATCTCCAGTGGCAGCAGGGGCAGGGATGCCATCCCACTCCGTGCCTCGGTGTGCCCCAGGACAGGACGAGCTCTCAGGGCTGCTCTGTGCCAGGGCCAGTCTCCGGCAGCGCTGCTCCGCCGAGGTCCTGGATTGCAGATGTTCCATGTCTGTGTTCTTCTCCTGTATCCTTAAGATAAACATGTCCTTCACTGTAGTCACCTACTCCATCATACACTCCTATCAAATGAGCCTTGCTAGCTCGTAAATTACTGCGCAAACCATTCCAAACAATAAAGGCAATTTTACTTACTGAACCATTAAATTTACATACTTAAATTAGACTCAACCAGACGTTGAGAGGGGACGTCTCGCGGCCAGACAAACAATGAATTTAGGGAAAGAGCTGCCGTGTACTTCCCCACCTCTCACATGAAATTAATGAGGTGCTTCAATTTAATCATCATTAAAATTACATCTTTATTTAGTTACTTAGCAGAGTTTGACTCACTGCGTGGCGTGGAACATGAGGTAATGCCTGCGACATCAACCCTTCCATAGAGAGAGGCGGGGGGAGGCCCATCTCCCCAAAATGCCTGTACACCCACTGCAGGCAGAGTGGGCATGCCTGCCATGATCCCAAACCGTTCTCCAGGGCTAATCATTAAGGTTAGACAATGAGGGAAGAGAAACAGCAAGACAGAGCAAATTGAGAAAACCAGGATTAGTTTAGGATGGGCTCGAGACAGGCAAACACAGCCACGCTATTCTTTAGACAACACCAAAAAACACGAAGCTCTTGCAGCATAATCAGCCTCAAAGTTCAGTGCATGTGGCATGGAGAAACTCCTCAGAAAAGCAAGAGTTTGGAACAAAGGCACAGTGAAATGGAGACAAAGAGACAAGACGCCTGCTCTCGCGTGCACGTGCAATTTGTTTGGCACTTGCTCCCACACACACACAATTGGCTCATCTGAGGATGCTCCCGGGCAGTCGCAGGGGGGGCTGGAGCTGAGGGCTCAGGGTCAGGGTGGGCAGCACTTGGGGCAGTCACAGGGGGTTGCAGACCAAGTCTGGTTGTCTCCTTTCCCTGTTTGTCCCGGGGGTGCAGCACTCAGCCCTGTGCTGTCCTGAGAGAGGTGAGAGCTCACAGCCCATAAACCCTGCTCAGGGAGGGCTCCTACAGCCACAGGCACTCCCTTTGCCACCAGAAAGTTATCAAGAAGTGACAGGGATTTTTGGGCGCAGCAGCAAAGCCTGTGAGGGTCTGTGGGGACAAAGGAGGGATCAGACAGAGGGGACAGGCTGAGCATTTGGAGAGATTCAGTGCCTGAGGACCTGCTGCCTCTGCAGTATTGAAGAGTCATGTAAGACAGCAGAATAAAGGGATTACAGAGCCCTGTGGAAGTGCTGTGAAGGAAACCAGTCCCCACTGCACTGGACATATGCACGGAGTAAGAGACGGAAACCTTCCGAAGCAGAGCAGTGGGAGCCCAGAGACAAAGGTTGTTGTTCACCCAAGGTCACTCAGGATGTCAGAGGCTTGGTGAAATCTTCCTCAAAATCACCAATGGGCTACAACAACACAGACCTTTTTGTTACTCAAAAATATTTTCATCCCAACAGAATAATTCTCTGCTCCCCACTCGGGCCACGGAGCTCAGTGATCTTGGTGACCTCACTCTGGTTTGGTTCTGATGAGAATGAGCGAGATTAGACCTTACTCAGTTCCATCCAAAGATGTGAAACATTGGGAATCCCCCTTTCCCCATGGATACCCACAGCTCTGCATGGGTGCAGCATGCCCACATTATTTCCATCTGAAAGTCTTTGCTTGCCTTTGGCTCTTTGATGACTCTTGCTCCAGCAGCAAAGGAAGATGAGCTCCCAACAAGTCCACACTGTGGATATTGCTGACTGGGGGAATGGCAGAAACCCATTTATCAGGGCTGCAAATACTGGCTGTGTATTCAGCTGCTTTCTGTGAGCTCTGTTTTCCCTTTGATCCCTGCACAAGTCCTGCACTGGCAGGTGCTGTGTGCCACCCTGCACCGTAGTGAGCAGTTCGAGCAGTTCAGATAGTCCCCAAAATCATAGCTCAGGCAGGGTGTGAGGGGCTTTGTTTGGCATCCCTTTTGGGTAGCATCTTTCCTCAGACAGGGAGGATAAATATCCGTTATGTACAGCAGGAAGCAGCACTCACACCTGAAAGCTCACTGCATTTAAAAGGAGAAAAAAAAAATAAGCCCACAAAAGAGTAAACATCAAACTGCCAACTGCTTTTTACCTTCTGTAAATCAAAATACACTCTGGAAGTAAAACCTCCCAAATTACACCAGGCGAGATGAAACATTAACCCGCCAAGAGTGGGGATGGCAGTGGCAGGGATGCACAGACTGGAGCCAGAGCTACAGTTTGTCTACATTAAAAATGCAACATCAGCAGAGGTGTCTGAAAGAGTCATTTATCAACTCCTGGATTAGAGAGACATCTTAAAGTAAGTGCACCATTTATACGCACATATGCACAAATTGTCTGCCAGGGAAGGAGAGCAGAGCCTCTCTCTTTGTGCCTTGGAAAGTTCTCTCCAGTCCTCTGGGTAAATGTAGGGCCACAATGACATTAGGCATGGAAAATAGGAACCTTGCTCATGGTAACAGGGGGTACAATTCATGTGAGCAGCCGGGATGGAAAGTAATCTAATGCCGCAATTTCAGAGAAACAATATAGAGTCACTCACATACATCATGATTAATGGCTGGATACCATAGTGTGAAAACCATTTAAAAAATGGCATTTTTGTCACTGACAATGTTACACATATAGTAAAGGTCATACATGATAAGAGCATTATCCATATTTCTTCTGCAAACATGCTTAACCTTGTAGAGCACAATTCCCTGGAAGATTGGTGATCCATCTCCAGCTGCAAACTGCGCTCTTCAGAACCTGAGAAGGCCAATTTTACATTTATATCATTCCCATCCACGCACACGCAGGCGCTGTGAAGCCTGCATGAGCCTTTCCAAGCAGAAAGGGACAGGGATGTTTCACAGCAGCACCTGCTCGGGGCTCTCCTCCCTCCACCTTGGCTCCTGCTGTCACCTCACAGCGGAGCTGATGCCGGGCCATTGCTGAAGCTCTGCTGGAAACACAGTTTCCTGTAAATCCCCTCTCCAAAGTCTACTTGAGGAGCCCCTTTGGCGCTCTCTGGCCACGGGGAGGTCGCAGCAGTGAGTCCACGCTCGCAGTGGGGTTGTGTCTGCTACCTGGCAGTGCTCAGCACTGCAGGAAAGGGGCAGCTGTGTCTGCAGGGAAATCTCATCCCGTTCAAGGATGTCCACCTTGGAGGAAATCTGAGCTGTGTCCACAGACCACACATTTATCTCTTTGAGAGCTGCATTGAAAACACACAGATCCTGCCAGAGGGTTGGCTTGGCCCATGGAAGAGAGTGGGACTCACCAGGTGAGTCATTTTGGGTAAAACCCAGTCTGACTCAGCCCCACACTCCTTGTGGAGCCCACAGGCCTTGTCAGAATTGTTACAGCTGCAGCTGCAACTTGCATTGTCCCCCAGACTCAACAAAACCCTGAGCACCGATGCCTGTGAGCCTCACTGCAGCCCTGCCTTGCAGCTCTGGAAGCTTGGGTGTCCTGGCTGACATTTGGAAGAGCAACAAGCTTCACAACACGTTTTGCAGCAGGTTGTATGACCTGCTGGAAAGCCCTCAGAAAGTGGCACTAAGCTGACGGAGTGCCATTGGCTGCTGGCTGGCACACAGTGGCAAGGGGAACTTTTTTGATATGCAGTCACTTAGCTGGAGTTACAGAATCATAAAATCATAGAATCATAGAGTCAGAGTCATAGAATGACAGAACATAGAATCACAGAATCATAGAATCACAGAATAACAGACATAGAATCATAGAATCATAGAGTCACAGAATCACAGAATCATAGAATCACAGAATAACAAACATAGAATCATAGAATCATAGAATCACAGAACCATAGTCATAGAATCATAGAACCATAGAGTTACAGAATCACAGAATCATAGAGTCACAGAATCACAGAACCACAGAATCATAGAATCACAGAACCAGAGTCATAGAATCATAGAGCAATAGAGACATAGAACCACAGAATCATCGAATCACAGAATCATAGTCATAGAATTACGGAACCATAGAGTCACAGATTCACAGAATCACAAACATAGAATCATAGAATCATAGTCATAGAGTCATAGAATCATAGTCACAGAATAACAAACATATATTCATAGAATCATAGTTATAGAGTTATAGAATCATAGAATCATAGAACCATAGAGTCATAGAATCACAGAATCACAAAATCATAGAATCACAGAACCACAGAATCATAGAATAACATAGAATCATAGAACCATAGAGTTACAGAATCACAGAATCATAGAATCACAGAATCATAGAACCACAGAACCACAGAATCATAGAATAACAAACATAGAATCATAGAGCCATAGAGTTACAGAATCACAGAACCACAGAATCGTAGAATAACAAACATTGAATCATAGAATCATAGTCATAGAGTCATAGAATCACAGAATCATAGAGTCAGAGAATCACAGAATCATAGAGTCATAGGATCACAGAATTGCAGAATCCCAGAATGATAGAATCAGAGAATTACAGAATCATAGATTCATATTTGTAGAACAGTTTGGTTTGGAAGGGATTTTAAAGCTCGTCTCCTTCCAGTCCCCACTACCATGGGCAGACACCTCCCACTAGACCAGGATGCTCAATGCCCCATCCAGCCCAGCCCGAGCAATCCTCCCTAGCCATGTTTGTGTGAGCACTCACTGCTGGGTCACATCTTTCCCTGTCCATCTGCCTGCCAGGGTCCTTTCCCTGCTGGTACTCAGCTCTCCTGATTAACCCCAGCTCCAGCAGCAATTCAGAGTTGTGCTCCGCGCTAACAAGATCTTAAAGGCATTGTATGAAAATTTCATCATTTCTACAGCAAATAAACCCCTGCCTGACACAAATATTTGTGTAGTGTAAAGCTTGTTGCACCAGGTTAGGCTCTACTTTAAGCACCTCTGAGATGCCTCACCCGGGGCAGAGGGTGGGCACCAGGACAGGGGCTGTGCTCACTGGTGCCCTTCAGCAGGGCACAGACACGAAAATGTGCCACAGCAACCCCTGGGACAGGCTAAGCAGCAACGCAGCTCAGAGCCTGTGCACGCTGGATCTGTGCTAACGAATAATCGCCACTATAAAAAGTGCGGGGATGCTGTTAAACCTTGCTGGAGCAGGGTGAGTGCGCGTTCAGAGGCTCCAGGCAGGATCTCCCCCCATCCCCAGCTCCCCGTTCCCCAGCAGATCTGCCCTCCTTTGGAGAGGAGAGCATGATCTCACTCCGGAGGAATTTCCTCTGTGGGAGACACTGGAAAACGCTCTGGTGCCTTGTGACCACCTCCTGGAGCAGAGCCTTCCCCCCAGCCGGCTGCCAGATGGGGCTGGAGCACCCCAAGGCATTCAGGGGGTAACCACATCAGTGGGAGTCACTGCCAGCCCAGGGATTTGTGCTTCGCTTGGAAAAGAGTGACCCCAGATCTCCCGACCATGTGTCCCCCGCAGCTGGAGGGGCTCAGCCCCTCACAGAGCCCAGGGCTGTGGGCAGGGAGGGATGGAGGGGACGGAGGGGATGGAGGGGATGCAGGGGATGCAGGGGATGGAGGGGATGCAGGGGATGGAGGGGATGGAGGGGACTGAGGGGACATTTCCACGCTGGCATTTGCAGCTTGTCAGATCAGCTCGTGCTTTCTTATGTGAACAGCACAGCGAAGGCTTCCCTCTGCGCCCAGGGTGGGAGAGCTTTTCCCCAGAGTAGTTTGCAAAGACTGGCTGGACCAAATTATTCTTCTCATCATGAATGCCTCTCTCTGAGCCACCTTACCCATGCAGATACTGAAATGTTATTAATATGAATGAATGCATCTTGTCTCGGGGTGTCTCATGGTAGAAGCCATTTCAGAAACACTGGGAGGGTGCAGGGAAGGAGGGAATACAATCGAACAGCCCTGGTTGCATCTGTCCTATTCCTCAGATGACAATTTCCCTCTCCCAAGAGCACCACAGACTAGAGGCACTCACAGATTATACATCATTCAGTCTTTTGCTCTACAAAATTAGCTTTCTTAGCAGGGAAACAAAGGATTTGCTGTATTGGATCAGGCTACCGACATTGCTGCTGCTGCATCCAAGCTCTGGCACTTAAGAAACACGCAGCTCTCCCTCCTCTGGCTGTGCTGGCCGAGTCCCTGCCTGGGGAGCTGCACACACAGTCAGAGATTGCTTCCAGATTGCCGCAAAAATTCATCTGATGCTCAGTAGCAGGTAGTTTAACTTCTCTCCTAATTTTGTCATCTTACAGACCCACAAATGGCCAACATTATTTAGTCCTTTTAAAAACTCAGCCAGAACGTTTATCTCAATAAGTGCCTTCGGCACTGCCCTCCATAAAGCCGACTGCATACCACATAAAAGGAGGGTTTCTTTTTACTCGTTCAGAATTTACTGCCCTGCATGGTTTACTTTACAGCTGTTAATACAATGAAAGCTTTTGTAAGGCGAGGATGGTGCTGGGGAATGGGGCAGGAGCTCGCGGAGGAGAAAGATAACAGTCTGTGGCTAATGCAGGGCTCCGCATGCCCGGCCCGACGGGAGGACCGTAACTCATAACACATTTAATGGCACAGGCGAGGAGAGGGACTGCCGAGCGTTCCCCGGAGGGTCACACACAGCCGTTCCCACCAGCTCCGGCAGCGGGGGATGGAGCGGGCAGCGCTCTCTGGGGCTGCACCCGGCGGGGAAGGCTGCAGCAGCTTTGCATCCTTCCCCTCTTATGCAAAAGGAGGGATGGAAGGGGATCTCGGCCGGGCTCAGCCCGCAGCTCCCCCCGGAGCCAAGGAGAAGAGTTCACAGCCAGGGAGAAATATTAAAGGGGATACGGAGCGTTGTGTCTGCAAACACGGGCTGAGCGGCCTGGGAAATGCCAGTGTCTGACACGCCAGCGACAGCCTCTTTTCTACTGACCTTTAACTCCTCCCGGCCCAAACCAGAGCACAGCAGGCACGTCGCTGTGTTTTACAAAGCCTGGGATCAAACACGCAGCCCAAGGCACGGAGAAGAGGTTTCTTTGGGGATGAGCAGACGTGCGCTGTGCAGCAGCAGCTTTGCCTCGTCTCATCCCGGGAATGCTGGCACCGAGATCTCCCTCCTCATCCTCCTCGTCCTCCTCCTCATTGCCAGGAAAATTAATCTACCAACACCAGGGGTTTATGTCCAAAAAGGAGACAGAGGAGTCCTGTTACTTTATTCGAATCAAGGGAGAGGCCATGGGGCATTCCCCTGGGGTCTCTCAAATTTTTGGAGGACGCAGCCTCCTTTTTATCCTAATTTCCCGACCGCATTTTCCCTCTCTCTTTCCCCATTGGCTGAGGTACTTGAGAGGTACAGACTTCCCGGAACGCCTAATTTTTAAGATTCCCTTTTAATGTATACTCCCCCTTTGCCCTTTTTTAATTCCTATGGCATTTATGGTTCTCCTCATTGTTTATTTGCAGACCTACAGTTTACTGATAAAGACAAATCTCTCTTTCCATCCATCAATCAGTGGAATCCTTTATCTCTTAGCCTGGTTTTTATCTACTAGCCGGCCTACAGTTCATTTGTAAAGACAAGGCCCTCATTCCTTTCATCCTCCTCCTCCTCCTCCTCCACAGACCTGCTCCAGGGCGGCCCTGTCTGCAGCACGTGGAGTAAGGCAAGGAGACCTTCCCAGTGCACGCAGACGGGAAAACTTGGTGTTCCCAAAAGGCACAAATCCAACTTCTAAAGCAAAATCAGCGTCCTGGCTCTGCGGGAGTGCTACCCATCCCTATCCAAAAAGCAGGGCAGTTGTTTGGAGCTGGCTGAGAGCCGATTTGCCCGCACAACATGGAATCACACGACTCCACATGGACAGCAACAGCTCCACATGGACAGCAACAGCTCCACATGGACACACGGGAGGATGTGCAGGGAAAATCCCGGAGCCCTTGGAGTGCTCAGTGCCCGGGTGCGTGGTGGCACACGCGCTGTGGGCGCCTGCCCGGGTCTCCACGTGTGTTTCCCACCAGCTCCATCCTCCCCACAAACCCAGAGTTTACTGCTGAGAGTGCTCTCTGCCATCTTTTGTGAGCCGGGAACCAGGAACGCTGCATAAATCATTATTCTTGCTAATTACCAGGAAACATCAAACAAGACAAGCATTTTACTCCTCATCACTGAATTTTGTTATGCTAATTAGAGTTGTATAAGCTGTTGCTATTAAACCTGGAGAGTCAGAAAAACATTTGCATTAATACCCACAAAGCTGCATCAAAACCTAGTTATTAGTATTTCAATGAGGTTCAGGTTACAGGGAAGCTGCTGCCATTTCAGGGGCTGGTTTGTTGTTTTTAAATCCTGCTGTGAGAGAAAATATAAATAAATGCAGGGTGAGGCCTCATGCAGACAATACTCCTTTTATATGGGGAATTAAAAAAATAAGGAAACTTTGATCAGGAGGAGATCTAGAAGCGAGGGGGAGAGGGAAGGCAGAGCAGTGCAGAGATTTTGGTGCACTTCACATGGGTCTGCTCAGCCAGGGGCTGCACCGACTGTGGATGCCAGGCTGGGAATTGCTTTTTGGATTTCTGAGTTGCTGCTGCTCCCAGACGCTTTGGATGGTTTGGATGGCAGCTGGGAAGAGGAGCTGGCTCTTGCCTGCCTCTGTGAAAATCACCTGAGTTTGCCTTCACCTAGACCTTGTGCATCCCACCGACGCTGAGAGGGTGGGGGAGAGGATTTCTGGGTACCAAAATGCACACACCAAGCCCCACGTCTAAACCTTGTGGGGAACCAACTCTGTAACAGGAACTGGCAATTCCTTCTTTTTAGTGCCAATCACAGCAGCCGAGTGTTTCATCTGAAGATCTCACAGTGCTTCAGAAAGGCAAATTATTCCCCCATGTACCACTTTAATATAACAATTATCGCCATTTGACGCATCAAATACATCTGAAAAAAATTAGGGGAGTCCAAGCAGGCGGCTTGTGAGCAAGGGAAGGGTACTTCGATCCCTGAGGCCCAAGTGCTGGAGTTTCATTTTGGTGAGCTGTTCACAAAGGCACGCTCACATTGATGATTCCCATCATGTGGAGGTGCTGGTATTGAGCCCACACGAACTGGTGTGGCAGCAGACCTTGTCCTGCCCTGGGAGGCTGTGACAGGTTCATACACAGCAGAGGGAACCCGTGGGGGAAGGAGCTGTGGTGTAATTCAGGTTGGGAGCCTCCTTATCCCAGAAAATGCCATGGATGTTGCACCCGGGTAAGAGGCACTGTCCTTCTCTCCAGACGCTCGGAGTGGGCTCCATCCATTTGCAGGTTGCCCAGCCCCGTGGCTCAAACCACACAAGTCCCTTTGCCTGGCATTTGTTCCTCAGTGAGGAGCAGACCCTACTGACAGCTGGGCTCAGCATAAAGAACACATCTGAGCCGTCCCCGTGACCCAAGCGCTGTTCTATTGACAGCAGGACAAGTTATCTGGTTTTAGTGTCCATTTGTCAGAGCCCTGGAGAGGGAGAGCCATTCACTCTCTCGCTGTATATTTCTATCAAAGAAATTTTAAAAAAAAGGGAAAGAAAAGAAAAGTATGGCTTGCCTTTTGCCTTGCTGGTGGGAAGTGTGGGGGAATTGAGCAGTGGCGTGCAGGAAGCGGCGTCTCTCTCGCCGACGAGGAATCGCGGCCGCAGCGCCCGCGCTCCATCCTTTTGCTGCTGTGGAGGAACGCGGATGCACAGCACAGGCCACCCAGCACCTCCCTGTGCTGGCCCTGAGCTGTGGGGTGCCCTGCGTGGGGCTCCCAGCCCAGGGCCACGTCCTGTCCCGCAGCACGGACCCCGTCACACGCTGGCTGTGCTCCCTCAGCATCCTTTCCGGCTTTGGGGCGCATCGGGTGCTCTTCTCCAGCCTCATTTCCCGCCGCATCCAGGGAAAGAACCCACAGCACTCTGGCCTCCAGAAGGTGAGGTTAAGGTCTCACTGTATCAGGATCAGGGTTGGGAGAAGAGCCAAGCACAAGGCAGGTGCCAGCACCCCCCAGCCCCACTCTAAGGCTGCATCCTCCCTAATCACAGGCAGATTAAAAAAAGATCCACGTCAGCCATGCTGAGGAAAGGAGAACTCTAAGAAGGATGAGGAAAATGAAGACACTGTGAAATGCAATAGATGTGAACTTCTACTTATTTTTTAATTTCATCTCTTACAAGCTTTTTGGAAGCTAACATGATTAAGTTCTTCACACAATTTATTAGCATCGTGTTGGAAATCCAGCAGTATATTACACTGTCTGAGTAATCCAATTAGTAAAATGTATTTATTTAACCAGAATATTAGCTGCACACAATCCCAAATGAAGTAAAGTCCCTGATCCTGGGGTTCCTCTCACTTCCTGGAATTCATTTACCAGCTACAGGAAGGCTTAGTCTAATGAAATAAATATCAGCCCTATGTTTTTGGAATAATACAAGAACACCAATCTGGCTGCTCAGCTAACTGCTGCTTTTTTTCCCCCTAGCAGATACTGATTGCACACATATTTCACAGCAGCATAAAGGTTTTACTGGCTCTTCCACCTTCCTCTCACCCCAAACCTGAGAACTTCCCCAAACCCCCCAAGCACACCTGGCTTCTCATTTTTTACAACTACCAAATCATTCTCAAAATTAAGAACACATGTATTTTCTTTTTTTTTTATTCTGCAACCCATTTGCAAAAGTGAGCCTCGTACCTCTTTGCCCTGATTTGAAAGAGGTTTGAAATAAAACCACTGTAGGAAGAGAAGGCTCTCCAGCACTTTTCTCCCTCCTAATGAAGGAGCTGAGTGACAGCCCCCGAGGCAGGAGGTCTGAGGAGCCTCAGCAGCATCCCTGCCACGCTCATGTGCCGGCCTGCCTCAGTGCTGAGCTACCGGGGCTGTGCTGGGAGTGCAGGCAGATGTGTGACACTTCGGGGGGTATTTTAGTGGTTAAAAACAAGTTTACTTTAAATTTTTCACTCCCTCCCCTCCCTGCTTTAATATTGTTACTACCCTGGATGCTCCCAGCTCCTGCCAGCACGGCATGCCCACGCAGAGCCCCCGGCCACAGCCTGGCTGTCGGACTGGGGTGGCTGTCCCAGCCTGTGGCATCTCCCGGAGGGGAGAGGAGTGGTGCCAGGCAGCTGCCAGCGGGAGAAGGGGCAGGGCTCAGCCCAGGGAACGGCCTGCTGTTGACCAATGGTATTTTTCCAGAGCTGCCACTCCAACTTATCTTCATTAATTGGCTTAATTAGTTGTTTTCCCCCCGTGCAGTCAGGAGCAGCAGAACGAGGGTGGTGCCAGTGAGCCGAGGGCTCCGCTCTGCCCCGGTGACCCCGGCGCTGGGGCAGCTTTTGGCACTTTCCCTGGCTTTGGGTTTGGGCCTGAGGGGAGCTGCAGATGGAGCTGGGGAGCTGCAGATACCCTCGTCTCCTCCCACCCTGATAGAGTGTGGAAATAAAAACCTCGGAGCAGCGCAGCATCCCTGGATGTGCATCCCAGCCACCCCAAATCTGGGATTTTGGGACTCAGTACATGCCAGGTGCCAGCAGGAAAAGGCACAGAGAGGATGGATTTTCTTTGCTTGCTCACAACTCCTTTTTCTTTGGTTGCTCACAACCACGCTCTCCATCCCAGCAGCACCGGTGAGATAACTCTGAAAGCCTCAATGGCAGAGGTGGATGGAGAAGGAAGGGACAAATGGCCAGAGTTAATAATGGACATCATTCACAATGTGCCTCCAAAAAAATGAACCTCTCGATGCAAAGGAGCTACTTTTGTGTTTCCTCTCAGATCCTGCCTGAGCGCAGGGGAGGGGAGCAGGGGAAGCGTCTGCTCCAGAGACGCACCCGGGCTCAGTGTGCCAGTCCTGTGATGCTCATTCACATGCAGAGAATTTGAGAGAGATCCTCCCATTAATGCAAACAGGAATTACCCGTGTAATCTTGGGATTAGCGGAGCCCAAGGAATTATTTACATTTCCTAAATGAGGGAAACTGTATCAAGTGGGTAAGGCAGAGACGGGAGCTGAGGTGTGGGAGAGCGGCTCTCTCCCTGCGTCGGCAGGAACCAACATCCTTTGCTGTCTTGAGAACGGGTTCACCCAGGGTTGCACGAAATATTTGGGATGTTTGGACAAAAGTTGCTGCTGAGGTGCAAAGCAGACAGACTGACTTGGGCTCGTGGCCAAGGAGGGAGGCATGCAAACTCCAGACCCCAAATCCGTGCCTGCAGATCTTCCCTACATCACAGGGTGCAGCCACTCATCCTCCACCAATGATTGCAGCAGCAATAGGAATAATTAAGACCAGCGTTTCACGCTTTTATTTAATTTCTCTTGCAAAGTCTGTCTCACAACCACCCAATTCCCCGTCGGCAGTGCACGGTGGGACTGCTGGGCGAGGACACAGACCTGCTCCCTCCCGGGTCACACAGAGCATCCCTGCCGCCGACTCTACCATCACGCTCTGAAACGGGGCTCCAGTCACCCAGAGCATTCACCACATGGTGCTTTTCACCCTTCCCTCCTAAGAAACCACATTGAGAGGCAGCAGAAGCGTCAGAGCCCCATCTTTCCCAAATCCTATAATACCCACCGTAATCACAGCAACAACAACAACAGTGGCAATACCCCTCCATCCCTCACGCTCCAGACGAGGAGTCAGACTCCATTTCCAAACTAAGACATCTCGTGTGCTATTCTCCCTCCCCTCCAGACTAATAGCTGACAATGTATGCCTTCCACATTAATGATAAGGGTTCAAGGGGAAAGAGACTGCTCTCCTGTTTCGCTGACATTACACTCTCCTATGTACCCACCAACATACCCTAAGGCAACAGAACTCGTAATAGGTTCCTCTAACTGCCTCCTGCATCAAATTTGACACCGGGTGCTTTCTTCTCCTTTCCCATCGCTCACCTTAGAACTCTGTCATCATCATTGATTTTGACTTAAGGAGAGAAAAAAAGCACCACCCAACCCTCTCCCCCTGCTCGAGCAGCACCAGGGCGGTGAAGCACAGCTGCTGCGGGGACCTGGGGCAGGGAAGAGGGAGCCAAGGGGGCTGCTTCTGTTTTTCCCAAGTCTCAGTTGTGGAGGGACCGAGGCAGCATGCCAGGAGCATTTGCTGCACCCAGCAGAACGAGTCTGCAGCCTCAGGACAGCACTGCTGGCTCCGGGGATGCTTCCCAGCTTGCAAGCAGCACTGTTCAGGTGCTCAGTGGTTTTTTTGCTCCGGGCTCGTGATTCCTCTGAGGTCAGGATTTGTTAATTTTTAAGCAGACCTCCTTTCTCCTTCAGTCTTTCTTCCACAGAAAAGACAGCTGGAGTGATCTCTGTCTCTGGGCTGTGTCACTCTATGCCTTGAACACCCCTCGGTGACCTCTCCAAATCCTCTGCATCTGCACCTGCAGCAGAGGTGACGCCCGGCCCAGCAAGCCCTGGGGGCTGGCGGTGGGACGGGGACAGCACTGGATTCCCCACAGAGGGGTGAAGGACCCTTCCCAGTGGCAGCCCCGGGATGGTGACAGTTGTGTCCCACGGGGCAGCAGTTTCAGCTCAGTTCAGTCCCCAGCTGACCAAGGCTGTCAGAGAAGAGGGCCACACTCCCACCCCAGCACCGGACGCTTCCCAGCATGACCCTGCCAGGAGAGACCTTGGACCAACTTCCAGCACTTTTCTTTTGCAGCTGCATCCCAAGATCTGCCTTCCAGGGGCTGTAACAGTATCGGAAGGGGAAAGAACCTGTCAAAATTCCCCAGCATGGGGCAATCCCTCTCCCTGCAGCCCAGGCAGACCCTTCCTGAGCGATGTGGGTGAGCAGCCGGCTCCTCTGACTGGTTTCTGCACAGATCCACAGCAGTGAATCCCCAGAGTGTGGCTGACCCGCAGCTGGTGTTTTCTTTGATTTATGTCAGGGCCTATTTACGTCCTCTGCTTAAAACAATCCAGCTCGTGTCAGCAGTAAATGAAACTGTGTACCATCCAGCAGCTGTTTGCCTGCTACCTGAAATGAGTTTCACTCCAGGTTCTTATCATGAAGAAATTAAAAATCATCAAAACTGCCACAGCTGCCTTGGAGCTGCGATGGTGTGGTGATTTTAACAGGGGAAGGCACATGGCCATGGTAAGAGCCCTGGAAATTTAGGTGATTTTCTCTTTCAGGGTTGCAGTCACTTTGGGCACAGCGACAGGTTTAAATGAGGGTCTTTGGCTGCAGGCATCAGTTTGGTGTGGGCCTGGACACCTGTGGGGTTTATTTGGGCCAGTAAGGGCCAGACTGGGCCCAGAGGTGGCCTCTGGGGTTCGCACCAGTGGCCCAAGAAGGTTCCTGAGTTTGAAAACACCAGTGGTCACTAAGACTTGCTTATTTTGAAGATCCTGCTACTCATATGGCCAATAAAGCCAATAAGGACCAGTCCAGGAAAAATCCAGATGAGATGGACTCCGAAGCCGTGCTGCAGCCACTGCACCCTGACAAGTCTCCTAAGGAAGGATTTAACTAACGAGGCTGTTGGCAGAGAGCGGGGATGCTGCACGAGAAGCAAGGAACATGTGCCCAAAGCTATTCTGAATTCATTGAGGAGGGTGGCAAGAGGTGGGCTGCTGCACTCGGGGCACAGCGTGAGGCCACATAACCTGCTCGTCCCACCAAAACCTAATGATCACAGCTCCACTAGCGAGGATCAGGCGCCTGCCACGCGCTGCTTGCAAACAAGCTGCAGACCAAAAGCAATTCGAGGGAATTATTTGGGAAATAATTGTAAATAATGAATGAATGGAGAAAACTGCAAGCTGTTTACAGATAACTCGCCCGCGGAAAAGAGCTGAATTTGCCGAGTGGATGATTCACTATTATTTCCCCAGCTCTAGCTGTAACCTTATAAAGCATTAATTAAGACAAGTCTTCACAGTTCAGCATATTCTAATCTCCTACAGGTCTCGAGAGCTCAGCAGTGCCCTCCTGGAAGGAAGCCTGGAGGTTCACACCCTGCCTGGGTGGGGAGGAGGTGAGGGGACCCTGAGCAGAGCCCAGGGTCACACCAAGCCCAGCCACGTTCCCAATAGCTGCTGTGAATATTCCAGCAGGCTGGGACTGGGACTGGAGAGAGCCTGGGCACGGCAGGGGAGGGCTGGATCCTACCTGGCTGCAGGATTTCAAACAGGACAGCTGCCCCTTGGGATAAACCCTTTAAAGGCAGCCAAGGCAATCCGGCTAACCGGCTGAGGCTGCCCTCAAATGACCTGTTGCCAAGTCTGCCCCCAAAGCAATGCTTAAACATGCCCCAAAGTGACACTCTGCAAGTGCCCCCAGTGCCACCCAGCCCTTCAGGGGGTCTGCACTGCTCCCCCAGCCTCAGCTCGGACAGACCAGGTGTTGGGGGTGCCCAGAAGCACAGAACTCCCGGGGTTATGAGTGGCATGGAATGTGGGATAAAAGGTTTTGGAGAAATTCTCTGCTCCCTTGGTTTAGGAGTTCGCAGCAGGGCCGTGATCAAGTGTCAGAATATTTGCCAGGAGAATGCTGTGGCAACTCCAGAAATGAGCATCTTATTACAGTGTGCCGGGCCCTGGCTGCTGTTTATTAAACATATTTATCAGACATATTTATCAACTGCACCCAGCCCTGGACGAGCTGAGCAGAGGCAGGCCCACAGAAATGCAAACACCTTGGCAGGGCCTGGCACCCCTGGGCACGTCCTGCTGACACGAGCACAGCTCCAGCCCGTGCTGAACCTGCCTCCAGCTAATGAGACACAGGGCTGTGTCTGGGTAATGCACAGACACGAAAATCCAGCAGAGCGATCTAATCCAGCACAGCAAGGCTTCTGATTCAGACCCCAGAGGACGACGGGATGCTGAGCCAAAGGGGCGAGCTGTGGCTCTCCGGCTGTGCTCCCCAAGGTGGATCTGCAGCCTCGTTTTCTTGGCAGAGCCACTGAATGCCCTCCCCATCCCATCATTCCAGGACTGCTGGCCCAGGTCTTGGCTGGCAGGAACGTGCCTGCTTTCCCCACATCCCGAAGAAACGAGGACGTGATAACTTGGCACCTAACTGAAGTTAAAATTCTCTGCCTTTCAAGCAGCTGATTAGCTCAGCATCGCCCAAAGCATGTTTGCATCATTTCTGGATGTCTTGGAATACAGGGAGAGCACATCAGAATCTGCATTAAGCAAACCCAGTACTCGACTGATTTTTGTTCTCCTAACTTTGTTTCAGAAAGAAAAGCTCAAAGGCAGCGAAGTTTTAACTGGCAATGAAATCCAGAAAACCAGTGACTCTGACCTTTCTATCCCATTTCCATGTCCACTGCCAACTGCCATAGGTTTTCCCAAGAGCTGTCCTCAGTTCCCATGGGAATGGTTTGCCAGCAGAGCCACCAGACCCTTTCTGGACACCGAGCACTATTTGGTGTGGTGCTCACTCAGCATCGCATCATGGCCAAGCCATGACCAACTGCATGGGCCACAGACAGCCTTAATTTGTCCTAATTTATGCACAGAAATTAATGGGAAGATTCCAGTAAAAGCTCCCCTTTCCCCCCCACGAGATGCAATCAGCCACAAGCTGTGTCTCACAGGGCTGAGCCTCGAGGTAAAGTTACACTTGACCACTAACCAAGGGAAGATGGCAGGAGAGGAATTAAAAGTTCAAACAAAAATAGAGCATAATCAGTTGGATTTTAGCAGCATGACTAGGTTCCTAATGATTTCAATGCTTTACAGGCTCTTTTGGGCATGTAATGAAAATTATTTCCTATCACTGACTTTGCAGGAAAACCTTGTCAAGATTGCAAATACCTGAAATAATAATTTGAAGGACGCATGGCACAACATCCGATTTCTCCTAATTCGGGTGCTCAAGGTGACCACATTCAAGCAGATAACAATACATCACTCACAGCTGCATTGCTTTTCACACACACAGACATGGGATGGAGCATCTTTCCCTGACCATGAAATCCTTTAGCAGCATCCAAAAAGGGGAAGAAAATAAACCTGAGGCTGCAAAGTGCTCTGCCAGCCCTCATGCCACGTGTGAACCCTCACGGCAGCACTGGGGCTGGCTGAGGGCTCTGCTCTGGCTTGGGCTGAACCACAAGCCAGCCAGGCCAGCCCATCTCCTCCCAGGCAGGTCCTGCACAGCTCAGCATCAAGCACACAAGCAAATATTTCTCGTGGGTGTCATCTGAAGGAAAATCCCTACCTGCTCTTGACTCCTTCAAGGGCTGCTTCCCAGTAAGGGCTTAGCTGATGGTTTGTCCTTTGCTGGAAGACATAAAAAACAAAGAGCAAGTGCTTGCCAAACTGCAGTTGAGGTAGAAAGGAAGAAGTGCTCCTACATGGGGAGAAAAGATGTGTTTCATGTTTAATTTCATTCCTCTCTCATTCATTTCATTTTCTCCTTTCACTCATTGCATGCCATACACCCTTAAAGACCTGCAAAACTCTCTCCACCCAGTTTATTTTTTTTTTGCCAGTCATCAAACTCTTCCCTCTCCATGAGCAAATGTATTGCTAATTAGGACAGAGGAACAGATTAAGTTCAAATGAGTAGGTCTCCTTGTTGGTGCTGTTGCTTTCCCTGCCTCTCTCCAACCCAAAAATCAATGCAAATCTTCTGGGGAATTCAAGCAAATTACTATTAACATGGATAAAATGTGCTCTTAAAAAAAAAATAAAAATCAGAATCAGAAACTGTGTGATAAAAGGGAATTGAGACAATGAGAGACACAGAAAATGGGAGATACAAAATACACTTGTATGTTATCCAAACTCTGAATTTCCTGGCCAAATCTGGTCTGGCTGGTGAAGGGCAGAGGTATGGGAAGCTGGTTTGTGTTTCCTCTCAGCTACAGACACTTCCAGTGAACGTCCACGAAGTTCCAACAGGCTTAGGGGAGTTTATGGTGATGTAAAATGTTGCTGCATCTAGTTGTTTTTATTTAAAGGAGTTTCAAGGGAACCTGGAGGGCAAAACCTGCAAAAGCTTCACTGAGCTCACACTATGCTCTATTTGCCCCACCTCTAAAACTGAGCACTGCCATCAAGTGTGATCCCATTATTTGGGGGAGAAACCACTGTGCACACGTCCAAGAATGGGACACCTGCAGGAAAACCCTTCTGGCTTCTGGCTGAGGACCTTTGCCACCACACCCTCAGCAGGCTGAGAAATGTGCCAGGGGTACAACCAGCCTGCTGCCCAAAGGAGATATCCAGACCTAAACCCCGCCATGAAACAAATACCTTGGCATAGGAGGGAGCTTTTTGCACCAGATGGACCCCCTGGTCTCTTGGTAAATCCAGTTCTTAGGCTTTGCCACAAAGAGGCTTAAAATTAATTAGCAGATTTTTTTTTTTTTTTAAAAGAGTTCTGCATACAAGGGGTGTGTGAGAAAGGGCATTCATCAGGAGCTTTTCAGTGCCTACAGGTCAAGATGAGGATTTGTAGTTTGCAAGAGAGTTACTTTCAAAACTGGCAATTTCAAAGTGCTAAAAGCTTGTAGATGAAAACATTCCCTACTTTCCCAGAAAGACAGTCAGGAAGGGAAAGGTTTTCTGATTTTCTAAAGGTGACCACTTTTACCAAAAAGCATCTGCCCCCCTTGGTCTTCCAAGGAGCAAATCATCACAACCTCCAGCTGCTGAGAGCTGACTCAACTGCTGCTGACCCTGGACAACTCCTGAGGGTGTTCTGGAACAGCACCTGCCACAGCTGCTCCAAAACATGGGGAGATGGTGAGAAATCTGCCTAGTCAAGCAAATTACTCGAAAAAATACTCTTCAAACACTTGCTCCCATACTGATTCGTTTCTTGGCCTTGACAGAATTATTTTCAAATGGCAAAGTGTTGGTGAGGCTTTGCTTGGAGAGGGCTTTTGAGCCTGTGGTTTCCAGGAACTTCACTTTTTCCACCCAAAAATAACCCCACACGAGGTGCATGTGGGTGATGGAAACCCTGCCACCACAGCCCACCTTCCAGAGAGCTCACCCTCACCCCAACATCGTCAGGGGCCAACCCAGAACCACCACCAGCCCACAGCGTTAATTCACATGAAGTTTGTAATGAAAGTTTCACAATTCACATTAATTTGCTAATAAATTTGAGAGGAAAAAAAAGCAGATACAGCACTTGGCAGGACACATCCACCAGTTAAAGCTGTTCATCACCTCCTCATGGCAAGGGAAAAGCCATCACTGTTGGAAGTGAGCACCACAATACCGTTTAAAGCTATTTATTGTCTCAGCCCTGTGCTACCTCCCAGGAGCTTACAGTGCCTGCCAGCACATGGAGGGGGAGGAAATGCAGTAAAAAACATGGATGAGCAAACACTGTGCAGTGCACGGTGGCACTCCTTGGTCTTCCTCAGCGTTCCCACCAGAAGGAGGCCTGGTTCTGTCAGGCTGCTGCGCTGCAGCCACAGCAGCGTTTTCCCCGGGAAGAAATTACCAGTTTGTGCTGCATTAGCAGCACTATCCCTGACTTCATTAGCCTTTAGTAACTCCTACAAGTATTAATGAATTTACAAGCCCCCGGTGACCAAACCCAAACCAAACAAGTGTTTCCTTGTCATAAACGCACCCTGCCACGTACACGACAATCAGCAAAATCCCTGATTTTGCTAGGAAACGCTCTAAACTTAATCTTGCCTTTATTATGTGCTTTTCCCACTCTGCTTTACCACCCGATGTTTCTGGGGAGATTTCCTTTGGAAGGAGGCTCCTGTCAGTGTTTTGCTGGTGGTGTTTGGGATCAGCTCTGAGCGGCGCCGTGTTTGAAGCTCCGTCAGTCTGCCTGCTCAGCCGTGCTCTCCCCTGTCTAGCTGCTCATGCAGCACCAAAAAGGAAGAATTTAAGGAGAGTTAAGGCAGTTAGAATTTGAAATGCTTCTTTTGAGGACTCAAGGAACTGGAAACACAGGAACACCTAAGCAAAAACGGACATAATTTGTGAAAGAAGAAATCATCTGAGGCTGGTGGATTGCAGACCTCCTCCTGCTCCAGGTTTGGTTTGAGGTGACAGAGAAATTTAAGGCTTAACCTTTAAAATACTAGAAAGGCAAACCATGTCTTTACAGGACTTGAGATTGCATCAATATTTGGGAAGAGAAGTTCACATGGAAAAGATGGGTTCCCAAGGCAGAAATCATTGCCCACTCCTGCCAAGCCCCTAAGAAAAATATTGGGAAAGCCTATGGCAACCTGCAGCACCCACATTACTCCACTGACCCAGCTCTTAATCCCAATGTTCTGTTCTATCCCTACGAAGGTGGATTTCCTGTACAATGATCTGAGGATAGGAGAGATGGGGGTATTTGCTCTAAGGAAAGCATAAAGAAGATATCATTACCAAGCTAGACTACATCCAGCTCTAACTGTTCTACTATTAAATCCGTTTTTCACCATCAGGAGTGTTATCCAACAACATGAGAAATTCAAGCAGGAGAAAATATTCTCAAGTGAAGGAATTGATGGCCAAAGCCTCAAAGTTTGGTAAAATGCTTTTCCACTTCATGTCCTACAAGCTGTCAGCACTAGGATGGAAAACCACAGAGCAGTAATTGCAAAGGACACTTCTTCTTTCTTAGGCTGTCTCTGTCTGTAAGGCAAGAGGATGGCAAGTTAATTAATTATCTCCAGCATCAGTTTACTTGAAGATCTTTTTTTCCAGCAGCGCATCAAAGGAGACTGATAGAAGCCTTGATTAGAGGGATAATGAAGGAAATCTCTAATAGATTATATCATTTCTTGCCCGTCTGCAGCCATTCGCTGCTTCACAGGGCTGGGATTCACGTCTGGAAAATATCACAAGCATGTAAATCCACCTCCAATGCAAAATTTATGGAAAAATTCGAGTAATTGCATGTTTACCATATTTCTGTCAAAGGTCTGGGAAAAAAGATGTCAGATCATCTGACTTGCTATAGAGCAGAGCTTTTCCATGTGTCCTGTTAGGGTCTCTGACTCCGTGAGGATAAATCCATATTTTGAAGTCACATCAGACACGGAGAGAGAAAATTTATTAGATAATAGAGAGCAGGAGGAGAGCAGAGAAGCAGGAGGAGAGCACACACTGATGTGTGGGTACGATGGGCAGTTTCATGTCCGCCTTGTTATCTGTCCTCAGAAGCCTTTTCCTGAGAATGACCATTAGCAGGGGTCATAGGTGAAGTGTTTTATCTGGGTTTTTTTTCTCTTTCTAATCTTGCTTTCACCTGCAACACCACATCTCACCCAGTCCTTGCTTCAGACCACCAGGAGCCTTTGGAGGCCAGAGCTGGTGCCACTGCAGAGGAGGAAGCTTGGGTACTGCTGAGTCCCAGCTCTCTGTCCCTGTCACACCAGTGCCCTCCAGTTTGCCTCTGCACTTGCAGTCCCTGAAGGATTTCGATGCCATTTCCCTCTTCCCCAGGCTGTGCACACACTGCCAAACCTACCAGCGAGGGGAAATGAAGTGTCAGGTTCTGATACGCCGGCACACCGAGCTGATTCCTATCTCACTGATAAACCCCAAGCCGTTCCCAACGAGTCCCAGTGGCACGTTTAAGCAATGCATTTCTTTTAAGCTGAGACTGAAGATTCTCCCCGGATGCTGTTTGAAGCTTAATAAACTGTTGGTGGCAGCAGTGGCTCTGACCTTTGGATGCTCAGGCGCCCCAGCACCAACATCTTGAGTGAGGGGTTGGACAAAGCGCTGGGCTAACAGAGGGATTATTAATTCCAGCAAAGAGCCACAGAGGAGGGCCAAGTCGCCCATCAGAGCCATCCTGCCCTCTCACATGCATCTCCAGCACCCTGCTCTTGTCCTGGCCAACAGGTGTCACGGAGAGATGCTCCAGCCCTGAGCCTCTCCCGTCCCCCACAGCCAAGGGCCAGAGTAAACGGTGCCATGCAAGTGAGCAGAAGCAACAGCAGAGGGGGACCAGAAAGTGTTTTATGGGGTTAAACATCCCAGTCTGAAGTAAAGCAATTTCCTTCGGTCTCCTGCCATTTCCTTGTGGGGGCTTATCATCTCCAGCTGGGACAATATAAAGGCCCATTTAATCGAGATCCATTTAACACTGAATCACGCTAACAAGATTACTTAGCCAGGGCTAATTCTGCATTTGCTGAAGTGCAGTATCCAGGGTGAGTAATCTCTGTGTGCTGGTGGCAGGTTCAGAGACAGGTTAGCCACTGGCTTAGCATCCCAGACAAAACACGGCAAGCACATGGGGGACCATGACAATGAAATTGCAGCCCCTTTAGCCCATCGGGCTCTTTCCTTTCCCCTGCTCAGTGTGATCAGTGTGGAGAGGGTTCACTCATTACCCCATAGGATCCCAAAAGGGGAATTATTTTCTTTGTCCTCACAAGCAGCTGAGCAGGCAATACAGCAAAATCCTCTTCAGTCATTATCTGTTAAGTGCATGGCATCCTTTTGTGAGTTAAATGACACAGTATTTCTTGCATGGGACTGAATTCAAAAGGTTTTGCCTTCCATCAGGAGATAACTCAAGATTTGAGTGCTAATTGAATACATTTATATGCACACAAGTGATAGGCATTCATACAATTTTTTAAAGTAGATTCTCACCATTCAGTCATTTAAAAATATAGCACTAAGGGCTCTATTATTTATGATTATTAAATCACAAATCTGAGTAGCAAAATACTTCACTCGGGGAAAATGTGAAGAGGCTGTTTCAGAGGAAAAATCTCCTTTCCAGAACTCACAGAACATCATCGCAGGAGGATGCTGATAACCAATATTGTTTTACAGCTAAGGCTCTCCAAGTGACTTACTCAGGTGAACGGATTAATCCTAATCACCCCTTCAAATGTTCCTAAATCCTCCGAGTGGTCAGAGCTGGGGTCAATGTGCTCTGGGGAGCTGTTCTCTTTTCTGTACACACTGACTCATTATGCCATCAGTGCAGGGTTTGGGACATCCCCAGTCATTCCCTCCTTGCTTGCAGAAGATGGGTCTTGTCACTTCAGGGGGGATTCATCTCACCTGGTGTCAGAGGTCCAAAGACAAGTGTCCCTACTGGAGTGAGTCTCTTAAATGTGTAAGTGGAGAGAAATTGCAGTGATTTGTCTGACCTATTTTAGGTAACCACCTCCAGATGAGAGCACTTGCCTGCTGGAGGTGCCCATTTCTCTCCATTGATGGCAAATGAGCTCTGAGTGCTCAGTGCAGATGCCAAGACCTGGGTGCCATCAGGTGAGATGGATCCTATTCACAGTAATTGCAGCCTTTCAAAATAAGAGGCACTTTTTTCTTTTTTTCTTCTTTTTTCTTTTTTTTTTTTTTCCCCTATGGAGTTTATTTTAACCGTTTGAGGAATTTTCCAAGTTTTCATTTCTGTCCTTTGCATCTTTTGGTCTTTCTCCCCCTTTGGGCAGGCAGTCCCCAGGCTGTGGCAGCTGGGCTGGTAAAGGTGGTGGTGAGAGAGCCCCGGGTCTCTCCTTCCACAGAACAGAGCAGGCCTCATGGTTTTATTTTGCAGCCCTGCCCAGAATATCTTTTATTCAGAGCTCGCCCTGTCAGAAGTGGTTCTCCATAGGCTGGGTGCAAGCTCTTCTGTGCTGTGAAGGACACAAGCTCAGGCAGGGACCAGAGATGACAAGATGACCTCCAGAGGTCCCTTCCAACCCTGTAAAACAACCCTGGCTGTTTCATGATTCTGTGAAAAAGGAAAAGCCCTCCAGGGCAGTATCTCCCCACCAGGTATGGAGATGTCCATGCTCAGGGTGCTGGTGGAGACATGCTTTGCCCCTGGAAACATCCAGGCCCTCAGCACTGCTGGACAGGCACCTCCAGGAAGTTTCAAGATATTAAAAAAAGCTGTCTATGGAGATGGGGGCCCTTAGGTTACAGCAGGAGCTGGCCAAAAGCCTTCAGTATCATCATTTATATTCGAATTTCTGGGTTCACTTGAGTCCAGCCCACATCTCATTCTCAAGGAGTGACTTAGACACTCAGGAAACGGAACAGCCCTTGACAGGGGCTCTCAGCCCCGGCTGTGCACAAGCCTGCAAGTGTGTGGTGCTGCTCCACGTGCCCCACATCCACCAGCTCCAGGAGGAGGTGAAATCCTTACCTCAGAGCTGGATTCTGGCCAGGCGCTGAGGTCACTTGTGAAGCTGGGGTTTCTGCTGAGACTTTTTGGTTTTTTCTTGCAGTCTACAGCTCAGACCAGACATTTGCTCCCCTTCCTTCCTCCCTCCCATTACCCTCAGGTACTAAACCACGCCCGTGGTCTCTGCGCAGGGGGATGGGGGTTTGCTGGTCAGCTCTACACAGGGAATTCACGTTTGACATCCACCACCTCAGTGCCTGGGAAGCGACCAAACAGATTTCGAAGTTTTGCAAGAGGAACAGGCAGGCATGAGGAGAAACACGAGTGTCTGAGGTTTGTTTCCTTGAAAAACAAAGTGTTGGGTCAAAACATTCGGAACACTTTCCAGCTGCCGTCATGACTTCATCCTCAACATCTGAAAGCACCAAAATCTTCACATTTACCTCAAAAATGTGTTCAAGTCATACTGGAAATTCAAGGGACTCCCTCTAGCAAGTGCTCAGGTTTTCTCCAACTGTAAAAACCCAAAACACATTCCGCTCGTATTCCTTCAAAGAGCACCCCACTAGCCAAGGGGTTGGATTGTGCAGACAGCCCTGTGCCTTGGACACTTTGGAAGGAGCTGAGAGTCTCGAACTTAATTTCCAAGAAAGAATTTCCAAGCATTCTCTAATTTTAATGGTGCCTAAAACAATTACACACACGGTAAAGGCACAGAGTGGCACGCGACGAGTCTGAACCCAAAGTTTTCTTTCCTCAAGTCACCTTTGCTGAACCTCTCAAAAATAATCTACTGGCTGCGGTGTTGCTCCATTACCTGTCCTGTTTTGATATCATGCCATTATCTCTAATTGCTGGGGTTTGAAAGGCTTTGAGTCCTGCCTGCGTGTGTTCCGAGCAGGTGCCACGGTGTGACAACCACCCCTCGATGCCACACCTGCTGCTTGGGCAGCGGTGCCTGACCACCGAGGCAAAGCGTCTTCCTCCCAGCAACAGGACCAAGCAGACTCCGTGGGAATCGTTATTAACTTGCCTTTAATTACCAACTAATTTCCTCCTGCACAGCCAGCAATTTCAAGCTCTGTGGAAAGTGCAAGGAAACAATAACAAGGCATTTCCCAGCAAAAGGAGCGTAAACAAACAGGCAAAACGCAGAGATTTAAAGGAGAGTGGTGTATTTAAATACTCCAAATACAACAATCTGAGAAATTTTCCTCCAGAAATAAAGCAGAAACCCTTTTTTTTTTTTATTTCCCAACTAAATATTTCATTTTTAAGGCCATCCAATTTTGCTAAGTTGTAGGGAATACCTCGTGGGTGTTTCTAATAGGAGCTGCCTGCACCTAAAATGTGCAGAGGTTACCACCTCTCCATAATAAGCTGGTGCTGTAGGTTGTTCAGCGGCTCCAGCGCTGCTCAAACTGTACTTAGCAGCTGACAGACAGCAAGGAGAGCTGGAGGAGCATGAAGGCTTGTTAGTGGCAAGGTTTTCCCAGCTGAGGCTCAGCCACGCACTGATTGGCAATTCCGAGCACGGAGCTTGTCCCGGTGGAGCCTCCATATGTTTCTTCCCCTGGAGGAGCGATGAATGTCAATTCACCCCTTGGGGTGCGTCAGGCGAAAACCCTCCCGAGGGTGAAACGAGACCTGACAGCAACCAGCCACAGGTGCCCCGACCAACTTCCACCCACCGACCGGCTCGGCCAAGAATCGGGGAGAAAACGGAGCTGCGTCCGTCGCGTTTCCGCGCACAGCGCCTGTGTGCGTGTGCCCCTCTCGAAATCAGCTGTTTGGAAACGAGGATGGGGGTATCACGCTCTCACGTCCCATCAAACTGGGAAATGGATGTTCGTGCTGGTAGCTCGTCAGCAGGGATCTCCCCAGGGTTCATGGCAATGCCCTGGGAACGCGACAGCCACGGTGAATCGACAGCTCCATCCCGTTCTCTTCACCCAAACACAGTGCAAGGCGTTGCCCTCCCTCATGTCCATTTCTCATCTCAACCACTTCCTCAGAGCATTCTGCCAGCGGCTCTTGACGGGCTTTCCAGAACTTAATTAATCTTCAAGACACCTCAGTGAAGTTGACTAATGTAATTAAGTGAATCTTGCAGATGAGTAAGCCGAGGAGAGGTGACATCAAACAGCAGAGTGATGGAGGAACTGTTATCCGACGGCAAACTTGGTCACAGGGCACAGAGACCTCATCCTAACATCCTACAAAAATCACTGCCTTTCCCTTCCCATGTCTGTAGCTATGTCATGATTTTCTCCTGGAAAGGGTAGTTTGGACCATTGTCTTAACAAGAAAAGCAATTTCTTTTGGCAAGAAAGCATCAAGGTAGAGCTGCTGTCTCTGTGTCACACTGGGGTGTTTCTTGCAAGTATCAAGTCCCCAGTTATTATTACATTAAACTGGGTTCCTAGTTTATATATAATATCCCTGGAAATGTTCAAGGTCAGGTTGGATGGGGCCCTGAGCAACCTGGTCTGGTGAAAAGTGTCCTTGCTCACAGCAGGGAGTGGGAATGAGCTGAGCTTTAAGTTCCCTTCCAACCCAAACCATCTATGGATTCTGTGATAATTCTGCCTGTACATGAAATGATATATTTTATTATTAATTAAAATGACAGGAAGCTGTAGTCCAGTGGCTTCTTTAAAAAAAAAAATCTCTAAAATTACAGTAATTGCATAGATTGTATTCAAATCATTCTCAGATTGTCCGGGTGAGTCCTAAAAACAATCTCTGATGAGACTTCTTTCTTTAATTTCAAGGTAACCTGGAAGAATGATTAAAAGGAAAACCTGAATCTTGCTGTAGCCTGAAGCATGACTTGTGTCAGAAGTTTACAAGCGTTAATATGGACTTGAAGATGAATGTGCACCTAAATCCCTTCATGACTGGAGCCTTACTAAGCTGGACCATTCAGCTGGGGCTTTTTTCCTGTAAGCTGAAGTCTGGAATGACATATTGTGGTGGACTTCATTAGAATGAAGTATTAGGGTGCAAAAAGGAATAAGATGGAAAATTTCCCAGCTTGGACTTGAGCTGGATCTGTGATGTATCATATTCCTACAGGGACTGTCCTTCAAAACAGCCTTTCCCAGGAAGTTCAGCATATTCCCAGTGACTAAAGATCTCTTGCAAGGGGTTTCATTCCTCTGTGCCTGTATCCAAATGAGATTGTGCTGCAGTCCTAAGCACCGCGGCCACTCATCACACAGGGAGCTCAGCCCTGAGAGGCAGCGCTTCCACCATCCCCTCCCATTCCAAAATGTGCAGAAGCACTGGAGAAGAAATCACTCCTGTCACGGCTGTCAATGAGCTTTCAGCACCTGCAGGGCTCTTGCTTGGCTCCGTGCTTGGCTCTGGTCTCGCCCTGCTGACACAGGCACTGGGACTGTCTGGGAGCAGCCCAGAGGCCACTGGCTCTGCCACTTCGCACCAGTGACTTCTCTTCCTGCCCAGGCACTGGTGGCAGCATCACCTGACACTCTTCCTCAATCTGCCAGAGGGGAAAAGCCCACACGACTGTGGGAGAATTCAGGTGACGCCACTTTCCTTTTAAACTCTTCTTTCCGAGTGCTGGGACTCCATGGAAAACTACGAAGTGATGGCAGCTCTTGGGACCTAAGCCATGCTGATTTTTTTCTGTTTTGCCTCATCTGTTTCTTTATACTTCTCCGTGTCCCGAGTGACTCTGACACAGGAATTCCTGCTTTTCATTTTTCTGCTGTACAAGATGTCAGCAGATAACAATCCATGCTTCACTGGTGCCATTCCATAATTGAAAGAGCCAGCCGTACATCAGGCTCGGAGCCTGCAAACCCCATCAATAAGTACTCTATTACTTGGGCATAATTTTCCACCAAGCCCTGGATGGGACTTCACAGGCAGTAGGGTGATATCGCTGAACCTACGCTTTGCTGCAAACTGGTTAAGATAATGTCTGCTAAACTATAGTCTATTGTCACAAATTAGTTTCTCAGACAACCAGCATCGAGAAAAAATGTACTTAATATGCAAAGCTGTCTGTTCAGATCTGTCTGTTTTCCAGGGAAGCCACCTTAGGGAAAAGAGAGCTGAAGTCCAAAATAACAGCACACGTTTCTTTCCAAGTCAACATACGCAGATCTACGCCTTTCTCCAGGAACAAATTTCTCCTGTGTCACCAAGAGGTTTGCTTTTTTTTTTTTTACTTGACTTATCCTGCATTTTCAGCGTGTAAGAGAGGCCTTCACAGCTTTTGCAGCCTTACAGATCGTGTGAGGGCACTGTGAAACTTGCTTGGCCTCTCTTTTTAGATTTAATTCTCCTCGCTTTTCCGTGGCACGTTAAGAATCAGCTTCCTGGTCCATTTCAACAAAATCCTATCAAGTCCCAAGAGTTTCCCCTTTAAATAAATACCAGGGGCTTGAGTTTTAATTACTTTCTGCAGAATCCCCTTATCAGCAGTAGCTTTGACAGGCACAGGCTATACGTTATCTGGAAACACAACTGAGATCTCTAACTCCTTCCATGTCTTTAGCCCTTGAAGCTCATCTCATACCTATTACACATCATGCCCAGAAGCACTGCCAGAGAGCAGGCTCTGATACCTGGATAGGCAGCTCTTCTCCTCCATAGCTTCTTATCCCAGAGGCTCCTTACACCCTTCCCTTGTTGCCAGCACAAATAAATTGCTGATAATGAAGCCGTGCTGGCTATCTATCTGCACACCAGGCGCCTTCCAAAGGTGTTATTTCTGGCACAGAACCTCATTTTCATTCTCGTTTGGTCCATAAGCTTTGGGGCTCTGCAAGCTTCCCTGAAGCTGGTGTCTAGAGCAAGGTTGTGAACTCCCTGCAGCAGCAAAGGTGTGGCAGCAGAAGCAGAGCAGCTGGGGAAGTGGTGCCTTTTTGAGGTTCAGTGCACCCACATCTCTTTGTTTCCCAAAGTAATTGCAAGAACCAGTATAAATTATTAAAACAGAAGAGCTAATCATAAGGCAATTTTGAGTTCTGCGTGGAAGTTCAAGTCCTTTGACACGTTATCTCAACAGGATCAACCATCCTGCAGTCCAGAGACTGCCTCATAAAACCCAGAGGGAGCACGTTTCACCCCAAAATCTCCAAAATCTGTCTGCTGCAGTGCAGGTGTGATGACTTTTTGAAGTATCTTCATTACAGATCTATTTGAATGCATTCTCATTTTTATCCTTGTAACCCCCAGTGAGAAGCACTGCAGTGCCCTGTGAGAATTATGTTTGGCTCTTTCACCTCTGGCTCAGTTCCCTTGTTCCCCTCCATCCTTCACCTGCACAGATGGAGCCTTGTCTGACTTCTCAGCCTCCAGAAATCGCTGGAGAGAAGAGCTGTAACCTAAAGCGCCTGTATCCATGATCAGCTGTTTTCAAAAGCTCAAAGGGCTCCGTTCCTGAGCAGGACAATGCCTAAACTCTGGCTGCAGTGCACACTGGCTGCTTTTATGCCTGGCAGAGCTGTACCTGCCCCAGAGGGCACGCACCTCCTGCCTTTTTACCATATTAATAGTCCTCCTTTCCTTCAGTTCACCTTCATGCCAGGAATGAGGTAGCCAAACTTCATGGGCGCTGAGAACAAAAGCAGGCAGCAGACCAGCCTCGAAGCAGAAGCAGACATAAAACCCCATTAAACCTCCATGGTTCAACAGAAGCAGAGAGAAGGGGGGACCTCCCAGAGCCCTGTGCTTGATTCCAATAACCATCCATAACTACCCCCAAGGATAGTTTCTAAAGAGGGGAGAGCAATAAACAGCACTTCCCCTCTTCATTACACAACTCCAGCAATAACTATGATGAATGGCAACGAACAACTGGGTTTCATTGCTGGATTTCCAGGCTGTGGTGTCCAACAATAGGAGCATAATAAAGACAGATGGCAGTGGATTAACTCTTCTTGCAATGGCTGTTCAGCCGTGCTCGTCCCAACTCAACAACAGCCCCAGCCCTGTCCAGCAGCACGAAAATGCTCCTTGTTTTTGTGCAAGCTGCAGTGGGGTTGGTGAAAAACAGAGGGTTTGCTCTGACCAGAGAGCGGAGCTGAGCAATATGCACCAATTCTGGTGTTGTGCTCTAAATGTGCAGAAAAATCAATAGAAATCCAAGTGGATTTTGCACAGAATATTTCTGCTCTTTTTCGACTGATGATATTAATTCCTTGGTTTATTTTTAGTTTGGAGACCTCAAAAAGAAGAAAAACCCCCCGAAACAACTAAACAAACCACCATGAAATTTTTGCTGCTTAGATGCAAAAGGGATTGTTTTTTAAAAGCTGCTATATTTTCCCCCTCCAGATTTGCCCACTTAGAATCATGGAATCATTTGATTTGGAAAAGATCTCTAAGACCATCAATAATAATTAACATAAATAATAGATAGATAAATAAACAAATAGTTAAACAAACAAATAAATAAAATTATTCCATTATAGTTCTGTAATAGATAATATTAAAATAGAGTATTTTGCACTCCTTTTCAGTAGGCTTAATACTGTGCTAATAGGAGTGTACTGGATATAATTTTAAGATTCCCGTGAAGTTTTGTGTCAGTTCAAGCACCAGAGAAGAAGTAGGGTCTAGGAGGGAGGAGAGCTGGGCTGTGCCCACAGCCCCATCAGCGCTTTGCTGGCGCAAATGTACGAAATTCACTCTGATATTCAGCATTAAACGGGTGCATGCACCGCCAAAATTAACAGGGGAGGGGTCTCACCACAACTAATTAATTGAGTTTGTAAAGCGTTTGGAGACCTTCAGATGGAAGGTGCTAAACAAAGTGAAAATTACCATAATTTCTGCTTAAGTGAAACCGCCAAGCGACGCTGCTTCCATCACCCACTGCAAACCCAGGTCCTGCTGCTGTTTGCAAGTCCACTGCAACCCAGCTTAATTCCTGCAGATGTGTTTGTTATTCAGGAGCATTCACTGGGCTGAATAATTTTCAGATGGGGTTTTTGGGAAGCTTGTTTGATTTGCCCATTCATTATCTGTTACTCCGGATGTGTGACGGGCTACACAAAGCAGCGCGTTGCTGTTTCCGCCCGCTGCCTGAATGGCAGAAAGTTTATTAGATGGGGGAATAATGAATAACCAATAATGAGTACTCTTGTTTTCGTGTGGAAACAGATGAGCGTGTGAAAAGCAGTGTCTCTCCCCACTTTCCTGCCAACGGATCCCCATTGATGACAATGTTTTCCAACAGGGAAAAGCAAGCAGACTCTTGATACAGCCAAATATCTGGTCATTCACGGAATGTAGTTTGACTGTCTTACCAGAATCACTACATGACTGCCTGAAATACGGAGGTGGCTGTGCTGGGGTTGACCTGTTGTCTTTACAAAGACAAGATTAAAAAATTTAATGTCTTTGTCTTTTAAGATGTGTGTTAACCAGTCGTGTGGCACTTTGGCTTTTGTGGTGTCTCCTGGGCACCAGCAGTTTCTCCCTACAGCGCAGGATAACTCTTGCTCTGTGGGGGCTTCTCTACAACACCTCATCATGACAAATCAATTCTGCCTGCAGGACTCCTGCAAACCTCATCTCCTCTCTGGTGCAAGCCTCGAACTCCTGGCATCTGCCCCAACCACCCCAAACCCACATCCCCCTGGAGCTCTCCTCGCTGCTGAGAGATGGAAAGCTCAAATTTACACAGAACCACTTCCTCGTTTCACTTTTTGCTGACCGTGTGACTCCCGGTTGCATGTAATTATTTTGGTATGCTGGTGTTAATGATGTGTCCAGTCCACTTAGCCTGTTCATCAGTATTGCTGGTCATTTGCTGTTTCTTTGTTTCTTGCCTCCCAAAAGGTCACTACATCATCAGCAAAACCAAGCACAATTCATCCATTATTTATCAAGCCAGGTTTACTGCTCACCTGTCCCTGATTTCAAGGCCGTGCTCCATCCACCACCTCCCAGCCCATGCCTGGGCCATGAGGCACCCACTGGCATAAAGCAGCTATTAAACAGAAACTGTGAATTGTTGAAAGTGAAGCTTGTTGTGCTGCAGACAGGGATTTGGTATCATTTTAAGCCATCCTGCCTTTCTCAGCCTCAGGCTCCCAATCCCACTCCTGCTTTGCCTTTTATTGACTGGAAAACGATTTATAAGTAAATCTATGCAATAAAGGACCTGCCTTTTGCTATTTGGCCTGAGCTGTGACCTGCTTTAACCCTCCATCAGCGAGGGCTGCCTACATCTGTTACTCCCTCAGCCTAACTGGCTGCTGAGTGTCACCATGGCTTCCTGCACTGCGTTATTCACATCCTCCTCTGGAGCAACGCCGTGAATGGCATCCCTGAGGGGCCCTGGGAGAAACCAGGGATGCCCATCACAGCTCTGCCCTGGACCACCAGCACCTCCCCTGCAGGAGGGATCTGCAGCCTCACAGCCTCTCCAGGGGTACAGGTGATGCACGATGTTATCAAAGCTCCACCTGCCTCCGGGGAGTCTTTTAAATCCCAGTGCCAGAGAAGAGCAATAACCTTAAAAAAAAAAAAGAAAAAAAAAGAAAAAAGAAAAAAAACCCGAACACCCACACGGGACTTATTACAAAAGGGAAATTCTAATAAAGGCAGTAAAGAGGCAGACCTCTGCATCCCGGTCGCACCTGGCAGGCTGAGAGCAAGTGCGGCCGCCCTGACGAGCTGCTGGGGGCTGAAGGCGGTGTCAGCGCTCCCTGTTGCGGAGGAGAAGCCGGGGAAGAGCCGCCGAGCCCCGGCGAGGTCACCTCGGGGCAGCGCGGCTCTCCTGTCCCCTGCCCCGGGGCCTGGCTGATGGCATTTGTCACCTCCACCGCTGACACCGAGAGCCGAGCCGGGAGAGGCACCGGGGAGGAGAGCAACGCCGCTCTGCTCGCCCCTATTTGTCCTGGTTATCAGACTGGAAAAGATCACCAATTACCCTCTTCCCAACCACCACCGCTCCTGCCAACAAAAGATGAAAAGCACATTTATTTCTCTTAAGTGAGATCTTTTTGTGACACATAAGGACCCTTGTATACATGACAATTACTTGTAAAAAATGTCTCTCTGTCTACAGCACATCTGTAAATGGATTTAAGCCCATATAAAGGATGTAAAAATGGCAATAACCGCCCCAGTGCAGCTCCCTGGAAGCTCTCAATGGTGTTTTTTTCACATATATAAAAGCCAACACAGGACAAAAAGACCTGTCAGCAAAGACAGGTAGGCTCGCCTTTCCACACCTAACTAGGGAAACTTAATTTTATTTATTTTTATTGACAATTTCAACAACTATTTCTCAATCATAAAAGTAAAAAGCACAGGCTCAGCTAGTCAGCCCATCATTTCTATTTAGCTTTTTATTTGTGCGAGGAACTCTTTGGAGATGCAATATCTTGTTTGCAGAGACACCCTAGTGGCAACACGACATTACTCAAACCACCAAATGGGGCTTGTGCACACACCGCAGCCTCCTCCTCCAGCACCTCCAGCACTTTATGGACCTCACCCTGCACCCTGGGGCTCCTCTGCTCCCCCCAACCCCCCAGCCTCCCCCATTACTGCCAGCTCCTGGCTGGGACATCTGGGGAAGATGAGCAAAACTTGGTTTAAAAACAAATGCTGTCATTGCCTAGCCGGTGATTATTGACCATTGCTTTTTTTTTTTACCGGATGCTCCCTGGGGTTCTGCCTTGCTGACCGTCACAAAAGGTGCTGGGGGATTTAGCCGTGCCTGAATTACAGACAGGACATTCATCCTTCCCTGGCCCAGGGGTTTCTGAATCCCAGGTTTCACAAGGAGTCAAAGGATGCATGGAGGAACGAGAGGAATCCACTGGGATTTGCCAGTTGAGCAGATCCCAGTGGAGTTGCTGGGAGCTGGGCATCTAATGTGGAGATCTGTGGGATCACTCTGGCTTTGGGTGTCACGGTCCTGTTGCAAGGCCAGTGATGTCCCTGGTCCCTCGGTCCCTCAGCGTGGGTGGGGTTCAGCAGCGACCCCAGTGCACGTGGCCAAGGGCACAGGGAGCAGAGCAGAGGGGATCCCTGTCCCGGGCCATCAGATCCAACGCTTTCACTCCCAGGCAGCCCGTTTCCATCCCTAATTTAAGAGCAGGAACACGGGGGGTGGCAGGGACATGAGGGTGGCAGGGACACGGGGGTGGCAGGGACACGCCGCTCGTGGGCGAGGCTCGCGCTGCCTCCCGGGGCGAGTGCGTTGGGCACGGCGATAACGCAGTCGGGGCCGTGCTCTCCGTGCTGCCACTCGGAATCCACCCAGACCCAGCTCCTGTTTGCACTCCTGGCCCAACAACAGCTCTGGGTGTCAGGTGCCTGCGAGCCAAAGGCTCCCCTCTCGGTGGCACGCTATGAAAAGCATATGCAATGAGACTGCACCTTCTGTTCACACTCTGTCAGTAATCCCGGGCAGGCAGGTTTGCTGTTAACCTTCCTAATGGAAACTCTGCTCAATGGCTTGCTGGCTTTGCCTCAGTTCAGTATTATCTGCAAAGATGCAGACTGGTGATTTGTGGGCATCTTCTAAAGTGAGAGCTGCAGAGGCTCAAAAGGGATGATGCAGCCCGGAGCTGCAGAAGGAAGGTGGTTTTTTTGCCCAAACGCAGGCCAAGGCAGTTATATATAATTCCTACAGAAGAAATAAGTCACTTTAGCTGGTTTGGGGAGAGGGGAAAAAAGAACTTGTCTCAGCTTAATTACAAATTTACTTCTTTCCCTTTCCTCTCTTGCCATCCCTGCCCCTCACCCCCAGATAAAATGAGGGTAAAAAGCCCTGCAAATGGCAATATCCAATATTCATTAGTGGCTTGCGAGAGAGACAGAGAGACACAACTCATTACTGGGTTCTTCACCTTTACCCTTGACAATGGTTATTTACATAATAACCTGACCCTTAGGTTACTCTTCATTAACAAACACATGTGCAAACATAGAAGCAGCTGGCTACAACTCATAAATATATATTGTTAACCTTGGCTTAGAAGACTTACTTTCACTTACTAAAGAAAAAAAAAGGAGAAAAGGAGACATTATTTTGCATAGCCATTATGTTATAACCCCAGTAAATGGTACAATGAGCCAGAGGCTGCTGTGTTTGAGCTTGCAGGACACAGCACCAGGGCTCCTGCTGCTCCCCACATCCACTCTCCAGCAGATTTGCAAACCAGCTCATGTCTTATCCCTGTCTGGAGCATCTCCCCCTGCCCTGTGGGCACTGTCCCAGCTGGGGGATGAAGCAGAGACCACAGGCACTGGGAGAGGAGTTAATCTAACTCTTCCATGCCCCAAATCATCTGATGATGAACCCTGAGCTAGGCTGTGGTGGGATAGAGTGCAAAGCTGGGATGAAGTAGGGCAGGACCTCTCCAGAGTTCAGCCAAGATGCACGGTGCCATTTAACCCTCTGAGCAAGAGTTTCCACATGGAAATATTCCTGTGCAAAATCTTGAAGACCAGGATTTAGAACTTTCCTTCACCTTTCTGAAGGCATCTAAAACAGCTTCTGAGCCTTCTTTTCCATCATCTGGCTCTGGGAGCCAACCTCCATATCTTGGGGGTCCTGTACCATATTCCCAAAACACTGACCTTGGTTCAGCCAGAGGTTTATGATTTTCCAGGAAATACTTCAGTGGCCACACGTCAGACAGTCACTCCCAGAAAGACAAAGCACCAGCAGCACCACACACGGAGAGCAGCTTTCAATTTGGCCATGGCTTCACACACGTCCAACCAGGTGGTGCCACACAGAGGACTTGTCCCTTTTCCAAGAGTCCTTGTCCGCAAGCTGGCAGGTGACAACAAAAGCCTGGTGCTCAGGCTCTACCAGCGAGCCAAGAATCAAACAGAAAGCTTTCTATTTGTTTTCAACAGCAGAAGTTGCTCAGAGGACCACATCCTCGTCACCCTGCACACGGAGATGTCACAGCAGATCTGTAGGACCGCGGGTGCTCACTGTCTGCTCCTGAGAGGCCAGCTGGGATCCCAGCTCCCTGCAGATGCAGGATGGGCTCCCTGGCCCCACTGGGATCCCCCTGAGCTTCAGCTCCTCCCAGCTGTGACAGTCACTGTCTTCAAGCCTTGCCCAGTCCCAGCGCAGAGGCCAGAAGGACACATTCAGAGGCTGTGAGCGGAGAGAGCAGCAGCTGTGGGTCTGCCTCGAGTCTGACATTTGGGAAACAAAGGAATTGCTTTGCTGAGAACTTAAATAAGGATAAGGTGCCGTTGGAAGAGAACTACATCTACTGTTTACAGAGTACAATTGTTAATTGTGTTTACGAATCCAAACCTGAAATTAACAACTCAACGTTTGCAAAATCTCCCAGGAAAGGCGAACCCTGCTGTTCCAGGCACTCTGTATTATCCAGCACAAATCATTCCGAAGCCTCTTTACCTATTCACTCAGTATTTCCAAACCAATTACTAGCTTAGAGTTTGCAAAGCAGGCTGACACTTGGGGTTTCAGACAGGGACTTCCTTCAGTCCCACTACCAATCCAACTATGTTTTAATTTAGTGAAGAGGGAAAGCATATAATTTTTTAGCTCCAGGGAAGCCAGAGGCAATCACAAATATCCCTTGAGCTGAGTCAAATTCTTCAGTTTAAAGAAGCAGCCCCTTCCATTGCAATAATTGGACTTTAGTGTCCCTTTCGTTTAAAGGAGCGATGGCTGATCTGGAGAGCTGATGGCTTGGACAGCGGGCACCTCACCTCTGGGACCCGAGCCACAGGCCCGGCTGTAATTGGATGAACCCAGAATAGCAAGTGCCCCACTTGCATGGAAAGAATAATAATAACAATAATATTAATAATAATGATGGTGATGGTGATGAAGAAGTGGATGAACTCAGCAGAGATGCCCCCACAGCTGGGTGTTTGCCAGAATCTGGGTGATGTTGCACCAAGACAGACCTGGGAGAAACCAGACTCAGGCTGATGAAGAAGAGATGGATGAAGGCTGGAGTTTTTGGGAAGGCCGTGACACCAGCCAGGCCAGACATTTAACCCCACACAACACCTCTGCACCGCTTCAGAGCCCAAAGGAAAACATCTCCAGCTGGAAGGAGTGGCCAAGAGAGATGTCCTTGGAGGCTGAATGAGCAGAGGGGAACTGCTGTTCTGAGAAAAGGCTGAGAACTCTTATTAGAGTGGAAACTCAAGAAATTAAACCTCCTGCAGTATCAGGCTGACCTCCAGAGCCAAGGACTCACCTCAAGCACCCCACCAAGCAACGAGCCCCGCAACTCCTCCACACCCCACCACCCTCAGCAGAGGCTTTAATTGCTCCAAGACCGTGATTAGAGAGGTCTGCTCCCATCCCTGCTGGCTCACCAGGGAGGGCATGGCAGCTCTCCCCAGCCTGCACCAACAAACCACGCTTCCCCCTGCGCCCAGCAAATGTCAGCCCAATATTAGATGCGGCAGTGGCACTTATAAATCCAAGTTAGAAAATGCCATCATGTATTTTTAATCCAATCGCCTCGTCACCGCATAATAAAATGAAAGGATTGCCGAGTTTGACTGGCATTTGTAAGTAGCATGTGAAAGGGGCTAATAGAGGGAGAAAATTAGCTGCATTTATCATCTTAACTACATTCATATTACACTCACGATCCAATTGTTTAAAAATTGGGCTTTTAGAGCAGGTCCTTTTGAAAGTTTAAGCATTCCAAACAACCGCGATTTATTCTCAGAACAAACATTACCTTAGAAAAGATTTATTCTGTAGCTTTTGTGAATTGTAAAAGGGATGGACTTTGTTCAGTGGGTTTCTGGTAAGTGCAGTCAGCACCAAAGACAGTCAAAACACAGGATTTGTGTTCTTCACCGAGTGCTGATGTTTGGAGAAAAAAGTGCAATTGGAACCCATTTAATATTTGAAAAAAAAATACAAAATCTTCCCTCTGAAATAGCCCCGAGTTTAACAAAATTTCCAAAATATTCAAAAGTTGGGGTGAGATTTTTTAAAAAATTTTGTTTTCTCATTATTCTATTACAATTTTACATTATTGCTTAGCATTTAAGTAGTGGCAGCAAGTGGTTTTAATGACATTACAAGGTAAGGCTTGAAACCCTGTAGAGTTTTCCCTCTTTAAATTGGCCAGTTACTCAGCCCTGGCTGAAATAAATGATCTAATTCTTTGAGATTCCCATTTGTGATGTAATCAAAAGTCATAATTGAAAGAAAACAACATCAAGAAAATCAGAAGAATGAAAGCGTTCACCAAACTCGTCACACAGCTGAGCAAACCTGACCTAGACATGTAGGTATTTCAAATAGTACTGAATATCTTTATCCCGTAGGTGACTAAACAATTAACAAACATTAGCAAAACACATAGTTTTAGGCCCTATTGTGATGAGTTGTTTAATGTGCTGTCATGACATAAATATATATAAAACAATTCTGTGGATCTGTGTAAAGTTAACAACCACTAAATGTTATGATTTTCTAAAATAATGCTTTGTTTCACAGAATTTTTGCACACTGAGAAAAACCAAAAACATTTTTAACCCTAATTTTTGACTGTACCAAAACAATGCAAACTTGAAATTAAAGAAACAAGAGTTTCCCCAAGATTTATTGCAGGTGTTTGAGCAAAGCTCCTGCAGCCTGTGCTGGGCTCCATGTGCAGCTGTTACCTGTGGCTCAGTCATAACATCAACATACAGAAAATCTGCTTCCACAGAAAATTTCCTCTTCTGGAGTCCTGCCTGCTGTTCTCCCATCACAGTCCCCAGGGCAGTTTCCTCCCCGGTCAGGTTTTATCAGTCCTTTTGTTCCCAGGGTGACCTGAGAATTTATTCTGTTGCTGAGATGCCTCTGCTCATTGGCAGCAGGAACCTCAGGAATCAAAGTTTCCCTGCTCGCTCTGCTGATGTGAACTCTGGGGAGGTGGGGGTTGATTTTGTTCAGGAATGATCCTGGAAAATCTGCCATTTCAGTCAGCTCACAGTCAGGTGCACCCCGACATGGATCTGGGTGCTTGAGACTCTCCTGCAGAACTTGTGGTCTCACCAGTGTGATGGCACCTGAGGGTCTGGAGACAAAATCCTCCAGCAGTTACAGCATGGACATCATAGGCCACCCTCCTGAGATGCTGTGATGTCCGCCTACCTCCCTGTGATGTCCATCTCCCCTCTGGTGCCCACCTATTTCCCCTCTGATGTCCATCTCCCCTCTGCTGTCCACCCACCTCCCTGTGATGTCCATCTCCTCTCTGGTGTCCACCTACCTCCCTCTGATGTCCGTTCCCCTCCAATGTCCACCTACCTCCCTCTGATGTCCATCGCCCCTCTGCTGTCCACCTAGTTCCCCTCTGATGTCCATCTCCCCTCTCGTGCCGACCTACCCCCCTTCGGTGGCCCGCCCCCCCCAGTGTGCGCCTAGCTCCCTCTGGTGGCCGTCTCCTCTCAGATAACAACCTATTTCCCCTCTGATGTCCATCTCCCCACTGGTGCCCCTCCTAGTTCCCCTCTGATGTCCACCTCTCCTCTGGTGTCCACCTATTTCCCCTCTGATATCCATCTCCCTTCTGGTGTCCACCTACCTCCCTGTGATGTCCATCTCCCCTCTGCTGTCCACCTATTTCCCCTCTGATGTCCATTCCCCCCCAATGTCCACCTACCTCCCTCTGATGTCCATCTCCCCTCTGATGCCCACCTATTTCCCCTCTGATGTCCACCTCCCCTATCATGCTGTGGGTCACTCAGTCCCTCTGTGACCAGGATCCCCTTTTCTCACAGAGATGTGGAGCAGAGGAATGCACTGCAGGTGTCGAGAGAGCTTAGAGGAGGGTAAATCCCAAGAAAATTTCAGGAAGTAACCACTTGGCTCAGGACCGACGCTCCACAGACACCGGGAGATCTGCAGGGCCCTGGCCAGGCAGGGTTGGCCCTTCCTATTGGAGAAGGTGCCAAAAAGCCCCTTCATTTCTCCTTCTCATTGCTGAGCGCTGAACCCCAAAGGCCATCCGCTGCCTCTCCTTCCAGCCTGACCACCCCGATCTCCGCCAAGCCCGCACTTGCCGCTGCAGCTCCCCTTCGCCCTGCCCCAAACCCCGCTTTTGCAGCCCTTCGCTGATGCCCGGGCGCGGCCGCGCTCCCCAGCAAAGCCCGCAGCGTGCGCCGGGCCACGGTGGAAGTGTGCAATTAGCCCTGAGTCATCGCTCGCATTCATCTCCCTCCAGCGATAGAGATGTCGCTGGCAAGGCAAAGCGTTTCGGAGCGGCTTGCTGGGAGGAGTCCCTGACCCGCTCGGTAATTACTCATGCTAACAGCTTAACTAACATGCAAATTCCTCTGCTGACTGACAGGTAAACAGTGAGCTGGCCTGCCCGGCTTTGGGGGGAGCGGAGGGGGCAGAGCGACATAGATGTAAAAGCTTGTGTCAAATTCCAGATCTAACGTGGCTTCAAAGTGCGACATGATTCATTAGCCTTATTTCATGCCTAGGATAACAAAGTTGTGGTTGCTGTGTTAATTGAGGAGGGAGGAGCGGGAGGGACTCGCCGGGACAGCAGCTCCGGGACCACCCCTGTCACAGCGATGTTGGGCACCGTGAGGGCACCTGGATGGGCGTTTCTCTGGCTTTGAAGGAAAGGAACCTCTCTCATCTTCTGCCAGATCCAGGCAGCATGCTGGAGAGGCTGGAAGATGCTCCAGGGGCTGTTTCTCCTGCGGCATCCTCCACCCCTCCCTGCAGCCGCGCTCACTGCAGCTCCGGGCGGCAGCAAACACTGCTCTGCTGCTGGAAGGCAGCAAAAAGAGAAGGCAGGTTTTGAGTAGAAAATCTCAGACTCTTGCCATGCCGATCCTTGCAGCTCTGTTTACCCCTTCCTGTGTCCCTCAGCTCTCCCCCCCCCTCTCCCCTAACACCTGGGCGCTGTGGCCAACCCCAGGCTCGTGGAACCAGCCCAGCTCTGGGTTAGATGCAGAGGCTGGGGCAGCACTGGGGCTTATGGCAGAGGAGGTGAAAGGGAGGAAATTGCAAACCTGAATTTAAGTCATGCTTTAGAGTGATCTAACACAGCCACTAAGCCCGACAGCTCCCTCATTTCCTGCTCCTCACAGCGTTTCTGCCCTGAGGTTTGTTGATGCTGGCTCCTGTCCAAGAACCTGAAGAAATTGTACAAATCCTCCAGTGCCACGGTGCAGCACAGCCTCCGAAGGCTAGCAGGGGTGGGAAGGAGTCAGACAGGCCAGAGCACTTCCATCAGCATCCTTAAAATGTGGGGGGAGCCCAGAGCAGGGCAGGAGCTCACACACAATACCCAGCAGTGGTGCTTGGCTGCCCAGCACCAGCTCAGGTCTGCGGAGGAGGAGGAGTAGGAGGAGGATTTTATTCTTGCTGATATTGTGCAGGGGCTGGAGGTAGAACGGGCCAGGTGCTGTGGATCCAAGTGGCCACAGTGACAAAATCTGCTGTCCCCTTGAGCATTCCCCAGCCTTCCCACCCACACGGTGAGCTCAGGCTTTTAGCAGAGGAGAGAAAATAAGGGGCTTGCTCAGGGCTCCACAGCTCAGTGCCCCATTTCCCAGCCCAGTGAGGCCCTGAGCTAACAAACTGCCACTTAAATATGCCTTAAAGAAGGAGAAAATATCCAAGAGCAGGTGGGCACTAAAGCAATCCCAAACTTCACCTGCTGCCTGCAGAGGAAAGGGGCACCCAAGCAGCAGCCACTGGGATGGAGCCAGGGTATTCCCACTGCATGGAGGCTGTGGAGGAGCTCTCCAGAGGGGCTGGTGGGCTCGGGGACGGCATGGCACTGTCACAACCACCGGCCTCATCTACCATCCCTGGAGGGATTTAAAAGATGTGTGATGTGGCACCTGGGGACATGGGTTAGTGAAGGGCTTGGCACTGCTGGGTTGGTGGTTGGACTCGATGACCTTATGGGGCTTTTCCAACCTAAACTCTGATTCCATGCTCTGCCAGCCTGGTGCCAGAAGCCCCCACCACGGGGCTGGATCATCCCTCCCCACATCCCTCTCCCTGTGTATTTATTTCTTTCAAGTGGCTGTCAGAAACATCTGTCATACGTAAGGATTCGAGGGGGATGGGGAGAGGGGAGCGAGCTGCCCTGCTCTCAAGGCTTCTTGCCACAGCCATCGTCTTCATTTTCATTTTATTTATTTATTTATTTTGGTGCAAACCTCCGGCATCAGCGCTCTGCGCAGAGCCTGCTTACAGCTCCAAAAAGCACCTCTATTATTCTCAGGCCATTTGGTAGCAGTTGCCATGGAGATCAAAAGCAAAATGGCATGCAAATCAACACGACCCCGCGCTCGATAACAACGGGAAAAGGGCAGCCGGATAAAAAAAAACCACTTGAAATGCTTCAACCTGCATTGCTGGCTGTGATTAGATCTAGAAGGCAAGAAAAATACCCTAATGGGTTACACCAAAGGACTCGAAAACACAGCTCAGCCGTGGCCTGTGCGGCGGTGTCAGTGCGAACCCCCCCACGCACGCACACGCCCCACGTCCACTCGCATTAAAGCCGAGCAAAGCCTCGATGATGAGAAATTCCTGCAATGATTTCCCCCGCTCCCCTTTTCCTTCCGTGCCATCCATGCACAGCCGCCAGGTTGGCGGTGTCTATCAGGAATCTGCGGTGCCACTGGACCATAACCGAGCCCCTGCCCAGCTCCCCTGTGCCCCTCGCCTCTCTGGGGATGGGTGACACGCTGCGATTCCAAGCCCTGCTCCGAGTGCTGGGCTGCCTTTGCCAGTCCACTTCTGTCCAGCTGAGAAGTTGACTCCTGCCAGCAATTTCCCACTGCTCGGGAGCCTGTGGAAAACAAGCTCCAGGCAGGCCGGGCGAAAGCACCAAATGTTAAAATCTAGCACCACCCGCCTGTTTGATTCACAACTTCTACCCCGAGGTGTTGCAAGCAATGAGAGGAACGTAGGGGTGTGAATGCAAGCCTTCAGAAACCAGATTTTTGGGTATCCTGGGGCTGGGTACCTTCTGATGTGGGCTGTGCACCGGCAGCCCCTCAGTTCAGGGGCAAGCAGGACCCCAGCCCTGCCCAGAGCAGGGGGAGGATGCTCACTTAACGAGCAGCTCCTCAGTATTTTGTTTTCTCCTCATTGTTATGGGCAAACTCGTGCCTTCACACAAATCAACCCTGCTTTGAAGACAGAATTACTCATTTTTCACAGGCCTGCCCACAGCATTACAACTACGCTACTTAGTGCTTCAGAAATATGAATGAATTTATTATCCGCCACAACAGGCAGCATTCACACCACAGCCCTTGTTTGTACAGACACAGAACAAAGACTTAGGAGAGAAAAGCATCAGGGATTTGGGATGAGAATATTTGGGGTTTTTTCCCAGGTATTTAGCAGAATTAGACAGCAGTGCACGAGCACAGGGGACGTGTCCTGCCAGCTTCATCCCCAAGCCAAGAGCGCAGCAACCCAAGCCAAAAAAAAGGGAACACATAATTGAGTGCCCATCAGTGGAGAGTTTGGCCAAGGGACTTCAAATGTGTCATGTCGATTTTGATTTTCCAAAGGCTCAAACTTAGAGCAGCCAAGGCTTTTCCACAGAAGTCAGCTCCTGCCATGTTCCAGGAAACTTTTCTAAAATATTTTGGGCGTGTTTATGCCCAAGGACCTCAAAGACTGCTGGATGTGACGGAGCTCCAGCAAAGCAGCTTGCAAAGGAAAGGCTGATTCCTCCTATTCAGCTGCAAGATTTGTTTTCTGGAAGAAAACGGCGCACAGGAGAGGGAAGGATTATGGGCACAAGAGATCCTAGGAGAGACTGAAACCAAAACAAGAGGAGAGGAGGAGCCCTTAGCTCAAGGAAGAATTCCCACCTACAAGGGGCCACGGGTGCTTGTTGTTGGAGGGGGACACACAGTCACCCATTTCCTGCGAGTTACCTGAACTTTGCCAAGTGCCATAAATTCCTGCTCTGTTTTAGCAAGCTCTTTATCAAAGCCACATGCTCCTCTGGCCTGTGGAAACTATCCTGGGACAAGTCAAACATGCAGAAGTTGCTGCCTCGAAGGCTGGTTGTTTGATTGCTTTTTTTTTTAATGCTTTTTTTTATTTAAAGCCAGACTCACTCCTAGCAGGATTCAGGCTCAGACTGTTTCAAACTCTCCCTCCATCCTGCCTTTGGGCCATTCATTTTCAGGCTGCTAAAGCTTTTACAGCAAGGTGCCAGTTTGTTCCAAACAGCACATTTGGGGTGATCCAGAACTGCGTGTTTCTAACCCAAAAATCCCATCCCTCTACCTTTCATGAGCCAGACAACTTCTCTGTGCAGTGCTGAAAATAAATTATTTCATGGAATCACAGAACGTTTTGGTGGGAAGGGCACTTCAGCATCATCTCATTCCAATCTCCCTGCAGGGACACTTTCCGTTGGACGAGGTTGCTCCAAGCCCTGTCCAACCTGGCCTTGAACACTTCCAGGGAAAATATTTCTGGGAAAAAGCTTTCGCCCTCAGTCGTGCTTTCCTCCCCTCTGCAGCTCCCCAGTGCCACGAAGCTCTGCTGCTTCCCAGATCCATCTTGTGCCTCCTTGCACCACCCATCCAGGGCCCTTCCCACCTCCTCAAGGGCGTTCTAAAACCCAGGCCAGGCCTCCCTTGCCCCTGCCTTTGCATTACAGAAGGAGCTAATTGGGAACCATCTCCTTGGCCTCCCCTGAAGTGGTGGTGTGAGGAACACGCGCCTTCCTAATTACATTTATTCACAGAAATCAAAAGGAGAGGGAAACAGTTGAGTAAAGGTCACATTAATAACACGGGCTGAAAGTCTGCGGATGTATATTTTTCATTAGAGACACATCTGACTGAAGGGGACGGTTCATTTTTGGAGTGACAGAGATTCTCTGGGAAGCCATCAATACCGTCGGACAAATTTAGCTATTTTTCTTGTCACAGCTTGCTGCCTGCTGGAAATCTGCTTCCTTACCAAGAAATGTCGATACCGCTGCATGCACTCCAGCTTTTCCATGGCCAAGGTATCACAGAAGAGGCATTTCTGCCTCCATCACAGCCTTGAAATTCCTGCCAGACTCTATTTCTGCCTCCAGTGGGAACTCCCACAACATCCCACACCCCAGACATCCTAGGGCTGCTGCAGCTCCAGGAAGAGCGCTCAGTGGATAAAACTGCCACTTTTCTGGATCACTGCCACCAAAATAATCACCTGAGGATAACCTCTCAAGGTGCCAGGTCCATCCCCAAACACTGGAACCTTCATCTCTGTCGTCACCTTTGGGCCCACCCAGCCCTGTAAACCAGAGAGCCTCAGGCAAACTGAAGGGACCTGGGCTGCCAAAGGTCACTGCGCCTCCGTTTTTCTAAGCACAAAATGGCAACGAGATGAGATTTAGGAACCTGTTTATTGGATTTGGATGGCTGATAATGCCAAAAGGAGCACGACGGCCAGTTCGCAACACCCCTGCCAAATCCCCTGCGCCACACGCACTGAGTGCTCCCACACACCTCAAATGTGCAGCTTCCTTGACACCTTGTTGTGGGATCTTCTTCTTGGTTGGTTTTAGGACGGTTGGGACAGCTATAGATGAGAGATCTCTGTGGTTGGGTCTCAGAGTGTGTAGTTTATTTATGAAGGGCGTGGGGACAGAGGCCCTGCTTGGAGCTGCCAGCTGCAGCTCGGAGCAGGGCAGGAAAGTAAGAGAGCAAGAGAAGCAAAGGTAAGAGCAAGGGAGAGTAAGGGCAAGGGGAAGTAGTGGAAGTAGTAAAAGGAGAGGGAAAAGAGGGAAAAGAGAGAAGGAAAAGAGAGGGGGAAAAAAGCGAGGTTCTCGTTTACAATACAATAAATCTTCTTCTGTGTTGAATATTCTAATTTCCATTAACCAATCTAGTACAAGATACAAATCCTATAGCATTTCCATACAGCCTATAAGAATTGTTACATTACCTTACTGCGTTACATTTTAAACTCTAGAAACTCCTCTCTGGACCCCTGCTGCCAAGCCAGTAGGGTCTGCTCTGACCCTTGGAGCTGTCTGCAGGCAGAGGGTATTGTTCAACAGAGAGGGGATTACCTTCTGCCGGCCATCCCATTGTTTTCCAGTTGTTCAGTAACTAAGGCTTGGTATCCCAAAGCTTGCTTTCATTTCAATCTCACTTAGAGTTTCCCTATTCTCAGCATCTTTTGCCAGGCAATCATATTTATAAGGCTTTCCTGTTTCATCTTCCCCAACACCTTGTTTTTCCATTTATTCTCATTTTTTCCCAACACACCTTTCCTTCAAGCCCTCAGCGCAGCACCCCTTAAGCCCAGTTCAAAGCTGGGTGACCCTGAGCTGCTGGGGAGGTGCCCAAATACCACCAGAGGTGCCAGAAAGCTTCTGGGGCCTGCTTAACCCAGTGGCTACTGCGGGAGAGTGGATCTGTCACAGCTGTCTGAGCAATCAATTTGCCAATTAATTAATACACTCAAATCCCTCCTATCCACCAGAAAGGGCAGAGCAAATCCAGGTGAGGGAGAGTGGAGTCTTACAAGTCTCCTACGTGTCAACGCAGCGGAAGAACAAAGGAATAGGAAAGAAATATACGGGGGAAAATGGTGAAATCCACTACTAATTACCACGAGGCATCACGGGGCTCGTTTATACCTTGGCCTGCTGCTCTGCGAGGAGGAAGGGGCAGGTACACCCAGCAGCGGGTACGTGGTGTGGCTTCCTGCAAGGAACTTTTGGGAACTGCTCTGCACTTATTCTGGAGGAGACACAGCTAAAATTCCACCACAGACCCGCCTGGCCCTGCTGGGGCCTGGGTGTGCAAAGAGCTGAGCTTGGGTGCGGTGGGTATGAAACCAGATTTTAGGAGGTAAAGCTGTTCTTGGAGCCCTCCAGAAGGAGGATATTAGGGAGAAACTGGCTCCTAGAGTGAAATATTTCAGAGTGGAGGAGCAGCTGATGTGACTAAACCCCGTGCTTTTTCCAGCTAAATAAAAAAAAACAAGAAAAGCCCAGCTAAACAACGAAACCAAAAACTAATAAGGAAACAAACAAACCGACCAAAACACTTCAAAAAATTAAAAAGGGAGCAATTTTTCTTGTTCTTATGCCTCCAAGCTGTGCCATGGGCTGAGCTGGGTTGAGCTCATAGCTCCTGACCCACACAGAAACCACCGAGGCAGCTTCAGGAGGGTCCGGCTGCTCGTGGGCACCATCCGTGCCCAGGGCTGGGGGGCTGGTTTGGGTCCCCACCACGCCTGGGCTTGGCACAGGCTGGTGATGCCCCTGCTGTTCCCTGCTGAAGGAAGCATCACCCTCCTGGAGAAGCCACCAAGAGAGAGCAGCTGTCTGGGGACACCTGGAGCCACTCAGTGCCCCATGGGGACAGAGACATCCCTGGGATGGACAAGTAAGAGCTGTACAAATAGGACCCACCTGCAGAGGAAGGTTGGACGAGCTGGGGTTTGGGCTGCAAAAGGCCGAGAGGGGCTGGGATAATCCAGGCTCCATAATGAAGCCAGCAGGCAATTGTTTCTCGTGTCCTTAGGGGCATCACAAAGTCATCAGCTTAATTTGCAGAAAGGACTTAAAGGAATTAAAATATATATACAGTACAGATTTGCATCTATATGTTAAATATATATATACTTAGTGCCTTTTCACCTGTATATATTAACTGTATAATTAATAAACATAAAGTACCTTAATACCTCAGGATGAATAATAAATACATTTAATAAATGTATAATTAATGCATCTTCACATGCACACACACGTACACATAAAGGAAAGCCCTTTCTGTCTGGTGGCTCTGGCTGAGTCCCAGAAGCTGCTGGGGAGGGAGAACTGTGGCCCTCGCTGCTTTGAAGGTTTTTAAGAGCAGTTGGGACAAGAGCATCTCAGCAGTGCCCCCTCCGAGGGCTGAGAGCATCTCTGGAGGACAATTCTGCTTATGCAAATTGCAGAGCCCTGCCCCATCCCAATTTGCCCCATCCCAGACCCTTTTTTTCCATTTTAAATTTTTTTCTTAGAAAGAAAAAAACCCAAACAAACCCGACAAACCTCAGCAAAGGGTAGCAGTGCCAAATACCATCTGCAGCCAGGTCATCAGGGTTGGACTGGGCAGGGAAAAGCTGTGTGTGGTGGACAGGGCAAACACCTGCCTGGGGTATAATGGGCAGGGAAAGAGTGACCCGGGGAGAGCTGAGATCACAGCACAGAGAAAAGGGTTTCCTGCAAAAGAGGGCCTTTTGCCAAGGGCGTGCAGTGATAGCATGGTGTGATGGATTCCCACTGATAGAGAGAAGGTTCAGTGGGATATTGGGAAGGAATTGTTCCCTGTGAGGGTGAGGAGGCCCTGGCACAGGGTGCCCAGAGAAGGTGCTGCACCCCTGGAAGCGTCCAAGGCCAGGTCGGACGGGGCTTGGAGCAGCCTGGGACAGTGGCAGGGGGTGAAATCAGATGATCTGTAAGGTCCCTTCCAACCCAAATTATCTATGATTCTTTGATCTACTGCTGTGCAGCAGCACTGGACATATTCCCTTCCCCAGGCTTCTCTGCAGGGTGAGGAGGAGGAAAATGGGGACGCTGGGGAGATACAACTTTACATCCTTACAAAGCAGGACCAAATCCAGCCACAGGGCAGGGAAGGGGCTGGTGACAGAGGCACCACCAGGGAAGGGATCACCAGCAACCACCAAGCCACAAGCAGAGGATGCTTTGTGGGCAGCATTGGGACCAGGAGCGGGCTGGAAGTGAGGAAAATGCTGCCCTGAACCAGGATGACCCTGTCATCCCAGTAAGGGCAGAGAGAAGTGAGAGGCAGCAGCTCTCTGCTTTAGGGAGTCATCCTCAGGGTGAAGCCAGTCTGCCTCCTCTCCTGAGCCATGGCAAAAGAACCTAATAAAGACTGTCAGCAGCTGATGGGTGACTAAAATAGAGAACAAGATACTGTAAATAATGGCAGAAAAACACTTCCACACACGGCAGCAGGCAGAGGGGGGGAAGGAAATTTCAGTAAAATATCTCCAACCTATTGGCAAACTGAACTGAAATGAATTAGGAGGATGGCTAAAGCATGGGGCTCATATATAACAGCAGAAAGTCCCATATTTATCAGGAGATGTGACCGATTTGCTGCATGAAGCAGGGGCATCTGTCAACTCTATGAGCTGCAATTAGCTGCTACTCTGCTACCCAAAAGAGGTCACCGAAAACTACAGGTTCTCCCTTCCTAACAGAAAAACTCCCGGGCTCTGCATTTCCATTAAGAGCAATTGCAAGTTTGGTCTTCAACATGATTGAATGATCTGGAGGAGTGATGGCCTTTGTGGGTGCTGTAGTTTGTCTCGTGGAATACCAATTACAGTCATTTCAGAGACACGACACAGCCCCGGCAGCTCAAGGATGCCGGGCTCTGCCCGAGGGGGCTGTGCTGGGCTTCGGGGGGTGTGCGGGACTGGGGTGAGATTTTTGTAATTTGCCTTTCATTAATTAGTTTCATGGCTCACAGCACCACTGTGGAGGGCAGGTGCTGTGGGAGGCTTTGTGCACAGCTCCAGCCCATCCCCGGTGCTGGGCACAGGGCCTCCTGTCCCACACATCCCTGAGCTCTGGGAATCCCCAGATCTGGCATCCCCACCATGCCAGCTCCCATCCCTGCCAGCACTGTCTGGGTTTTACAACCTAAACAATATCTGCAGCTCGATTTTCTGATCATTTTTATTTTCTGATCATACATTGAGGCCCCTTTTCCCCAACAAGGCAGGCAGCTTCTGTGCCACAACCGGCGAGCAAATCTCTGACAAATAATTCACACCACAGGTTTCACTTCTGCTCGGGAGGAGCCTGCGAGCTGCAGCTTTCTCAAGCTGAGCTAAATTTTCCCCCTAATAATTTATGCAAATACTGCACAGCCTGGCAGCAGTTCACAAACTACGTGTTGCAACATTCTGAGTGCAGGCAGGGGCCCTGGGATGTTTCGCTGCCTGACACTTGGGAGCTGGTTTCCTGTGCTGATATTTGTGATCAGACTTTAACCCTCACATCCTGCAGGTGTTCTGCAGGAGCTGAGGACTTTTGCTGCCTTCCTGCACGAAGTGGGTGGGGAGAATTCTCAGCAAACCCTCAGAGGGATGCAAAACCAGGCAAAGGGGGTCCTTTCTGTTCTGAACTGCTAATTGGAATCACAGAGAGGTTTGAAGAGACCTCAAAAGCCCCCTTGTGTCCAACCTCCCTGCCATGGGCAGGGACACCTTCCGCTAGGTCAGGTTGTTCCAACCTGACCTTGAACGCTTCCAGGGATGGGGCAGCCACAGCTTCTCTGGGCAGCCCGTGGCCTCAGCACCCTCACAGGGAGGAATTGTTCTCTGCTCCTTCCCTTCTCCCTGTGTTTCCCTGCGCTTTGCTCCTTGTGGCTGGATACTGGGGTCCTACCCCACCTGCAGATGGGACTGCATCATCTGCTTCCCTCTCTCCTTTCGGGTTACCCAGAGACCAACCCTACTCTTTAACTGCCTTCAGCAGGAGTCTCTGCATCATTAGGATGCTCCTAATTGCAGCAGGGGATGAAGTCATGAGCAGACCACAGAGGGAGGGGAAGGAGGTGGGGGATAAAAAGGTCTCTTGGCTCCTGTGCTGCATCAGGTGGTGCAAACAGATGTGCTGGGGCTGCTGCAGAGCCCGTGCCCCCCTCCCACTCCCATCAACCCAGCCCTTGTCTGTGACACCTTTTAAAAGCAGCTCTCGCCACAAATCTTCACTGCGCACATCAGTTATATCAAATTAATTCAATTGAATTAATAACAGTAATTAATTCATGCATATTAGCATAACACCATGCATCATAGATGGAGGCTAATAAATGCAATACTGATTTTCTTAATCGACTTCTTCAGCTGCCATGTGTCTTAGTCAAAGGGATGCTGTGGGGTCTTCCCCTCTCTTCCATATGCAGACGAGGGAAAAAAAAGCAACCAACAAACCACCAAAGGTATTTCTGATTCAGACTGTACTTCTACAAAAACTACAACAACAAGCATGGGGTTTGTGCTCTCAAATCCCTGCAGCCCAGGCAGGCCACAGGCTGCAGTCTGGGGCTGTTTAAAGGTCACCCTGCAAGTGTAAGGCTCTGTAAGAGACACTGCCCCAAAAGCAGGGAGAGGAGCAACAGTGGCCAACGACCACTGTAATAATCATATATCTGGGTATTATTTTCTTCCCTCGCACATGGTTATTAAGAGACGATGTGGGTCTTAAAGCTAGAACCTTTTGCTCTGGGAAAATTACATGTGACACTTTACATACGGATTAGATAATTAATGTATGTCCTGATTTCTTCCACCGTAACATAAAAAGGGCGAGAGCAGCGCTATAATTCCAGATAATTAAGGAGCGATGGAGTTGCAGTGGCCTCCACGGCGGTGGGAGTGCTGCCCGCTGTCATTAGCGCCGGAGAATCCCTCTCTGTTCTCCACACCTCGCTGCCGGCTGTGTCCTCCTCCCCAGGGGCCAGCCAGCTGTGGCCCCTGCTGTCCCTGACCACTGCCAGCACCTGCAGATGTTGAGAGGAGGCAGCACCCCAACCTGGCAGGAGCCAAGCCCCAAAACAGCGGAGCTGATTTGTGCTTCAGCAGGTGAGCCCGTGCCATGGAGTGCGGGCACCTCCTGATGGCCTCGGAGCGGGGACAGCCACCTTGGCATTGCTTCCAAACCTCGGGTGTGACCAGCAAAGAGCTCAACCGGTTCATCTCCTCCTTCTCCTGCTATCAAAGGCCGTCATGAAGGACAGGTGCAAACCTGGGCTGGCCACACCGGAGAAATGAGTGCTACACCAGTGCTAAAGTGAGCTGCAAGCTCCCAAAATTGGGCTAGGAGGCAGCCGTGATGGAACCCCGGTGTGGCAGAGGGTGGCTGTCACCCGTGTACCTCGGTGGGGACTGCAGGGCCCTGCACCTCTGCGCTGGCTTTCTGCTGCCTCTGTAGCACTGGTGGACAGAGACTTTAGAGACACAGCAGAGCAGGGCAGATCCCTCCCAATGCAAAAATGCTCATACCGAGCCCAGTTTGCATTAAGCCCAAACTAGTTTTTTCCAGCGAGGTAGGCAAGACGCACTCGTTTAATGTAAAGAAAATGCATGTCGGTGCATGGGGACAGAGTATCTTTTGAAATCCCTGCAGGACCTCCCTGCCTGCTGTGATCAAACATTAAAATCTAGAGCTGTCGCTAAGCAAAACAAACACAAACTGTCTGTGCTTTCATCTGCACAGCATCCTGCATCCTGCCCTGCCGACTGCTCCTGCAGCCCGGGACCGCGCCAGGCGGGGGGACAACAACGGCACCCGAGGCACACCACAGTGTGACGTTAATGTGCTCTGAACAGCCAGGTGTTTCCCAGTTTGTTCTTTTAGCAGGAAGCTGCTGGCCTGGTTTTAGCCTGGTGCAGCCTCTTTGCCTGCTGTCCCCAAGGAGGAGCAAATATGAACAACCGAGGGAGCAAGAGGGGCAGCCCCAGGTGAGGGGTGAGGGGTGTCGGGCCGCAGCCCCCCGGTCACACCTGTGCGTGCCAAACCTCCCTTTTCCCGTGCAGCTGAGCTCTGCTCCCAGAACGAAACAAAACGAAAAAAGTACAGGCAAAACCCACCCGCCCCAACTGCAGAGCTCGCAGACAGGCTCCTCTCGCTTCCTGGGGCTTGAGCACAAACTGAGGAGCGGAGAGCTCGGGCCGCAGGTGAATGATTGTCTCTTTCGGGCTCCTCGCTCCATCTCTGCCCGTCGCTGCGGCTGCAGCCTTTGTTTACCCGCGCGGCTGCTCCTCAGCGCATCACTCAACGTGTCTCGAGTGCCCGCCGCTCTCCCCGCTCCCCGGCATCCTGACAATTTTGTATTTAAAACACTAATAATAATCAAGCCGTGTTATTTTTCCTCCTCCTGCAGGATCTCCTAAGGCTGTGAAGGTCTCAAACGTTTGACCGCGAGCCTGATAAATGCTTGCCTTCAGCGATGCACTTTCTTGTAGCACCTCTGAAATATGTATGCACATGTTATGCGGTGTGGATGCATATCAATGCCATATCTACCTTTGCATATTAAATCATCGCCACATCTTCTCTGGCAGTAAAATATGCAGAGCATATGCTAAAGACAGCATCTCCCCTGCCTAAGCTCAGCAGCCCTCCCCCTGCGCACTCTCCCCCAGCATGGGCTGTGATCCCAGGTATTTCAGCCCCTCTCTTTTGTTCTTCTCCTAGGAGAGGTATTTATTTTTGTTTCCTCCCCGCATGCTGCTTTCACTGTTTTAAGGACTCCTGTTACTGCCTGCTTACAAATATATTCCAGCTAGAGCTGTAGCCTGACTTCTCTCCCCCTTCAGAGGGAAGACAAATAAGAGGCACTGTGGAAAAGCTGCCTGAAATAACAAGGCAGCAGGAGCAGGGGATTGCCTTCCCTGCATTTACCCTCTCCCACTGCACAGTCCTGCGGAGGCAGTCAGGGATTTCAGACAAACCTCAAGCCCTGCCGTCACTGCTGCCCCATCTCCTGTTTTTACACGTGGGCAGTCAAACCTGGCTGACATCAGATTTGAGTCACAAAAAAGGGAATGAGAGATTTCTGATGGAAACTGGGAGTATTCGCTTTGATGATCACCGGGATAAGAGCCAGAAATAAGAATAATCTTTTGGGAGGCATAAACCAGCTGCTAGGTGCTGCGATTAGGCAGAAATCTCATCAAGATCTGCTCCTTGGAAGGGGCCTTGGTCCTGCTCTTGGCAGCCATGAATTGTGCTACGTAGTGACCCCAGAGCCTCTCCCACTGTGGGGCTTCCCATTCTGCTGGTTTAAGAAAAATGTTAAAATTTACAATAGGGCCATTCAAACTCACACACAAAACATGCTCACTTCTGCTTTGGAGTCATAAGAAGTGGTTTCCCCAAAATAATCCCATGGGCATCTAGATACTTGTGTGCAGGGGTGCCAGACCTGGAAGCAGGAATTGTGCACCATGGAAGCAAACGGGGCTTGAGTGGCCGCTCTGTTGTTACAGATGTAATAAAGCAAATTATTATTATTAATAATATCCCAGGCACCCAAGCCAACAAATCCTGCAGCCCAGTCCCTGGGCCAGGCAGGGAGCTGTCATGTCTCTGTTTGCACCAAAGCTCCCGGGGTGCTGGGGCAGTGGCAGAGCAGAGGGACTGGCTGCCCTGCCCTGCACACAGCTCTGAAATCCTCCCCTACTTCCCTGTCTCTGCAAACCAGGCTAAGGATTCAGGTTCTCCTGTGCCACCCCACAGCCGAGCTGGCTGGTGATCAACCCTCCTGCTTTCTCACCTGCTAATTCTCCTCTCCTACCTGGGAGCTTCTGCCAGGCATTCCTCTTCCACACTAACTTGGCTCTCTCCTCCTCCCCCCACCTTTCACTCACCCTAATTTTGCAGATTTCAGAGAAGAAGTGAGGAAAGCTGTCACTGGTAAAAGGAGCTCTAACAGAGCAGAACAGCACGAGCCCTTTTGTTTCTGTAGGAGATGTCAGGAGGAGCAGGATTAGTGAGAACCATTTCCTCCTCAGCTCCCAGGTGGCTGCTTTCTCCTGCAGGCACTGACCTGCTCACCTTTCCCCGCTCTGCAGCAAAAGCCCCTGGGTCACACCTGCAGGGATATGCCAAACCTGACCCATCACCACGCAGAGAGCAGAGATGCTGTGCTCAGCAGTCCCACGTGTCATCCCCACCTCGCCGAGCAGCGCTGGGGTCGTGAGCTGTGCGAGCATCGGCCTCTCGACTCTCCCTCCTGGCTGTCACCAGTGCCATTTTCCAGGAACAGAGGGACCAGGCTGGTTATGTCACCACGTCACCGGGCTCATTTCTACCCACAGCCGCCTGCTTTTCAATTACCACCTGCCCCAGGTCAAAAAGAGCCTGACCCCTTTCACCCAGTGAGAACGCGCTCAGCTTTGACCTGGCACAAGAACAAATCCTGCAGCGCAGATTAACAGCACCGGGAGCACTTTCTCTCCTGCACTTCTCTAGAAAGCAAAGTCCTGTTAAAGTCTTTCAAGAGATGGAGGGAAGCTCAGAAAGGCTCAAGCCTGAAGCCCCCAAGCTCTCCAACGGCACCGTGTCCTACAGAAACCACAACATGAAACAGAATCTCCCTGACATCCTTTTGAGGCCTTGATCCTCAGTTCTGGCACAGGTCAGGTCAGCCAGCACCGGATGTGGAGCTGCTGGAGGGAGTCCAGAGGAGGCCACAGAGATGTTCCGAGGGCGGGAGCACCTCTGCTCTGGAGCCAGGCTGGGAGAGCTGGGGGGGCTCACCTGGAGAAGAGAAGGCTCCAGGGAGACCTCAGAGCCCCTTCCAGTGCCTAAAGGAGATCCAGGAGAGCTGGAGAGGGACGTGGGACAAGGGATGGAGTGACAAGACAAGGGGGAATGGCTTCAAACTGACAGAGAAGGCAGAGTTAGGTGGGATATCGGGAAGGAATTGTTCCCTGTGAGGGTGGTGAGACCCTGGCACAGGTTACTCAGAGAAGCTACGGCTGCCCCATCACCGGCCGTGTCCAAGGCCAGGCTGGATGGGGCTTGGAGCAACCTGGGCTAGTGGAAGGTGTCCCTGCCCATGGCAGGGGGTGGAATGAGCTGATTTTTAAAGTCCTGTGATTCCATGACCCTCAGTGCTGCTCGCCATGAGCTGTGGGCTCAGTACCAGGCTCGTGGCAGACCACGGTGATGTCAGGCTGAACCGGAGCCAGGAAAAATGCAATCAGGTGCATTTAAAAGCAAGGTGTGATGCTACCTTTTCATTTGCTGGAACTGCACCACGCAGAGCTAAACTGGGGTACCCAGGCGCGCTGAGGGCAGTGACAGGCAGCTCTTGGCTCCAGCAAGGACAGGGCAGCCATCAGCTAAACCCACGCTGCTGGCACAGAGCTTCAGCAAATCAAACCTAGGAGATTTTGAAGAGAATCTCAAAATTCTCTTTAAAGAATTTGAAGAGAGAAGAGAAACAGACATCTCACTGCACTGCTGCTACACATTCTAGGAGGAGATGGGCCAATTTCAGACATCTGTCTGTCTTTACAGGAGGCTAAATTAAGAATCACCGTAGAAGAAAACACAAGTGATAGAAAATGCGAAGTCTCTGCCAGTGTGGCCGGCGGTCTTCATCTCCTTGGCACCAGGAGGATGGGCCTCAGCCAGAGGCCTGGCCCTTCACAGCAGCTCTGCCAGGAGAGCAGGAGCTCCCCCCGGGCATCCCCAGCACAGCCAGGACTGTCCCTGCTGCAGGCGCAGCTCACGCCCCGCAGCATGTGAGGATGCAGTGCCAAACCTGT
>VWPU01016809.1:0-43387 GCA_013398955.1 Callaeas wilsoni
AGCAGCTTTGGACACCTTTGCAACACAGTCTGAACAAGCTCCCAAAATCACTGGCTGCTGGCAGTGCCCTGTCCGGGATGGAATAGGATGGAATGGAATAGAATTGAATTGGAAAGGAATAGGTTGGGATGGAATAGGATGGAACAGAACGGAATTGGAACAGAATAGAATGGGATGGAATGTGTGCGAAGCAGACGTCTCTGAAGCAGTTTTGGACACCTTTGCAATGCAGTCCGAATGAGCTCCCAAAATCACTGGCTGCTGGCAGTGCCCTGTCCAGCCCTGCACAGCAGGGGTCTCTGAAGCAGCTTTGGACACCTTTGCAATACAGCCCGAAGGAGCTCCCAAAATCACTGGCTGCTGGCAGCAGCACTGTCTCTGTGCTTGATAATAGAAAAATGAGATAATGGTGGAAGTCATGTTGGTAAAAGACATGGACATGAATAGTCACAGAGCGAAACTCAAGCCAGTGCAGGCTCCAGAACTGCCAAGTGCCCGAAATAAATCCGCAGTAGTGAGCCGGAGACTTTGCAGAGGGCAACTGCTGTAATTTAAGGCGGAGATAATCCTGGTGAGATAACGGGGTAATGGCCGTGTTAGGGCAAAGAGCTTGGCGTGAATAACCTGCTAAGAGCACTTGTATGTCTCAGGTGCTCAAGGCAGCTTAACAACCTGCAGCTGAGCGTGTGCTGTGTGGGCACATCCACGAACAGCCAAGGCACCACAAACACAAATGAAGAGTCAAACACCTTCTTTGTCATCGAGAAGGCTGGGTCGTGCCGAGCTCCTCCATTTGTCTTACCTGATTTATTCACTGGTGAGAGAACTGACACTTGTCTGTATGTGAAGCGTTCAGAAAACAGCAATAGTTTCTTGGCAAATAGATGAAGAAATCACTCCAGCGTTAAAAGGCTGGGAGTAATGTTGTCAGAAGTAAAGATGTGCTTAAAAGTAGGCTTTTGAAGGCTTATGCATTTATTTGCTTTGTCATTGTCAACACTTTCCATGCCAGGTGGGGATAAGATCCTTTATTCCAGTAACTTGTACACCTGTGAACACTTTTCGTTAAGTAATCCTTATTTGCTTAGTAAAAGAGGGGTTTGCTTTTGAGTTAGTAGAAATATCCTCAAGATAGGAGTGCTTTGGTATGCAAATCTGATACTCAACTATCTTTACTCTTTGTGACTGGCAAGGTGGTCTCTGTGCACGGGAACTAGAGAAAGTGGGGAGAGAAGAAACAATTTTGAGCTTTTTTAATAATTAGCTTAAAGAAGACTAATAAACCATCCTGGGGACAGGTATTTAAGAAACCCATGAATCCTAAATAGCTTTTAGATATTGGAGAGGCCAATATTTTTGCTGGGAAGAGGAATGTCATTCTTTTGTACTCTGAGGATTTTTGAGATGTATAAACCAGGCTCATGCAACTTGGCCCCTCTGAACTTCGAGGAAGCAGCTATTTGTTGAGTAGGGTGCCCAAAAATCTGTGTCAGTGCTTCTCAGGAATGACTTGTGAATGACCCTGTGATCTCACAAGCAGGAAAGGAATGGGAACGGAAAGAGACGCGACCGTTGCTGGGAGAAAAAAAATGTTGATAATGTAATATAGGCAAGTTGAATTTTATCTCCAAATTTTCTGAACTCGTTTATTTGCTGTTGGTTGACATGTCTGAATTCTTGACGACAATTACCCACAATGAGGAGGAAGGGGAGAAGGGGAAATTACCCCCCGTGCTGTCAGCACTGAGAGCTGCACTATTGACAAGGAGCATTTACCAGCTGTGTTTAGAGGTTGTTTGCTTTATCAGCCACCTCGGCTGTGTTATAAATGAGATAGAGTAATCGTTCACACCAGCTCAACCTGACAAACATAAAGCCCTTGACGGAAACACCGCTTTTAGGTTCTGCCCTGGTAGCGGGATTTTCTTGGTGTGGTATCACCTGTTCTGAGAGGGCTGCCCAGACGGCAGGCTGGGGATCCAGGCTGAGCCGCCTCTCCCCTGCCAGGGCAGGAAGGGGCTGCGCAGAGCGAGCCCCCAGGAGCTGGGGTTTGGCTCAGGAGCAGCGCTGATGTAATGTGCTACTTCAGTCCACCTTCTGGGAACGCGGGGCTGCTGACCCCACAGCTCCGTAGGAGCCCTTTGCGTGGTTTCTCTCCTTTTTTTGCGTTTTCTCCTAAGTATAAATTGCCCTCCAATTTCAGGAGACCCTTTTGGTACGAGATACAATTTTGGCTTTTATGATTAGCTGCAAGGGAAGCTACCAATGTGGCTTTCTAACTTCACATGTGCAAAAGCTTGCTGAGCTGTGGTATTTTCAAAAGTTCCCAGGCTGTTTTGTGCTAGGCTTTATTTAAACCTCAGCACAACCATTCCAGCTGAGCTGTTGGGTGTTATCACCGAGACCACAAGTTTGACCTGCTGAAATTTTGTCAGCCTTCAGTAGGAAATGCCCCGTGGGCTTGGGTGTCATGAATCAGGCAAACAACATTATATCCATACCTGAGGGATTTAACCTGTGAGCACACCTAAATTTGGCAAGCTGCACACGTGTTATCCATGTGCATTTTGTGTATGTTTTTGTATTAGTCTGGAGCTGTTTGGGCAAGGGGAAAAGGCAGAAGCCTGAGAGAGCTTACAGGGATACCATAAGATTATAGTTTGCTTGAGTGGCAAGTGAAAGGGCTCATCCAGGTGTCAAGGGGGATTTGAAGAGCATTAACAGGAATGAAGAAATTGGGTCAGACAATCTGCAGCCCAGGCAACAAGGACAAGACATTTCGCTGCCTTCCAGCTTCAGGAACTGCTCTGAAGGTGGTGCTTTTTGAATCAGGGATTTAATCTGGGCAAGAGAGTTATTGTTTTTCCTCAGGAGTCCCACCAACATGAATGTACAAACCTGTTTCCCTGACAGAAATTGCAAGAAAGTACTTAACAAGGGGTGACAATGGAAGCTTCATAGGAACCTGCTGACAAAACTGCTTAAGATACAATTTGGGTCAAGTACAAAATTGCATTTGAAAAAGGTATATAAAAAAAGAAATAGTGTGAGTTAACATAAGCCAGAATATGCACAGCTTTCTTTTTTGGTTATAAGAAATTCCCAGCCATTCCCAGTACAGTAAAGCATTCTTTACTCCTGTCATGCTCAATTCTCTGTTGGAGGGAATTCCCCTGTTACGTGGCTGTGGCTGAACAGAATAAATTGCCCAAGGTGACATCCTTAATGGACCGAAATAATTGCTTTTTGTAAATATTTTAAATACAAGCAGAAAGTGCCCTTTGGTTTACAAATTGTCCCCAGCCATCAGCACATGTAAAACAAACATCCAAAACGTTCAGAAATTGTAATGAACACCTAAGGTGTGTCCTGAAGGTTGAGCAAAGCAGAGCCACGTTGGGATGTGCTTTGTGGGGAATGCAGGCTGGGCAATCAGTCCTCTTCAGCAGAATGAGAAAATGTGTAAGAACCTGATTCCAAATTTTTCACTAGGGGTAGCAAAATAAAATATTACACTTTTCACCTCTCAGTGCATTGACTGCAGAAGTGTCAGTGACAGCTTTCTTAGTCTAATATATTAAGCAAGTTAATTTTGAATTAATGCCTCTTGCATTTGGACCTCCCGAGTTGCTGGAGACCTAACAGAACACAGGATCAATTTCTGGCTGCCAGCAGCACCTCTGAGCAGCTCACAAAGGCGGGAATCCTGCACACACACACATATATATCTGCCAATCACATTCTAATTCAGGAAAGTGAATTTCCCTGCTTCATTTTATGTGAAGTTGCCCCTGTATTCACTTATAGTCCTGAAATGCTCCGCAGCACTTTTTCCTGGTGGTGATTTTGTGGGTCAAGACCTCTATTCTGAATGAATGCCCTTACTGGGAAGGCTCCCATGTGTGGGACCTTGCAGTTCCCCTCTGCCCAGGCTCAGCACAATACAGCTGTTTTGGCTTCATCTCCCAAATTTACCACCTTTCTAATCCCACTGTTCATAACATGCTCCTAAAATGAAGGCTTTTATGAAAAAATTAAAGTATAGTGGAAGAGGAAAATGTTTTCAATAAATTAAGGTGTACACACTGAACTTTCCAACGTTCTTAAAGCCACTTTTCCCAAAGGAGGAGCATGTTTCTCAAGAATTCCCATGAAACGTCTCAGCACGTCTGACTGTTCCGTGTGAACGTGTGCTGGAAGATGCTGTCTGCCAAGGTGAAGTTTTCTGTGCTAAAACTGCAGCAGCTTTTGTTGGCTCTTTCTATCTCTTTTGGTAGCCGAGCAGGATATAGGTTAGCTCTACTCAGGGTTTAACCATGACCAGGGATTTTGCATTATCTGGGTATTTTTGGAGAGTGTTTTTGGCTTCCTTCCTACCTGTGTGCAGCTCAGTCTGCCTTGAACCAGCTCCTCGTGCACCCACAGTTGTTCCCTTTACTACGGTCACCTTAAACCCCAGAGGTGACAGGTTTCAAGGAAGAACGTAAGGGTTTCTGGAAATACGTTTCATAAAGTAATTTAAAAGCTTTTGAAGCAAAAGCTGCCATTTACTCTGCAGCGAGTGTTATTAACATAATCTATTTGAAAATTTTCTTTCTTCTCTTTCAGAACCTGCTGATAACTTTTCCATCTAGGCATTACATCACATCAATTTGTAACTGATGCAATTACTGTATTCTAGGGGAACATAAATTCTTCTTATTATGTTTTTTGGGTTTGTGGTTTGTTTTTTTTTTTTTACTTTTGAGTACGCTGCAAATCAATTCCGTATGAATGCTACTTATCTGAAAATATGCAAGATCTTCTGAGAATATCTATAAATCCTTCTCTTCCCAGCATTGCTAGAGGGGCTAGAAATAGAAACTGAGGCGATGAGGAGTGTGGTCTGCTAATGCCTTTGTCACTTTGAGAACAGCCTGCTTTGATGAGCTCCAGGTGAGGCTGCATCCAAGAGCTGTTTGGAGGTTGCAGTGATTTGCAGGCAGAGAGAGCTTTGTGTTATTTTTTTAGTGGATGTGTTGGCCCTGTCCTCCTCAGACCAAGCTCTCTTGTTATTTGTTTGTTTTCTGGACAAACTTTGTCAAGTTTGGATCTGCTCTTTGAGAAAGTTGCTCGCTTGTCATGATATTGGATATTACAGGTAGCAATGGTATATAAAGGAGGAGGGAGTGAGTAAGTGAAGGGTCTTGGCTGGCCAGACTTTCTTAGGTCTCTTACTCTTTCTTCATTTGCTAGAAAAATGTATTAATGAGAAAATAACCAGAAGATTATGTATATCTCTCCCTCCAAGTGCAAAATGCCTTCTTGTGGAGCTTATTTTACTTAATTGTGGTATGCTTTGGTAGGGTTTTCTGGTGGCCTTGGATTTGTTTCAAATAAATGGAAATAATTCCATTATTCTTGGGTGACACCACAGACACTGAGATGTGGATCTCCAGCCTAGCATTCTGCTTAAATCCTTAGAGATTTTGGTGTTTTCCAGACTGTTGGAAGGAAACAAAAGCTGCACTTTCACGGCAAAACACACAGCCCTTAATGGGTTAAAAATAAAACCCGAAGAAATATTGTGAATTTGCTCACTAAAGTTTGTCAGACCTATTTTTGGCTGTTTGAACATGTTGACTCTTATATAAGGTTCATTCAGAATATACAAACTGTTCGGTAAATATTCTCAAATGTGAAAACTCAGATTTTTCACCCATTTTGTTTGTCTTTCACATTGGAAAGCAGGCCATGGTGGGATTTCAGATACATTTCTGCCATGACTGCATGGAGTTCTAGCACGGATTCACAAGCACACGTCACGTATTAATAATGTTGCAGTGAAGTTAGGACTTGGGCAAGAAGAAAGATAATTTGTGTGTATTTAAATAAGCTCTGTCTCTTGATAAATACATGTGGTACTCTTTTTTTTTATTTTATTTTGTGTCGTGTCTGCTGCACTGCAAAGCAGGGCTATGCTGATGAGCTTTGCAATACAGCTGCTTGATCACAGAGCTGCTCCATGGTGGATCTAACCAAGGAAATCTCTGATTTCCTGCTCGTAGCTGTGCTGGGAGATCAGGCTTTGCACAGAGCAAAGCTGGCTTTTGGCCAGAGAGGCAGAGGTTGCACTCGAGCCCAGCCTTCTGTTCCTGAGTTTCTCTGCCACTGGAGGAAAAACTGGAACCTGATTAAAACCTCTTGAGGAACTGGTCTCAAGTGCAAGCCTGAGCTCTCTGGTACGATAAGATGACCACTTCATCTCTCTGTTGTTACCAGATGTTGAGGGTGCCTTTGACTGTGTAAGTGCAGCTCAGGCCCCTTATGCAGGCAAAGTTACAGCTTCCAAAACCAGCTTTTTTCTCCTCCCCTTTCCACTGAAAACTACCTAACGGTTAAGAAGATAAATTGTCTTTTATTCAGTTTGCTACTTCTTGGTTCCTACTAATTTTCAGTGTAACTTCAGTACGAATACAAAGACCAAGAGTCCCAAGAGAACCACGGGGCTGATCTGAGGAGCTCTGATGCTGGGGCAATAGATTTCACTCTGTGGCATTTTATGTCTGAAACACCGCAGCGCAGTTAGGGTTAGCCTGGTCTATTTAGGTTAAAGAAATCTCTTTTGCTACACTTTTTTTATATTAAAGTTCTACATAAATTTTGCATACTAAAGTTTCACCTAACTTCCTCTCATTTATGAAAAAATTCTCTGCAAGTATTTGGTGACAACCTCAAAGAAGGATAAAATGAATGCCCTGACACCCATACCTTCCATTTGACCACTATCTACACTAAATTCCACTCATCTGGAGCACTGTGTAAGAGTTGTTGCTGTCTCCAGTAAGAAAAAAGAGAGGAAACCTCAGATCCTGTATGACTTGCCTCACGTTCTGCTTCCTCCATGCAGAGTTAAGAGCCAGCCTGACATAAATGTTTCCAAGCAATCACAGAATAAATAATAAGGAAGGGGAGGTGTTGGAGAGATTTAAAACAAAACAGAGCTTTTCTAGCTCTGCCAAGTTAAATAATTTTATATATTTTTTCCTTTCAAGAAACAGAGTTTAAAACCAGCATTGTAAATAAGCAGATATCTTCTGAATATTAATCTCTGCTCCCATTCAAGACTTGTTCAATCTGTGGGCTGGTATGATCTAAGATTACTAAAGGGGACCATGACTGGGCAAAAAGCACTAAAGCTAATTCTGAGATCAGAGGGAGAGGGCTCACACCCTCCTGTTTGTAACCTGTACAATCCCAACAAGTAGTGTGTTGCAGGTTTTCCACAGAAAAGAAACATAGAAAATCTGCCTGGAAAAAAAAAAAAAATTAAAAATATTAAGGCCTAGGACAAAATATTCTAGTGAAAACAAATGTTGACCAAAACCAAGGCTTAATGCTAATAACAAACCTCTGAAACATGAGGAAACGTAGGCTTCTGGGTGACTCACAATATGCATCAGAGGAAGCCAATTCCAAACCCATCGTGCTGGTGTCTGGAGAGGGACTGTTTGAAAGATGACGATTTTGGCAACAGCAGTTTGGGAGCCGCTTCTGGGGGAGCTGCTGTGCCTGGAGCTGGCAGCAGCTGTGGTTTGGGTTAAGACTGCACGGTGGTGCTCCTCTCCCCTGTGAGGTGAGCTGCTGGGTGACTCTGTGGGCAGGGAAGAAGGAAGCAACAGCCCCCTTCTTGTGCCAGCCCTGCTTGACCCTTCCCTGCCACCTGCTTCCTTTCCAATCGGGAAACTCTTCTGCTCTATAGGTTTTTGGGAAAATGATCGATTTTTGTATGGAGATTTTTATTATAAAACACATATTAAATATGTAAATATATGTCTGTATATATGCACACACTTATTTTTTTCCTGAAGCATTAGCAATTTTCTCGTGGAGGAAATGACAGTTTTGCCTATACCCTTTGATTTTTCTTTTTGGAATTGAAAATGCCATTTTACTTTAGCGGTACAAGCTGCTGAACCAAAAAGTTTTGGGTCAATGTGATGCTAATCCTCGTTCACCTGAATTGCTGTGGTCCCTTGTGAGTGTTGCTATTGAGATGGTGCATGTCCCTGTTCTCTTCCTGGTTAGACCTCTCCTTTGGGCTTTTTCTGTTGTTATACCCATTGTTTGACCATTGCAGTACATTACAATACCCATAAATTCCGTGCAAAACAAAAAGCTTTTTATTCAAAGCATAGCTTTGAGTTTCAATTTGCCATTAATGACAAAAAATATAAATACTGCCTTTGAAATTTTCTGGTACTTCACGTTCTACAAAACATGTGCGATGTTTTGGCTTTTTGACTGAGTTTTGGCACACGGCTTGGATAAAAAAGCCAGTGCTGAAATATCAAGTGACATGCTGAACTTCCCATTTTTGACTAGTTCTCGTCTGTTTACGCAATTCCAGCCTTGGTGTACTCGGTCTGCTCTGCGGCATTACAAAACCCCCTATTTCACACCAATCGAGGCTTCGGCATGTCAATAGTAATTTATACGTATTCCTAGCAGAACAGAAGGAAACCTGGGTTGCCCAACTCGTAGTAAACAGCGAGTAGCACATGGCAGGTGCTGACAGCAGTGGCATGACAGCATCCGCGGTGCACCCGGTGAGGGACTTGCACCACGTGTGATCTCCCTCGTCAGAGGAGAATCTTTCATAAATGTATCTGCTCAGTCAGCTTTATCTACATCATCTCTCTTAGCTCTCAAACCAAATTGCTGCTTTACCTTTCTTTTTTTTTTCCCGCCTTCCCACTCACCCCATCTCCCCAACATCCACAGCATCCCATTTCCTCTTAACCTCTGTGACTGTCACTCTGTGTGACTTTCTGCTGCTTCTGTGCTGGAGTCGTACATTTTCCCGAATATATTTTCCTGAATATTTCCATGTTGTCAAACATTTCAGCCAAGGTCATGCATCTCTACTTTAATTGCCACCCCTTTTTTTGGAGAAACAAGCATTCTGCCCAGATCGCGCTTGTTTTCTGTGTCTGACTGGTACATTCTCCACTTTCCTAATGAGACTTTTAGTAGCAAAATAACATTCAGCTTCTAGGTGCCATGCAAAATACCCTTGAGACACAGCTGCACAAGCAACAAAATGAGAAATTCACATTGCATTCTGGGTTTCTACTGCATGTCTTTATAGTCTGTCAGTTTGACTGCAGCATGGTTGCAAAATTGAGAGTTTTCCTACGGTCTTCATGCCATTTTATGAGCTTTAATTGAAATGTAACTTTGTCTCGAAAATCTAAACTGTCTGTTGGTGCCAGTTCACAACTCAGTTGACCTAACTGTAATATAATAAGAGACAAGTTTAAAACAAGCAAAATCCCAAGGTAATACCTCTAGAAGGTTTTATTCCTGATATTCTAGAAAACGTCTCACATAGAACAGTTGTCCAATAAGATAAGACATAAAAATTCAACTGTTGCACTGCTCTACTTCTGATTTTTCCAAACAATTCCTGAAATATCTTTTAGCAACCTTGTTTAAAGAAATAACAGAATTAAGCATGGATGCCCATCTAATCCAATGCATCCATTTGTATTTCCTTGGCCAACTTCTTTTGTGTAGGATTCAGCAGTCTCTGTCTAAAATAAGGTTCATATACTTGAAGGTAGATGTCTCAAATAATTGGTGGAATCTTAGCTTAGAACTATTTCTTATTTGCTGCCAACCTGGAAAATACTTTTTTTAAAAAATCTCACTATTTCAGATGCAGACCTTTACTAAAGATGAATCCTTTCTCTTCTCTGCCAAAATGCTAGGAATCCCACGATGCATTTCACATAATCCCTTATGACAAAATGGAAGAATAGTTTCTCCTGGAATAATACATCTATGGTCACACGTGCCAGCAGGCCTGATTGCTGGTTGAAAACAATTCCATCCACCTTATTAAATTTTACTCAAAGGAGGCAGGGAATAGCTGTTTGAGCAGAATATGTCCTCTGAGCACTTCAACACCTCTGCCTGAGTGTGCTGCCTGCTACTCCTGTTGCCATTTCTGCTGCAGCCTGGAAGATGCCACAAGGGGAAATGGCATCTCGTAGTGCCACCGAGCGTTCCCGACGTCCCCAGCACTGGCGGGAGCGACAGAGCTCTGCAGCGCTGTGGGAAGGGATGTGGTTGGTGATTCATGTGCTTCACACGGGTGGGAAGAGCCTTGGGAAGGGTGAATTAGATGCCATGGGGAGAGACTGTGGATGGAGCAGGGGTAAGTAAGGGTAAAGGAAGTGTCCTTAGATCTGCCCTCGCGTGGCTGGAGGACCCGGAATTGCACTGCAAATGAAAGGCACGTGGTGGTCACTGCCTTCTCTTCCACGCAGAAGAAACACAGCAGTTTTGTAGAATAGAGGTGGCTGGATGATTGCAGCTAAGTCAAGGATGAGTTATCTTTCACTTTTAGTGAAGCACAACAAATGCTGACAGATTCCTGCAGGTTGCTTCTGCCCGTTCCTGAGCTGCATCGGGCTGGTATTTGGGAAGGCAGGGCTGCTTCCTTGCAAATGACCTTTACTCAGTTCCCCAGCTATGGATTGATCCAACAATCAGACCACTTGATGAAATTATCCTCTTCAGCTGCTGCTAAAGGGACAAAGGCTTTCTTCCCCATCCAGGCACCGTTTCTCTTAGAAACGGTCTCATAGACTTGTAGTTTCTACTGCAGTTTCTCAAAACTGGTTTGGTTATTTTTTTTAGTCATTAGGGTTTTTTAGAAATATTTAAGGGGTATTATTCAGCTGTATGTGAGGCTCTAGAAGTTTGTGTTGGTGATGCAACAACAAAAATGAAATTGTGAGTAATGTAGCCGTGACCAGTGTTTTGACTGTGTGCCAGGACTAAAATCCAGCCAACACAGCAAAGAATAACAGAACTCTCAAGAAAATAAAATCTTTTTCTTACATGTATTTTGTGCAGCTACTTCTATAGATTTTCCTCTTGGTTCAATATAGAGATTATAGTTCTGACTTACACTTTATCTTACCTGTGACACCATTTTTTAAATCTCTTTATAAGTCCCCTATTATAAAGCAGACAACTTCCTTAAGTGCGGAATTGTAACAAAACAAGACTGTATGGACCCAGTCTTGAGTGATAATTGTCTCTTGAAAGGAAGTGATGGCCCTCAGGTCTTGAATGTTAGCAGCCTAATTCCGCTTTGACTGAAGTCAGTTGCTGAGGTTTTTCCTCTGAATTCTGTGCAAGAGCAACCAGGCTCCAGGTGAATGACAGCCTGAAGATGAAGATAAGAGGGAGGGGATTTCTCTCTGAGACTTCCTGAGGGTTTTCTTTGCTTATTTTGCAGCATTGTGGGGGTTTTGGCAGAACTCCACACTGTCTGCTGCCTAACATAGTTTGTTTTTTTTTTTTTAAAAAAGTGCGTCATAGAAATTAATTTTTCTATGTCACCTAATGTTCATGTGACAGCATAAGCCTTTAACAGGTTTTGGGTTTGGTGGGCGATTTCTTTCCAACTGCAGGTTAGTTTTTCTAAAGGGCTTAAATAGCAGACAAGCTAATAAACTTTTTAGTAGCATTGCTTGACATTCATTTCTTTTACTAAAAGTGATGGTTATTTCTTGAGACTGGGTGAAACTTAAGGTTTTAACAAGAAATTGAAGTTTTTTAATGTTAGATGATTAAGTATTTAAAGTTGAATTCATTTCAGTTAGTTACAATTTAGAGTTATTTCGTTTCTAAGTAGCTTTATTATCCATATAATTAGCATATACTGTATCATTTATAGGTAATACCTATAATATCACTGTTATGCTGATTATCAGCAGTGAAACTATGAATTCTTTCAGCACTTTCTCTTTGCCTTCTGCAAGTGAGAAATGCAGGCTGGGCACAGGTATAACATTAAAGCTTGATCATCGAGAGCTGTTTTGGATTTGCGAGCTGAAAACATGTAATTCCAGTTTAAAATTAACACTGTTTAGAAGCCCCTGTTCTTCGAAGTCAGCAAATACCGAAACTCGTAACCCTACCCCTCGTTAGAAATAGGCCGTAAGGAAGATGCTTGTGTGCTATTTAAATGTTTGCAGCTGTCTGGGGCGCAGACAGAGAGCTCCACACCAGCCCAAAGCCGCGTCACCCAAGAGTTTGGGCTGGGAAGCGAGGCTGAAACCGCGGTGAGGATTTCGAGCTGTCGGCTCGAACACTGCCACGTCCTGCCCTGCCCGTGCCAAGCGTGTTGTTTGAAGGACTCCCGTTAAGCAGCTGGCCTAACCCGAGGATGGGGCAGTGCCAGGTGGGCAGGCTGGAGGCTGCCGGGCTGCGCTGAGAAGCGGGGCTCTGCAGCAGGGCGCGGGTGCACCTCGGCTTTGTGCTGGGAGTCCCGAGCAGCTGCGTGACCCAGGAGATGTAAGGTCTGCCAGGGCCCCTGCACGCATCAGAGGGGGCAACAGATAAGGAGCCTTTGGCCAGTGAACGTTGCACGCGTTCCCACTGAGGCTGCTCTGCTGGTAGCCTTCGTAATTTGGTATTGTTATTTTTGCAATTCATACCCACACAATCAAAAGTAGTTTCTTTTAATGCTGTGGAACATAATTATAGGCCTGACAGGCTCTGACAAGTTGGTTGAGACATTTATTCTTGCAGCCGGCAGATGCTTAAATGATTTTGTATTGGAAAATGCTGTCTGTGAAATGTTCTGTCTTAGTCGCTGTTACTAAACCCAGATTCATAATGAAGTCTAGCATCAAATATTTATGTAAAATTACTTTAATCTGTAAATAGTTTTAGCTATGAAAGATGAAAACAGCTGAGAAAATTAGTCAGGGGGGTTTCAGAAGTTTGTGTTGCAAAACAGTGATGTGTTTCTTTTCTGGTCTCTCAAAGTTGTTACCCAGCTGGCACTTTACAGAGAAAGAAGTCCGCAATATCCATTGCTACATTAAAGATGTTCATGTTCTAAGGTATTAATAGCACTGTAACCTATCCCTCTTGGGTCACTATTATTAAAATCCTCTCCCAAGACCCACTTGGAAAAGCAGAAGGCTTTATATAATAACCATGGACCAGTCATAAATAAAACACTTTCCCACAGACTTGCCCCCAAATCAGATTGGTTCGCATCAGGAAAAGCCAAAATTGTATACACTGACTTCTACCTCTCCCTCCTACCTCTGAGTTTAAGCTGTGTTTAAGCAAGCAAACCCTCATTTGCCATGAACCAACTTCCAGTACTTGTAAAGCCACAAGGAAGAGAGGGATGTCTTCAAGTCTTTGAGCTCTTACTCAGAGGTTTTGATGGTGACTGATTTTCTTTTAATAAGTTGAGTCATTATTTGGAAGCTTCAGTAGCTGGCGGTTCATCTGCAGCATGGTTGAGTCTGAAAGTGACTGCAGCCTGATCCTATGGAATTGCACATTCCCTAAATATTTTAATAGCAGCAAATCTGCCTGGGTCCACTTTTTCTAGCACACACTCTCTGATGAAGGGCACTGCAGAGGCTCTGCTGATCCCTACCATGAGGGAGGCATAAATCTCAACCACTGACTCTGCTTACAACTTTGTTTTTCGTAAGGTTCCTAAAAGTAATCCCTTTCTAGCCACTAATCTGACCTAGTTATGATGAACTGATTTCTCTAGGATGAAAGGGTCTGTCTTTCCTCTGGGACTGCTGCAGTGGGACTCTCACATATTATTTAATGGTTTCTGTACTCTCATCTCTGGCTGTGGAATTTGGATACCATCCACTGAAGTGTTTGTATAGTCTATGTAGCTGTTATATCTGTATATCTCAGAAATATTTAAAAATTAATGGTCTCAGTCAACTCCTTTCCAGTTTGGAGAAAGGAATCGCTTGTTTTAATCATAGGGATTTGTTGTTATTTGTTCATTTTTTTGTGCCTGTGCAAGGGTAAAAATTTGTCAAGGAAAAACTCAACAGAAAAAAAACACTGAATTTTGTTCTGAAACTAATGCAGCTATGAACAGCTATTGCTCTTGCAAGTGTAATATTGACTTAGCTGCTCTGAAAGTTGTGACATCATTAGCTGTGTCAGTGAAAACTGGATGTTGTAGGAAGGCTTGGACAAGGGAAAATGGTAGTTCTACTTTGACCAAAAATAATCCCAAGCAAACTCGTTTTTCTGAACAGGAACCTTCACCTCTGTATCAGGCAGAGGATTGTAATAGGAAGCTGGGAATTGCAGGGAAGTGCCTCTGTGATTGGTGCTTCCAGCTGCATAGGTCTCTGAGATAACCACGGCAGCACCTACAGGTACTCAGGTGTGGATGCTGAAATGCTGTTAGCAGGGAAATTTTCTCTTCTTGCATTCATTCTGTGAGAACTTTTCCTTTGCTGTGTAAGCTATGTAACAATTAGAAAGGGTTTTTGAAAAAAGAATTAAAATCTGGAATCTTCTGCCCTGGTTTCAATATATTAGGGCAAAACATTTCTAAGTGGGTGTCTGAGACTTTGACCAATCACTCTAGGAGCAGTGTAAGCACTGTTCAATTGCTTTATGGAACTAGAATATATAAATGGTATTGTAAATTTAATAAATAATTAATTCCTCACTCTGAACTCCTACCTTGCTGCATCTCTGAACCCCTGCTTAGAAACCCACACTCAGGTGATATTCTCCTCTCTCCTTCTTGGCTCTCTCTGGGCATGCACACCATCTGGCCTTTCTACAGTGGCTACTTGGGTGATGCCTTAAGGAATGCAGATGGGACTAAATAAACCCCCTTTAGAAAAGCTGAGGACAAATGTCTCTGAGAAGAGAGGAAAAAAGCTGCTTCTTACCACTGTTACTCAGTCGTGTGTAGGTTGTTGAGCTGTAGGTAGGTTCTGTGCCTCCACATGCTGTTTTCATAGAGGCACTGAGAAAGCTGAGGGATGGTGCTGTTTACATGTGATAAAAAGGAGCCTTGGAGCTGTGGGCTGGCTCACAGACTGCCAGCACCACCGGGCTTGTTATCTCACTGGCTCTCCCAGCAGCTTGGTGCAGACACCGGGTAATGTGGAAGAAAGATTGGGTTCTTGAGGACTCCTCCAATGAGGACTCTGGAAGTGAAAGAGCAATTTCCCAGACTGCTTCTGCTCAAGTGAAGCCAAACTATTGCAATTGATCGTTGTCCGTTCTCCCCAGCAAAGGTCATGGAGTAAGTGTGAGATTTAGTGCTTTGATTTCTTTATTGAAGTCTTGGAAGGATTCGAGCCATCAGGTTCTCCTCTACTGATGAATGTGTCAGAGAGAAGCCCAAACCTTTCCTCCAGAATAGTAACTGTTTTGATTTTTGGGTTCTTCATGTAGCACTTGTTATTCATGCAGGTCTCATAAAGCTTTTGGTAAAAAAGTATATTTTGCCTCAAATGCAGTTAATGGAAACAGCTCCAGCATAGTCCCTTGGATTATACAGGAAAAGAAGAAAGAGGCTTTCTTCTTCCCAGGAACAAAAAAAAAAAAATCAGAGACTGAAGAGCAGAATTGCAGAATGTCACTTCTTGCAGACAGGAATCACGTGTGCAACTGCCAGATTTACTCTAGAGTACATGTACATTATTGAAAGGTGTTTCTTTTTATGCTTCATTGCTGTACCTATAGGCTATCTTGGGGTTCTTATATCTCCATAGGCACCTGTCAATTAGCTCGTAAAGAACACCTCTTTTCAGGCATCTGCTTTCAGTGTCTGTGAAATCATCTGACAGGAACAGGACTGGACAACCCAAGAAGGAACCTTGCAATTATTGTCATGTTTGCTTATGGGATGCACAGCTTGGATTCCCGCTGTTATTTGCACTATGTGAATGTTCTCGATGACACACCCTGTTCACTGAACTCCCATGGGAAACTTTACTTACCATGCAACCTCTTACTTCATTTCAGAAACTGAAAAAAATAATGATCAGCGGTCATTTCACTGATTGTGTGCGCTGTAGGAAAATTATTCCAGGGGCTGACTGCAGTCATCCTAAAGGCTTGCTCAGGGCTATTGAAATATTTCCATTCCTGATGGGAGCTGCAGCTGAACCTCTTAGTGTGATAAGAGACATTAAGAATATAAGAGGGCTCCAGCAGGTATTTAAAGCTTTGGAAGGTCTGATTTTATAGGTCCATAATCACATATTCAAAGTGCTTCATTACTCTAAATTAAAGGTGTGTGGTAAGAAAAGCAACGGCAACTTTTCAAAGAAGGCAAGAGAAGACTGTGTGCCTCAGCTGAGCAAGTGGCTGTATGGTTCAGAACAAGTCAGGAAAACACTATTCGTTCCCCTTCTGGGAAAAAAAATATAAAGGGAAAGAATTGAGGAGAGACAGATGTCAGGGAGCAAGGACAGGAAAAAAAGGAGGAGAATATCTATATCTTGCCAAAGCTCCTGTTAAGATTCCATAATTGAATACAGCAGGTGAGGAAATGTAGAAGTTTTCAATTATAACATCAAGCTCCCTGCACTGCACAGCCTAGGTACTACCTTGCATCTTTCACTAGCTTACCACTTATCCAAAAAAAAGACATAAGGTTTAGCTCAAATTCCCTTGAAATGATTAATGTCTGTATTTCCCAGCAAAAGAATGTTTAATATTGAAAAGTAAGATTGCAGCATCCTAGATTTTTGTGTTTAATTTCCTAAAAGCAAATGCAGAAGCAGTAAGTGCATAAAGCAGTTTAACAAGGTTTGCAGCATTAGTCTTGGGGAGTTACACAATCGTTATTCTGGCAGCTCTGTAGCCTGTATGCATGTGCCTTCTATAGATATAAGAATACAACGAACCCACAGCTGTGTGATTTACCATTTTATTTGCCTTGCAGCTATAGAAATACATTAGAGATTGTCACGGTTTAATCCCAGCCAGCAGCTAAGTACCACGCAGCTGTTTGCTCACTTCCCCCCTCCCCAACTGGTGGGATGGGGAAGAGAATCCAAAAAAAGGTAAAACCCGTGGGTTGAAATAAGAACAGTTTAATAATTGAAATAAAGTTAAATATTATTATAATAATAATAGGAAAGAGAGAGAGGAATAAACCCCAAGACAGGCAAGTGATGCACAGTGCAGTTGCTCACCACCCACTGCTGGATGCCCAGTCCATCCCGCAGCAGCGAGCAGCAGCTCCCAGCCAGCTCCCCCCAGTTTATGTATGGAACATGGTATGGAATATCCCTTTGGCCAGTTCAGGTCAGCTGTCCTGGCCACGCTCCCTCCCAGATTCTTGTGCCTCTCCCCACTGGCAGAGCTGAGATTCTGAAAACCTCTTGACTCAGGGTAAGCACTGCTTAGCACCATTTAAAAACTCGGTGTGTTATCAATGCTGCTCTCATCCTAAATCCAAACCACACAACTGTACCAGCTTCTAGGGAGAAAATTAACTATCCCAGCCAAAACCAGGGCAGGAGTTAATGTATCTAGAAACCTGTTGGCTTTTTGGTACCCATTCATTATTATATCCTCCACTGCCTCCTAGGCTGTGCTCTCTTGGAGGACACAGCTCTGTTGTGGGAACTGCTCTAGTCCCCGTGTATGATGCTCACAGCAGGAGCAAATTATATTCCTGAGGGCTGGGGCCCCAAATGGCTCTTCTGGCATCCAGGAATTGTTGAGGCAGAGGCAAGATGCATCTCTGATGGGAAAGGCAAGGAAGCGGATGGTAGGAAATCAGCAGAGAGCTATATAGCCCTGTATGCTATTTTAAGGAGAGTAAATGCAATCTTTGGATGTGCAAGCAGGAAAACAGGATGCAGAAGAAAGGGGAGAACCCTTCAATCCTACTGAGCATTGGTAAGGCTTTGGGTGAGCCACTGAGGCATTCCTGGGTGGTACAAGTTATGGGAGGTGTGCACCAGCTGCAGAGAACACAGAGGAAGAAGGATCAAAGCGTGACTTGCAGCTTAGGAATGTTTAGTCTAGAGACAGGAAGTACAGACTAGATATTAGGGAAGAGATCTGAACAATAAGGATGGTGAAGCTTTGAAATACATTGCCAAAGAAGGCTGTGGAGTCTGATTCATTGGAAATTTTCCAAAACACTAAGCAAACATCTGTTAAAAATGATGTAAGTATGTTTGATTCTCCCTCGGAACAAGGAGAAGGAGTAAATTATGGTTAAAGAGATGAAATAAACTAGTGATTTTCAAACTCTGGGTCATGCTACTCTTGAATTCAAAGAACCTTAAAGTGTTAGCAGTGGTTATATCTAATAGCATTTGACCTTGATGTTTCTGGCCCCTATTCACATAATTGTTGCATGAAGATATATAACCCAAAAGGGAGTTGTGCTTTTCAGATGAAAATCATTGTAATAAATGGCTTCTGAAGGTTCTTCCTGGCCTTCTGACTCTGTGATCCCACAGTACTGCTGCCGGAGCAATGTAAAGCAAAGTGGGCAGAGCAGATCTGAAATTCAGATTTCTATTTAGGTTAATCTCTATCGCTCACTCTTTAATGGACCAAAAAAATATAATGGACTTTGCTGTCAAAAATTAAGCTGAATGGCCATTGATGTTTTAAGCTATAGTAATTTTTTTATAGCTGCTCAAAATATTTCTGCAGCAAGACATACAAAAATATTCTGGTTTTCTTCTCATGTAATTTATAAAAAGGGCAGAAATACTAGCTCAGTCCTGTGGACAAAGAATAATTATAAAATGTTCTCCCCTGCAGACATTTTGCTAAAAAGGCATTTGAGTAAGAGCATGGCAAAACACAGGAAGTTTTGCAAGTCAACCATGAACAAACCTCCCTTTTAGTCTCAGTAATAGAGGAAGGCTGTGAATTCTGAAACTTGGTCACAAATGAAACCATCTGTAGAAGTGCAAGAGCGAACCATGAAGCAGACAGTTAATTTAGTGGAACAATGCCTCAGTGAGACCTCCTGCCCGTATCTTGGGAGGAGACCGTGTGTTTGCATCATTTACACTTGGGATTTGCAGTAATGGCTCATCTCTGTTACTGGCTTTTAATACATGCACTCAGAAGAAATATCATTTTCTGAGTAGGAAAACAAAAACCACAACATCCCCCTCGCTTAATACTGCTAGTTATTTGTGTGTTGTGCTTCGTTGTGTGTCCAGGTGATGTGTTAACAAGTCTGTCAAGTTCTCAGAGTAATTGAGGAGTGGTCAGGGTTCTTTGTGGTGTTGCCTGTTCTTAGCACCAAACGTCAATGTTTAGGTGTCGAATTTTACCACGAAAAAAAAGAATTGAAGTTGAGAATCTACTTACTCTCATCTCATAGTTAACCACGTACAACTGATGTTTTACACGAGGTAAAACATCATGGCTGCAGCTTCTGGTGTTGTCAGAGACTTGGAGTTTAAGAGGATGTGCTGACAAGTGTCTTCATAAAAGAAAAATGACATGATCACCCACCTCCAACGATGCAGAAGTTGTTAAATCCATTTGGTTCATAGAGTTAGTCCTGATTAGAGGGCTCACTTTCTCCCAGTATCTGGCTACTAAGATCCAAGCCCTCTATTTTTATGCCCAAAATCAGATTTTCGAGAGTTTTTTCAGCAGCTGAGGTGTTTGGATCCACCATTTTTATTTAGGCCTGTATATTGCATTTTCAAATGAGATTTAAAATCATATATTACCTTTTTTCCCCTCTATTCTTTCTTTTCTCTATTTAAGAAGTCTCTTGATTTTTAATTTGTTTTTTCCTTTTCCCAAGCCTGTCCTGTCTTTCCACAAAAGTGTGTGCAATCTGTGGTCCCTTATCTTAGATGCATTGGTTGAACATTGCTGTAGTCAGTATAATGAATTCATGGGGTTTTTTATATGTATTGATATACAAAATATCACAGAGAAACCAGGAGAGATTTTGTATAGAGCTACAGATGAAATTTTCCTCTCTAGAGGAAGAAATACTCTCTAAAAAAGCTGACGTGGATAAAACTGATTGAGTTGGTTTTTTCCCCCATTTATGCATACCTATCATAAGGTATTTTTGCTTAGCATCTGTGCAAGATATTTAAATAAACTCAGACCCTAGTAATTCCTGTTTTGGAACTTATCCTAGGCAGAGGAAGGAAGACATTTAATCCTAGTTGCATCAAAGTTTCAGAACAAGCTCTCTCTTTCATTGCGGGCTGCTTTTTCTTTGGGTTTTTCCTAAATAAAGGTAGATTTTTAGTACGTTTTTGTCAGTGTTCTGTTGCACTGATAGCTGGGGAAGAGAACAAGCAAAGCATCACTGCGCTGCCTGGCTCAGCTCGGCCTCTGTGTGGGTTCCTATGTGCACATGCATATGGGAAAATCCAGTAATTAATTGCAGCTGGGGCTTTGCCCAAGATAATTATGGGTCGAAGTTTCTAATAGATGTGCTGAGAAGGAGTTGGAGCAGGTGTGGAAGCTGCCCAGGGCTTGTCCCCAGTGGAAGGACTCGCTGAAGTGTGACATGTACTGGTGATGGGATCAGTGCTGCCTTCAATGCAAAATTCATGGGCTTTTCCTCCGGAGCAGAAAAGAGCTAATGATGTGAGATGGCAAAAAAATGATTATTGCTTCAATGCTGTAAAAATGTGGTCCCAGTGAAGATAGCAGGAGATGTTTTAATTGGCTCGGGACGTAGGAAAGCCTTAATCTTTAAATGTGGAAGTTCTGGTGTGTAACTATGAACTGGTTGTATTTTATAGAGGACCAAGTTAGAGCTATCCAAGCAGGAGCATCTCGAGCTGCATTTGAATCCTGTCAAGAAAAGGTTTATCATTTCATCATGTGCTTGAATCTTTATTTCTAAGAGTGTGCTTGGCATAATTACATCTGGTTTAATTCTATGGCAAATCCTATGGAAAGTCTGCTCAACAGTCTGATTTTTGCCTTACTTGGAATTGCACTCTAATACAGTGGTAAATAGAGAAAAGACTTCATTCTAAAGTGACTTTTTAAAAAAAGAAGTTGCCTGAAAGATTAAAATGCACTTGAATAATGTGTTCTGAAGTATGCTTAGTACTACTGCTCTGCTTGAGCTTTTCACACTCAATGTATGCTTTTGAGAGGATGAAGTATGCAATAGTAAAAGCTGCCTTGGCATAAGTCACGAAGAAATTGTCATTACTGGCCTAATAATTCTGTCTCTTGCCAAGATTGCCAGGAAGGTCATTTGGCAGCAATGGTGCCTGTTACATGGATAACGGTGTGGTGGGAGCTGAAAGGAGAATAAGAATTCAGTTTGTTTGCTTATAGTAATGCAAAAAACCCAAAATACACTCGTTTAGACAAACCCTTTGGTAACAGGTTAGATCTCCTTGACACATGATCCAGACATAATGATGACAGGAAGTAGCTCAAATTTCTTCTTTCAAAACCAGTGCAAATCATGTTAGAGAATGATGGTGCATCTTGCTGCTCCCAGCACTGATTTTTTTCTGTGCATTCACCAAGTAAGGATCTTCTGTGGACCTCTGCACCCACTTCTTTCGTTTCCTCCTATCCCTTCCTTCGACCAAGGTCAAATCAGTAAATTTGACAGCACCTCGTAATTTCCACAAGTGTTTTCATGATTGTAATTTCAGAGTGTACTCAGAAAACAAAAACTGGAGGGAGAGGAAGGGAAGAGAAAAAGGAAAAAAAAAAAAAGAGAAAAAAATTCTGGGTCATTTCATTACCGTGCCAGGGAGGCTTCAACATCTGTGAGAGCGTGCTCTCAAGTGTTAACACAGACTGTGCCAGAATAAGCAAGCTTTAATTCCTGCATTTAATTCCTTGACTTTCTGGGAAAATGTGGGTTAATTCAGAAGGATTGTAGTTTCAACCTAAATTCCACCTAAAGACAATGGAAAGCTGACGTTCCAATCAGCTGGGAATGCTCTTAATGAATGTGATGTTCTTGCCTAGGGTAGACCAACAGCTTAAGAACGAGCACCTCATTTTTGTAACTTGTGACATAGGTACGATAACTTCTGCTCTTGTCAAAGATTCCGTGTCCACGTAGCTGTCTACTTGCATCTCTCAAGAGCCAGTTGAATGGTGCATTGAATAGGAGCCATTTCAGTCTCTTAGTCAATCTCGGCTAATTTTTGGCAGCCGCATGGAGTTTTTACAACTCTTTTACAAAGCGCTGTTGCCTAGACTTGACAGGAGTTAAGAAAGTAGCCAAAGACTGGACAACTTGGGTTGCAGAGCTGTTTTCTGGCATTGAATCACCTCAATCCTTGCTAATCTTATTTCGTTTTTTAGAATTCTATGGATTTCTTTTTTTCCCCACCTCTACTTCAATATCTATTTTGCAGCTTTACTGGCTGTGCATGACCACATCATTTCTGTTTCACTCTAGCCTAACCTCTTTTAAAATGCTGCTCCAGGGACCAGCAAAAATGGGTTGCCAGATAAAGCATTATCTCTAATTACAGCCAAAAAGTACTACTTGAGACAATGTGGAATAAGTATTTTTAAAAGAAGATTGCTCAGTAGAAGCAGTTGTGAGCACAAGTGCAAGCACTTAGGGTAAGAAAAAGTTTTAAAGTATTTAGAGACCTGTTTTTTCTACATTGTTGGCTGGTTTGAGGTTTTTTTTTTTGTTATATTTGGGTTGTTTTTTTGCTTTAGTTCTTTATTTTGTTGGGGTTTTTTTTTTCCCTAAGTTGCATCTCAAAATCTAGGAACTGATTAAAGCACTGCTGTCTGTTCAATTCTGACAGTTTTTTAAATCTCTTTTTCAAGCCTAAAATTTTGCTTTCCAAAGCTGGCTGTTTGATAGGATTTTTTGGAAGTTCTTATGCTTAATTTTTCTTTGAAGTTAGCAATTCTCTAACCTTCCCAACCATTAAGTTGAGCAGTCAGATGCTGTTTGGCATTGATAATCCTGGTTTCTAGGTAACCCATGTGGGCCATTTTACAAGGGAAAAGTATTCAGACAGTGTTGAGGGATATGGAAGTTGCTGTGCAAGAAAATGTGCTGATGCAGGAGATCAAGAGTTTAAGCTTTAGGAGTTCCTGCTGATCACATGCCCCAGTTCTGTATTTGATCAGAATTCCTTCATCATATCAACTCAGAAGACAGTTGGAGTTTCAACTCTGTGAAATTTTGTCATACAGGTAGACCAATTAATTTTGTTGGTTTAAGTGAATGTAATTGAAACACTAATACACGTTCATCATGCTGATGGACAAGTGGACTGTCAGTCTCAGCATCCACACCAGATCCAGGAAAAAAGGCAATGTGAATAATCTCTGTGCCTTTGTGATGAGTTTTCCTGGAAATTTCATAGGACTAAATACCAGATTACTTTAGTTTACTTTTTATACTTTATATCACAATCCCACCACTTTAAAGAGTTAGCAGCAACATATGCAAAATTTCACAGATAGATCATCTTTTTCAGTGTATCTTTATGAAATCTGTCCTGATTAATTCAAGAATGGCTAACTTGCTAGCACAAACCAAAAGCAAGGAAAAAATAAAGTAGGCAAAGATACTTCTGATGTGTTTGGGCACTGGAACGTGTGTCCTGAGACCTGTGAAAGATGATGAGGTTTGGGAAGTGTGGCAAGGTGTGACTCCATAATAGTGATGTTAATAAGAGCATTCCTTCTTAAACACAACCGGATTTCTTCCACGCGCACAAGGTGGGAACACGTGTGGACATCGTTGGGATCTCTTCTGCTGATGTTTGGAAACCGCAGCAGAGGCAGTTTCAGACCTGGTTTTCCAACAAAAATTGAATGCGCTGCAAGCAAAGGAGCAGAATGCAAGCACTTTTGTTTATCTCTTACCGATTGCAGGTATTCTGAGGAAATGTGTTTATTTCTGCCCGCGCTCAGTTCCAGGGTCTACAGCTCCTATTTTTAGCAGCCACGCAGTATTGTTAATCTGAGATTTTTGACTAGCCAATGAGTCAGAAGGTCTGACTGCCCAGAGATACATGAGTCAGACAGGCAGGAATAGTCTGTTCTTCTTCAAGACACCAGGAGTCGTAGATTTAAAAAAGAGGTTTCATACTTAGTGAACAATACAAATGGAAACATAATATATAAATAGAAACCCTTTTACCCTTCGCTTTGGATTCTTTCCCCAGGAAACTCTTGTCCCAAAATTGTTACTTACTACACAATATATTTGTATATGGAAACGGATAGCTTGTCACCCTTTTTATTCTTTTCATGTCCCCTGTCTATTGGTTGGTTAGTATATTGCTAGGACAGACAATCCTCTCACCATGACATGGCTATTACCACAGTAAAAAATGTAATGTGTAAGAAGCTTAGAGAAGGGTGTGGGTCAGAGAGGAGAATTTAATAATAATTTAAATTTATCTTCTGAAATGGTTTCTCTGGAAAGGGCAAATTGCATTAAGAGTAGCAAAGATGGGGTGTATGTTGTCCCTAAGTTTCTTCCTGCAACATATTTTGGGTTTTATTTTCATATGCTGATACCTTTGTGACTCTCTTCATGACAGTGGAAAATTATTAGCAGCTATAGAGCTGCACATAACATGTAATCGAGGTATGGAAGAGTAAACTGTGAAAGGATGAATGCTATGCACTGATGTTCAGCCCCAGCCTCTGCAGAATTTCCCTGTGGAAGGCAGAAATGTCCCACCAGCTATAACATTTCATGGGTTCTGAGCTGGGGATCAAGTAAATGCAAGGTACAAATGCAGACTGGAATGCTTAGCAATGGAATAACAGTGCTTTGGCAGCTCAACAGTTCAGGAATGAAACAAGGATATTTTTACTCAAAGGTCATTGGTGTAAAAGCTAAATTATGAGAGACTAAAATGCAAGGCAGCATTCAGAGGGACAGACGTTGGTGATCTTAGGCCTAATTAGAACAGATGGGTACACAAAGAGTTTTGGCTGGCAGCCTTTTGGTCAACTGCAGCAGGGAGACATAGGGTAAAGATTCAATTTATCTGCTCTCGGGGTAAGAAAGCTCATGAATCTCTAGGAATCCAGAAGTTCATTTTCAGAATGAGTTGCAGTGTGATGCAAATAAAATGAATTTTCTAATCCGGATATTTAGGGAGAGGTTCAAAAGGCCTCCATGGGCTTCTAAGCTGAGTGAGCTCTTAGTAAGCTCAGAGTACCCTTCAGTTTTGGTTCAAGACCAAGAAGTCCCATGAAGGGATTTGGACAGCTAACTCATGGAGCTTTTTAGATGTAGTGGCCTCTAAATGAAACAGGAGTAAAACGTTTCCAGTTAGATTTTTAAAAATGAAAGCAATTGGTCTTTCATGTAGCCTTTATTTCGATGTCTGTAATATTTATATTATTGGTTAAGCTCTCTTAGAACTTGAAGTGGTACATGGTTTCTTTTGAGCCACATATCTTCCATGAGGCCAGGAGGTTAGAGCAGACTAGAAGAGACCTACAATAATCACCTAATTCAACTGTCTGACCACTTTAGGGCTGACCAAAAGTTTTAGCCTCTTACTAGCAAGAAAACCTGTCTGAGCCACCTGCATTCTTGGAGCCGTCTGTTCTTGATGTGTGTTCAAGAGCCACCTCTTTTTCTGCCACGTGGCCACTTGGGTGCTACTTCCAGCAGCATTTTTAGCTCTGCAGTCGACAATGCAGGGATGTCCAAACCAAAAGGCTGCCTGAAAAAGGACATTGTCTTGTAAACACTAATGAGTACACGAGTTTTCCATTGCTGGAGGCATTAAGATGTATGACAGAATTCATCCAAGTTTGGTGTTTTCCCACACAACAATAGTGAACACACATCCAGGCTTCACTGGATATCACTCATCTGAATTTCAATTGTCTCTTCTCCCTCAGCAAAAGTTCTAGAAAGCATTGGCTTTGTCAAGATGACTGATCGGAGCCAGCATTTCCACAAAGACCTTGCTGAGCGTGCCGAGTCTAACAGAAGAGTCTGTACAGCAGCTCATGAGGGATGTCTGTATTCTCCCCAAAAATGGAACTTCTGTGCATTGTAACATACTTATGTTTTGGCACATACTCCTTTCATTTAAAGTGCCATTAAAAATGGCAGTTCTTTGAGTCTTTGAGCAATGGGTGCCAATTTTTGATGAGTGGTCAACGTGTGACATGCAGTGATTAATGAAAGGAAACCAAGTTTGCATAATTTGAATGCTCATTTCTTCAGGTCAGTGGTCAGCCAATCTATCATCTCACCACAAATGTCATCTCACTTCGCATTCCAATGAAATGAATAAAAGAAATATTAAAAGTTCCCTGCAGCTTTTACACTAAGGCCAGTCCTTGTTTTGTTTAACATTTAATTATTTGGACAATTTCAAAATTATTGCATTCATGTGACTTCCTGATTGATGTTCTCTTTTTTATCTGTCATTGTCTCAAGCCAAAGCTACTTAAATCACAAAAATTCCCATATCAAAGCCAGGATTAAGCAAAAACAGTCATTGAAGCTAGGAAAATTACAATAAATAGTATTTGAAAATTCTTTTGTGGCACCTCTTTGATTTTGATTAGCGCAGTTTCTCTCCTGAGCTGTACCTGGTTTGTAAATCCATTAAACAATACTGGTACTACTCTTTTGGTAGAGAAATGAGGCATCACTGTCCTGCACTCCATCTGGGTTAAGGCAACAACGTGGCCCTTTTGTTTTCATAGGGGGGAAACGTCCCCCAGATCCATGTGCACACAAGGAAAAAAAATAGGGAAGGAGAACACACATGAAAGGTGAAAAAGAGAATGAACGTGTTCAGACCAGGCCTGGAAAAATGGAAAAAAAAAAAAAAAAAAAGCAGGGACTCCAACTCAAGAAAGGGAGGGAGGACTTCTGGTTGGGGCTCACTTCTCATCCCTTGGGACCCCATTAGTTGGATCCTTTGGTCTTGTCAGCTCTAGTGCATGACTGCTGCCTGCTCCTTCAGTAGAAGGCAGCCTGATTCCACTCCTGGACAAAACTCTTTTCCATCCCAAAGGAAGAAATTTGAATAGTGATAATAGCAGGAACCAATACGTCTGTGAAGGAAAAGATGACCTAATAGATTATTTTCAAATATTAGGCAAGTAGAGGATTCCTTGCTATTAAATATTATCGCTTCCATCTCTTCTCTTCTGTCCATCAAGCGTTACTTTGTGACAATCTGTAGCTCAGAGATAATTGTTAAGTTTTATTCAAATTACATTACTAACCCTGTAACTCATACTGTGCATAATCTTAGCTATCTAAAATGATTCTGTGGGAGGGCTGGCTTTCAATTTAAGCCAACATTTTTAGCATTTCTTTCCCCTCCATTGTGCAAAAATTAGCAGTGAGCTCTAACAGAATGATATGAATTGTGATAATAAAAAACTATTGCTAAAAAATTTTATACTTTTCCTCTTAAATGTGCTGTGCTACTATTCTTTAGAGTTTGTTAACTAATCTGATTTGGCAAAAGCATCTTCTGGAAGTTTCATTATCCCTTGACTGATGTCAAGTCAGTCTTTAGAAAGCGTCTCCTTTCCATAAGTTTTATCATGGTAAAATTAATTTCTTTTCCATGCTAAAAGAGATGAAAGATTTTAGAATACACAGTTTTGACCATTAATACTATTTTCTTTACTGGAGCTGCAGTCTGCTACATGAGCAAAAGAAACTGTTGCTAAATTTCTCTAGCTATCTGCTTGCCAAAAAGTTGCAGTCTCCAGCTGGAGTTACTCCAGATTTTCACTAACATACATAGGATTAGAGTGAATTGCAAATTTTTCAAGATGGAAAAAGATCTTCAGACTTTCAACCTGAAATGTAAGGTTCTTATTTTTATCTGCGATGATGAAGACTAGGAACACTGCTAATAAAGTTACCAGAATCAGCACCAGTGGAAAGTCAATGGAAATGAGATTAGAATCAGGTGGAATGGGAATGATCTTTTCCTGTCAGATTCAAAATCTGGTTTAGGCTTAATCTATGAGCGGGCTAAGGGCCAAGATGATCTTTCTCATGAATATACAGGCTTTGGTTATGGCTTAAGGAAAGCAGAGGCTTTGTTGTTGGCTGGCAGCAGCTACCCGAATCGTTGTTGTCAGTTTGTTTCATAAATTTGACACAATAGGACAATTCCTATTGTGAAGGACAGTGTGTATCAATCAATACAATCATTATTCAGTCGCTAATCTGGAGAGAATAAGATGGAAGCTGCAGGCAATAACGAGATATGAAAGAAGCACATTCCATGTTCGTATTCAACCCTCACAGAAAGGGAGTAAATAGAACCAACAAATGTGTAAGAAGTATGTGATGAAAGGAGCAGAATGAAAGCTTTCAGCCCTCAAAACTGGATTGACTCTTGTTGCTGAGGCTGGCTCTGCCACTGATGATGTGAAAATCAGAGTGGGACAATCCTCTCTTTTCTTCCATTCCCACTACACAAAGGTAAATCACAGCATTGCTTAAAAAGTGAAATTTTGTTGTAAGCCGTCATAAATCTCAGCGTGAAACAATGTCTAGAGCGTTAAAATGATTGTATACCAGAACCACTTAGGGTAATTTGATAAGGTGCTCTGATTCCAGCAGAGTAAAAGTTCTCTGCGTTGCTTCTTAGCTGCTCTTGAATAAAAATCTCAGAAAAAGAGAGAGTCTGGGGAAGAATTCATATGGGATGTATCTACCATGCTTTAGTTTGGAATCCACTTCAGTGGTCTGACTTGCACACGTTGTTCATAAACCCTGATAGCCACATGGTCTACATTTATAGAAGGATTGGTACCATATGGAGAATATAAAAGTGTGTGTTAAATGCATAGTCTCGTATGATATTTCATAACAAAAAATGTAAAGCTTTTCCAGGTAGAGCAGAAGAAGCTCTACCCAAGGGTCCCTTAGAATATCACTGCTGCTACTCCAGTCAGCAACTGGGTACCACTTTGATTGAAGTCCTTTATTTGGGTGTTTTCAGACTCACTTGAAGGCAAAAATTGGCAAGAACTCTAAGATTCCACTTGGTTTTTCCTTCTTTTGTTTTTCCCTATTAATAGGAATAAGTGTGTCAAATGTCTAATTTTAATTCGTGTATTTTGGCTTATCGATATCTAAAATTTGTGAGGTATTTACTTTAGGCTTTTGAAATTAATTTGTTGTCCTAAAAGTTTCTGATTGTAATGAGGATAAGCATAATTTTAAAAGATCCTAAAGAGGCAAATGATAATTTTTTTCAACAAATAAGCTGCATACAGATCTCTTAAAGTCCACACTGTTAGTTGTCTAAAAATTGGATTTAAAGATGTAAATTTAAAGTTGTATTACAGCCAGGAAAGCCTAGTTGCCAGTTATATAATTAATCCACTAGATCATGCTGCCACTTAGCTCTGCTATTAAGAAATGTGTGTCTATGTAGCCTCTCTGAAATGGGGCCTCCTGATGAGATAATGTATTAGGGAACAATGATGGGTTGTTATGTAATGAAACCAAACTCCTTATAATCTACGGCTGTGCTGGTTAAACAGAAAAAAAAACTGCTGTTCAGCCTATTCTTTCGAGAGGTATTATTCTGTGCTTAGTCCCACCTTTTAAAAACACTCCATAAAAAAGCTTTCCAGGATCCCTTTTCCAAGGTCAAAATCTTACTGCATCTTGTGAGAACCTAGACTTAAGGAAGAATAGGCAAAAAGCAGATAAAAAGGTTGAACCGTAGAGGAAAGAAAACAGAGTTTGAAAGCAGACAGGTATCTGAAGATGCAAATCTGTGCCTAATGACATTTTGTGAAGTGCATAAGCAGGTTAGGGCTGGGGAGATGGATGCCTGACTTGGTTAGTTGTGTCTGAAAATCTCGTTTGGCTCTATTAGCCCTTTCAGTCTCCTCAATAGCTTTGAAAATTTGGCTACGGGAACTGAAAATCTGTTTTCTCTGTTCTAGAAACCTGGCAAGTCCTGCGTGCCCTGGGTGTTGGGGAAGTTCCAGTGATTTCCAATGGACAGATTTTGTTATCTGTCCTCTTGGTTTACGGGCAGTGTGTTCCAGACAGTGCAGGCCGTTACGGTAGCCAAGAATTCCTCTTTCTTTTGCGGAGGTTTTACAGTATCTGTCCAATGTGGTAAAATTATTTGAGAGGCACATGTGCTGCCACATGAACTAATCTGCCAGCACAAGGAAATAAGGTATGTTTTCTGTTCAGGAACGCTCAGCAAGTGCGATACACAGGAGTTTGCTTTCGCTTGATCTGCACCTCAGCAAGTCGCAGGGAGTCTAAAGCCTGGACCTTCCCAAGCTGTTCTTGCCTTGGCTGCCCCTTGCTCAAGGCAGAAAAGGCAATTGTGTTCCTTTGTTTGCCTTCTCTGGTCCTGAGGTTGCTACCTCGTATAAATTAGTTCTTTTTTTTTTTTTTTTGCATATTGCAGATTAGATTCTGTCTTTCATTCTTAGCACAGGTTTGTGGTTGGCTCTGTGTCCTTATAACTGAATGAGGAACCCACTTTTTTTTCTATTTTTTTTCTGTTTTTTAATTTTTCCCCTTTCCGTCTTTATTCTACCTATTAATAAGGCTAGGCACTGCAGGTTCCTGATCTGGGAGAACCAGCCAGGGATATCCCTTTATAAAAGGGAATTACATAGATGACACGAGTGCTTAATCATTCAAAATAAAAAGCCACTAAATAGCGAATGAGAACTGGAAGATAACACAAAATCACTTTTTCTTGGCCTTTCCATGAGTTTGCAAGTCAGCAAAATTAATGTAGCAGAAGGCCCAGTGATAAGGCAAGGCTTCAAACCCCCCTTGCTGTTTCATTGTGCTCTGTTTCTCTAATACCGGGTGTGTGCTTCTCAATAAAATGTAACTGATCAAAGGAGACACAGGGAAAGACATGGAAACTAATCCATAGCTGACCCTGCTTTATACAGGATTTTCAGCTGATAGGATTCGTAGGAGACGACTAGAAAAAGAAACCATTTAGTAGCAATTCTTTCTAAAACATTTTATGGGGGAGGGGTAGAGATTATTGAGGCAGTAACTCTATAAAATTCAAACAAAATAAGGAAAAACAAACACAGAACAAGGCACTTGATTTGTTAGGGCTGAACGTAATTATAAAAATTCTGATCAATTCTAGCCCTGAGATGGTAATTGTGTTACTATAGATGCAGAGGCCTGAAGCAAGAAGGTAACAAGAAGAACATATCTGTTCTTTGCCCCTATTTTTAAAATCAAAACATGTGGCTTAAATAGGTCTTTGGTTGTTTATAATTAAATTTTCCTGAACAATACATGAGTTGGCCATTTTTCAGCTGTCTGGGGCATCTGTTTTCAAATACTTCAAATACAATAAAGATTTTTGTTGTGAGTTAGGTTTGGGTTTTTTGGCTTGTATTTTTCTTTTGGGCTTCCTGTACAACAAAGGTAGGAATGGATGCAAACGTATAATTGGATGTGCCTTTTGGGTACAGACAGCTGGAATAAAAATGGCATGAACCCAATTTTGTCCTCAGTTACTGTTAGATAATCTTATGGAGCTTAAATTCTACAGGTGTAGAGAGGAGACAAAACTGTTCTTAATTGTTCTGCGTAGAGCAGCTGTGTCCTCTAAGGAAACACTGCATTAGCAGCCTTAATCAAAATAACCGGGGCTCGGGGTTGGCTTTCAGTCTGTCTTGCAGTCAAGCTCCATCTCTGCCATTTGTCAGAGCTGATGTCAAAATATTTGATTTGCGTGTTTTTTTATGCCTCTTCTGGAACGCGAGGTTTTTTTGAACACTTCAATAAATTGCGAGTGGCTTTGGTAACAAGGCAAACACCCACGATGCCGGGCCACTGGACCGTTAACTATCCAAGGAGCTAAAAGCCCTTAAACTTTTGTTACACATGAACTCATCCTGGCTTGGTGTCACAGACTCTTGGAGGTTTTTTCCCCTGCTGTTTTTCATAAACTTCTGGTGCTTGGAAACGAAGGCTGGTCATTCTTTTTTCAGTACAGGCGTTTAATAGCAAGATGTTTATCTTCATTTTGCCAGTGAAATTGAGCTACATTCATTGTCCGTTTTGCAATAACTTTGAGTTTCTGATGTTAAATCTATGTGAGGAAAACCCATATCACTTTATTTAAAACATTTCAGCAGTACTGCAGCCTGCTTTTTTTTTTTTCTCCTGTGTTGTAATATTTTTATTTATCATATGTGTTCTGAATGAAGCAGATCTGTCACCTTTTGAGAAAAAATGTCCAGTAGCAGGAGAAGCTACCACACAGGTTTGGGTTTTCTTGTTTGGCTTTCTAAGTATCAGAAATGGTACAACCATAGTATGGTACAAGCAAATCATTCTACAAAGTTAGTTTTAAGTTTTAAAGTACTTCACTTTGTGGATTTTTTTTCAATTTTTCTCTATTTAAATTTGTGCCATTATTTGATCTGTTGCTTCAAAAAATAAATTTTAGATTCTAAAGGGAGAATTTTTTTACTTTGTTCCATAATAGCGAAAAACTGCAAGGATTTGGGAGGTACCCGCAACTCTTCACTCTACACGGCCAGACTTAGCAGTAGAATGATGCAGATTACATTATCTGTGTTCTGTATGGTATTTCTTCAGAATTCTAACTTTTCCATGTGAAATTTTGTCAGCTTTAGATAAAAAAATCATTTAAAGTCTTGGGTTTTTTGGATTTTGTTTGGTTTGGTTTTTTTTTAAAGCAGTACAACACTTTTCAAAGACAGATTATATTCGGATAAACTTAGCAGGTCTTTTAGAAGAAATAAATGAAGAGTGCAAAGAAGAAACCAAAATAGATGAGTGAGAATATTTAATATTGGGGTAGTTAGTGCAAGGAATTAAATATTCTTTGTATAGACTTTGTGGCCCCACATACAATTAGTTCCTCTTTCACTGTGAATTCATAGAGGGATTGTCTTTTAAAAAAAGCACAAAAATTGAATAATTTCTTGTTTTCAGCAGAACTGGAGCAAAAAATAGATCGTGGAAAGTTTTCATATCAGAAACTTTCTTGGGAGAAGGTGATTGGGCCTGGTGTGATAGTGCTTTTATCTCTTTGCTTCGGTTCCCCATTGCTTTTATTCCCCTGTTCATATACATCAGTGCTCCAGCTCTGGTTTGAAATTTCTCCTCATAATACAGAATTCCCCTAGGAACATAAGCATCAATATTTCTGTCTAGGAGCCTGATCTATCAGGGTTAGAGACTTTTTCCCCCCATCACTTGAGTATCTTTTTGAAACAATAGTTTTCTGCTCATTTTTTGCATAATCTTTTAGTTCATTTTGCAGATCTGTGAGCACTGGCACAATTTTGATAAGGCATGGAAAAACATGCCCATGCTGTATGTTTCTATGAAGCCTATTTTGCTTGCATGATGTTTTGAGTATAGCCCAGTGAGTGAAATTTAGTATGTGAATGGTGCAATAAGTATGGTTAATAGTTGTTTTTGTGTCTTTCTGCACTGATCTGTAGAATTATTTTTCTGACTATTTCTAGTTTTTCTCATCATGAGATATTGTAGTGCTTTGCACACAGTAGTGATTCTTTCCCTTGATTCACTGCTATAAGACATTATTTTACTACACTAAATGATTGCTTGTGACCATTTTTCCCATTTTTTTCCCCCAAATCACAGAAATCTCTGCTAGCACACAAAAATCTATGCAATTCTCTTTTTTTGCTGTATTAAAAAAATGATACCTAAGAGTTTTGAGATAACAGGTTAGAACTATGATTAAGGTAGTGTTTGTAGCTTAAAGGATTAGAAGAATTCCAAACAGTCCCACCATGAAAGCAGTTTAGGGCTACATAAGCCAGTTTGGATAAAATAACAGCTCACTGCTGTCCTCCCGCAAACCTCTAATGGAGCTCTCTTTGTGATTCAGAAATGTTTGGCCACTTTTTGGCCTTAATTTTTCATATTTTTCCTATCTCTGCACTTTGTGCAGAAGCATCAGGAAACCGCAATAAAGACTCTTCTGCAGGCTCAAGGGATTATGCTTATGATAAGTATCAAACGTTGTAAATGCCCGTCTGAAACTTCAAGGTATTTGAGCTTTGCCCATGACTAATTTCTGCCTGGCTCTGGAGGGAGCAGCTCAGGATGACAATTTTCCCATGGTAATGTACCTGAAGATGCTGTTTTTTCGCCAGAGAGGCTTTTAAGAAAGTTTTCTTCCCTCTTCCAGGACATCAGTTTGCAAAGCATTCCTTTGATTCTTCTACCGCAATATCAAGCAGGGGGGCAAAAATCTCCAGCCCACAACCTCTGTCATTTCTTTTCTTTTCTTTTCTTTTCTTTTGGCTGGTGCTGCTTATCTGCTTGCCTAAAGTGATGCTAGGGATTGCTAATGCATAACACAGGGTCTGCCAGTTGCCCTTTTGCTGTTGATACAGCTCTTAATGTGCATTTAAAGTAAACAGGTAAAATGTCAGGGTAGCTCCAAAGAAAAGAGCAGCGAAGTCAGTTAATTTGATGAAGCACTACAAGCGAAGTTCTGCCCTTAGCCATACCTGAGCGAGTTCCAGGGTAGGATTTTGGGTGGGAATGGTGGCAAACTTAACCTGGATGTATTTTGTTGAAAACTCATGGTAACAGCATCAAGGAGACTGTAGTTACAGGATTCTGCCATTGGCACTGTGCTTGAAATCTCCAGGGAGCACACTTCCCAGTAATAACTTGGGAAATGACCTCTTTCCAGGGAGTTTAGAGTGTTTTGACAGTAGGATTTTTCACGATATTTCGAAGATCACTACAGAAGTGCAGAAACTTGCAAGTAGAATAAATGTGGGGTTCCTGACTGATCAAAAACTAGCTGGAAGGTTTTGAGATTTGCTTTAGATGAGAACAAAAGTGCAGATAATTTCTTTTTGGTTGTGGAAGTATATGCCTGTGCTAAAATGACAACTCTTGAAAATGAAATTTTTGTGTCTTCCAAGTGAGTACTATTTTCATCCAGCTTACATACAATTAGCATCGCATTTAGTCAGGAAAGGAGGAAATGGAGCTGTGAATTTTTTATTGTTATTAATTTTGTTTGTCATTTCTCTTGCATCTGGGAAGCTTCTGCTTCTAGAATATTCATAGTAGACAAAGAACTATTTCCCCACGTAGCCACAGCAATTCAGGACACAGAATATTTTCAAAAGAGTATGTTTGACTTTACAGCACGATAAAGAAGAATGGGTAGCTATTTTCAGAGACACACATATTTCATCCATCTCCACCTGTTATTTAATTCTGAATCTCAAGAAATATAATCTGTGGTACAAAATAAGACTTGGTTTCTGTAGAGTCATTAGTGAAGCACACATCCACCCTCCCAGACAAAGTTTCAACCTGTACTTTGGTTTGATACGCACTTAAATCTCTTATTAACCATCTGGTTTAAGACAAACTTCACTAGCATCCTAGGCAGACAAAGGGAAAGCCACCCAGGATGACAATTTACTTTTCTTCCAGGACTGAGCATGTAGTTACACATACCAGAGGATCAACCACTCCAAGTTGTCCCTGGAGCAGCAGAGTACAAATCATTGAGATGAGACTACATTGAAGTGTATTGAGGCATTGTGGTTAAATCCTATGTTTAGAGCACTTGTTCTGCAATGTAGAACCTCTTTGAAGAATCTGTTCTAGCACCAAATGCCTACTCCATGAAGTGAAGTGTTTAGAAAAGCTTTTCTAAATAAATTGTGCAGTAAATATAAGGCAGAAGAGAAAATGGGCAGGAGATGGAAGTACCTTCTCAGTTTGCTTTTTCTTCTGGCTTCTTTATAAATCGGCTCTGTAACACGTTGGGATTTTTCCTCTTTTGTTCTTGCTTCTCCTCAACTAGCTGGCTGCTTTGGCATCTTATACTTGTGGGTATTTTTAGCATCTCTTGAGAAACTCAGAGATGGATTCCTGCTGCTGATCAGCCGGTGCTGTGTTCTCCAGTAGTTGCCATCGAAATATCTCTGATCTGCTTCCTTGGCAGTCTTTACTCACCTCTTTTTTTTTTTTTAATTTTATTCAATATCCATAATATTTATTTCCTAGCAAGTGTTCCCTCTTTTGAGGGAAGGAGACATATGGATTCTAGCTGCTACTCTGTATGTCTTTTGCTGAGACTCTTGACTTGCTGAGTAAATACCTGTCAAAAACTTTAGGGATGTATTTCCATGGTGATTGCAACATGTTTACTGTAGTACCTACCTCGTGTTTTTGTGGTGTAAGTCATCTCTTTTCCTCTTTGCGTGGTTATTTGTGACTCTGCAGGAATGTGCCTTACAGGACTTCTGTCAAAATAATAGTTCTTTGTATTTAATGCAACGGGATTTTTTTTTTAATTGAGGAATAACTGAAAATGAGAGAGGAATTGTCTTCTGAACAGAGACTGTAGAGCTGGTTTTCGTTATCTTTTTTTAGACCTACCCAGTAAATCTCCTGATGCAGTAGCTGCCTTATATAGAAACGTGAGTTTGCTCACTCTTAACTCAGAGAAAATCTTCTTAGTTATTACCGGCTGTTTATTAGCAATGGCAGTTTTCATATCAAAACTTGCAGGATCAGTATCCTTTTCCCTGGCCTCTCTCAGGACACTTGCTGGGAGCCTAGAGTGGCTGTGCAGCACTTACCGCTGTGTTCCAGTGACATTTCTTGCTGAAGCTTCTGCTAAGATAAAAATGAGTTTGAAACGCAGGCAGACGGGTGAAAGGCAAACCTGAAAGTGAGGCAGGGTTGGGCTCACCTCTCCTTACCTGGAACGCTGTGTGACTGCCACTGCACCTGCCCAGTTCTCAGTCCACAGCACAGGTATCCTTTTACAGCTGGGTCAAACGAGGACAGTCTTTTGCACAATTTCAGTAGGAGAGCTCTGCCACCTACATCCCTGAAATGAACATGTTCTTTATTTCTTTTTAACTCTTCTTGCTTTAGAGGGCCAGATTTCCCAGACCCCCAAAATACACGAGCTGGATTCAAACCAGATTTCTGAATTAGCAGACTTTTCTGGGAAGCCCTTGAAGAACCATGGGAATGTGGCTGTCTTTGTGAGCTCTCTCCACCTCAGCTCCCAAAGACAGCATTACAAACAAGGTGTGTAGCACTGGCAGGTATTCCCCAGGTGTTGCTCAGCCTTTTCAGCATTATCCTGGAGAGTGTACCATTTTAGATTTATTACGTCCCCTGTGCCTGTCCACTTCCACTGTTTCCTACTCATGTGTTAAAGATTAAGCCACGTTATATTCCTTGCTTGCTAGCCTGAAGCAGCAGCACCTACATGTTTGCCATCAGAGGATGGAGCAGGATTTTGGAAACTCATGGTTTATCAGTAGCATCCTCATGTGCAGAAAGCTCTGGATATCAAGTTTCACAGTAAGGAGCATGTTCGTGATGCATGTGCCCAAAACAGGAAAAAAGCAGATTTGAAATGCCTGCTGATGCTATCTGTGAGTTTTTAGTCCACTGGTATCACAGGATACTGTGAAGGGAGGGGAAAATCGTGGCTCACTAAAGTGGAGAAACAGAGGCACGGAGAAGCCAGGGCTGATTGAGAGTTTCCATCCTCACTGAGCTGGGTCTGCAAGTGGCTGATGCTCGTTGTACCATGTCCAACTGCCATCGCAGTTTTATTACCTTTATCTTAAATATATTACTGAAACCTTATTTATTCTCCTCTAGAAGCCTATTCCTTGTCCATTTAAAACTTCCAGTGATGTCAGAGACTTGACATGCAAGGAATACAGCACGGAAGGGAGGCTGGCTTAGAGCTGGTCAATCCTTTCCTTCTTATTCCGTATAAATATATAAAGATAGCATTTCTTATGTGGAAAGATAAGGCTTTTGATTTTCAGAAACAATCAAATGAAGCTTGGTAATATCCCTAAGGTTTTATTTTCTTCTATTTGGCTGAGAAAAAAAGACACCAGCTAATATGTCTTACACTTTGACAGTGCCTTTCTTTAAACAGCAACTAATTTAACTGAACTCTCAGTTAATTGGTTTAAAAATATGAAACCGCTCAACTAGGGTGTGCAGTCAGCTTTTCATAGCACATCCCGGAGTCAGTTACCATGGCACTGGGAAAGATTTTTGGTCTCCATGGCAACCTCAGGTCGGCTTGTCGCACCTTTTATCTTATGCAGACTGAAAGCAGCAGTGTGTGTGTGGTATCTGGAGTTAATATGTCAAGGAGGAGGCAGATACGTTACCAGAGAGGTGTTGGGTTTTTTGGGTTAGTTTGGGGGGTTTTTTTCCCCTCTGCTTTAAACTCAATAAGTCTGATAATTGTTGGTAATCAGGCTAATGGCAGGGGCAGGTGGAAGCGGCACTGCCTGGTGGGTACGTGGATAGGCAGGGTGCTCCTGGGGGCTCTGCAGCAGGTGGGAAATCTCCTCCTTTCTTTCCCTCCTGCAGAGTGGAAAGCTTCAGCTCCGTGTGCTTTTTGGGACCCCTTTGCAGCTGGTTGTTCTGGGCGGCTCCCTGCTAACCCTGCTGTGAGACGAGTGGTGCCTTTGGTCCCCTGTACTCAGTGTGCTTAGTCAGGCAGCTTCCACAGAATAGTTTGAGTGGGAAGGGACATTTTAAAGGCTGTCTTCTTCAATCTCCTGGCCGTGGGCAGCAACATCTTCAACTAGACCAGATTCCTCAAAGCCCCATGCAGCCTGGCCTTGAGCACTTCCAGGGATTGGGCTTTGGCTCTGGCCAGGGCTGATGCATGGCCTGGACCCTGCTGTGAGGTGCCCCGGTGAGAAGCTGTCTCCAGACCATCAGTCCCTCCTCTTGTGGTGGCACCAGCTCTGGCAGCGTCTGCCATACAGTGCCATCGAGGTCCTCTCCTGCTGCCTGCATGCAGCAAGAGGAGCGGGACAGCCCAGCCCAGGGAAGGTTGTCATGGCCTTCAGGAATGAAGGAGAGAGAGAATAGGCACTTACTGGGCACTAGGAAGCCATGCTTCAAGTCCACACTTTCTCAGATCGCTCATTGTGTGAAAGTTGGGCAACTCCTGGTCTCCTTTACCTTTCTGATCCACCTGTGCAGGCTGTGGCATGCATTCGTGTGGGATTTTTTTTTTTGCTCATGTTTGCTTCTCCCTGTTGAAGCTGTAGAGGCTACACTTTTAGGCACAGTTATTACCATTAGTACTGGCCCTCTGCATCTGGGGCTGGAGGGAAAAGCTGCCTCCTTGGCCCTCTGGCAAAGCAGAGTGCAGGAACAGGCAGTGTCAGCACTCCTGACCTCCCTGGCTTTCCCTGTCCTCACTCACGCTTCCCAAGCTTTGCTGCGTCTCTCTGCTGGATTGCTGTGGTCGGGAGGCTGCTGTTCCAGGAGACGATAAAGTGAAGACTCACCTCTGTTCATGCACTGGGCTTGTGAAATCACGCTGGTGGTGTTCAGGCCCTGTTGCTGGAAACCACCAAACAGTTCCTGGAGCCGCAAAAAAAAAAAAAGGGAGTGTAACTCTGGCAACCTAATGCTTAGAGCTGCTTGAAGTGGCCTTCCGTACACTCACCACTTGTTTTCCTTGAAATTGTAGTGGCTGGAGAGAGTAGGCTGGTTAGGGAGATTCCAATGGAAGCAGGAATTAAGGCACTATTTTCTGATTACAGGACAGATTGAAAACCCTTTTGCTGATCCTTTATGTTGCTCTTTTCTGGGAATTTGTGTGCTCTCAGGGCAGAGGGGCACGTTTAACCAGAAGATAGTTGTTTAGCAGTGGGTGTAAGTGGTGTGAGGTGAAGCCTCTCTAGTTACACTGCTGACTAAAAATAGCCAATGCATAACTTATGTTCACAGTGATTTTGGAACGTTTGGTCTACCAGGAGCCTCCTTAATATTCCAAAACGGATCTTTCCAACTGCCTGTTTTTAAAGCAGAAATACTACAAATAGCAGGAGCAAATAGGTTTTGCTTTCAATGATGAGTAGACTGTTCACATGAAACTGGCAGCCCTGAAAACCTTCAGTAGCTGACAGACAAATGAGCATCACAATATATTTAAAATGCCCCTACATTTTTCACATGTATTATCTTGCATTCACGCTGATGTCCGTATTAGCTTCTCATGGAAAGGTTGTGGTAGCAGAGGAACTTCAGGGATTGCTTCCATGAGAAGCTGCTAGAAGCTTCCCCATGCCCAAGGGAGCTAATCCCAGCCCAGCTCCAAGACTGACCCACTGCTCTCCAAGGCTGAGCCCATCGGCAACCCTGGGATAACAAACTTTAAAAGGGGAGGAAAACGTTGCTGGGCAACAGCAATTGTAGCTGGAGAGAGGAGTGAGAATATGTGACAGGAGCAATTCTGCCAACACCAAGATCATGGAAGAAGGAAGGAGGGAGAATGCTCCAGGTGCCAGAGCAGGAATTCCCCTGCAGGCCGTGGTGAGGCAGCTGTGCCCCTGCAGCCCTTGGAGGTCCGCAGTGGAGCAGAAATCCACCTGCAGCCCGCTGGGGATCCCACACCAGAGCAGGTGGATGCCTGAAGGAGGCTGTGACCCATGGGAAGCCCGTGCTGGAGCAGGCTCTGGGGAGGAGTGTGACCCCATGGAGAGAGGAGCCCAGGCTGGAGCAGGTTTGCTCACAGGACTTGTGACCCTGCTGGGGACCCACGCCAGAGCAGCCTGTTCCCGAAGCGTGGAACCCATGTTGAAGCAGTTCATGAAGACCTGCAGCCCTCTGTGGGGAAGGATGTTTGAGAGGTTCAGGGAAGAGTGTCTCCCATAGGAGGGACTCCCTGCTGGAGCAGCAGAAGAGAGTGTGGAATCTTATCCCCTAGGAAAAAGGAGTGGCAGGAACCCCTGACTGCATCCCCCATTCCCCATCCCCCTGTGTTGCTGGTGGGGAGGAGGTGGAGAAAATCAGGAGTGACGTTGAGCCCGGAAGAAAGGAGGGGTGGGGGAAAGGTGTTTTTAAGATCTAGTTTTATTTCTCATTATCCTACTCTAATTTGTTTGGTAGTAAATTAAACTAATTTCCCCAAGTCGAATCTGTTTTGCCCGTGACAGTAATTGAATGATTTCTCCCTGTCCTTATCTCGACCCACGAGCCTTTTGTTATATTTTCTCTCCCCTGTCTGAGCAGGTGATGAAAAAACCCTCAGGAGGCCCATAGATTTATGCAGGAGGCTTTTGTTAAACCTCATTTGGGCTATAGAGTTTTCTGCTCCCTTAATGTGGAAAGGAAAAACTTTCCCTCCAAAATCAAATCTTTTCTCAATTTTGCTTCTAGTTTCACAGCCAATGGAATGAAAATCAAGGCATATGGAATATTTTTAGGCCTCAAAATAGATTTATATTTCATATGGACACAGGCTTTGGTTGAGTCTTATTTTATCCTCTGTCCTTAACTTAATGATGAGGCCAAGGAGCAAAGTTTGGATCCAGTTTTGAAGGAGGAAAGTACGTGTTGCAATGAAGGCTGTATTTGGTGTTAAGCTTTCTGGCTAAATTTAGCAAGTCTGTTTAAAGATTCAGAAATGACATCTCTTTGTATAAAGAATTGATACATAAATCCGTATGCTTTTAAATATATGGATTTCATTTAGAAATTTGACAGCCAGAATTGAAAACACTTAGCTGTGACACCGAATTACTCTGTTAAATATCAGGGAGAAAAGAGAGAAGAATTAGCAAAGATGGGAGCCAGATGCAAGAGCATGTTTTAGATCGATGCCAGCATTAGTGGGGAGTGCTTCCTCTCTCACCTGTGCGCTGGCTGTTCTGCGCTGGAGCCAAGCAGCTTTCCTGCAGCTCTCCCAGCAGGCAGCTGCCCTGACAGCATCTCACTCCTGCTGCCTCGAGAAGGCAGAGCTGCAAGGATAAAATTCCTGTTTATATTTCAAATGTCGCTCTGGCCAATAAGCCAAAAGATAGAAAAACACGCATGTTGAATTTGTAAAAATTCAACAGCGTTTCGAGTTGGTTCTAACACTGGATGCCTCCCTGTTTATTTTCCCGTAGCACATGTGTTTGAGAAAAACCTGTGACTGCTCCAAGGGGCAATTACTTGCTCTGACAGCGGTGGCTTTCAGTGCTTAAAACAAAGCTTAACAAGTGCATAACATCCCTGTACAGTGTTTTCAGGAATTGCTCTGTAGCAACAGAGGGAAGGAACGAGCAAAGGCAGAGCATGTTCTGCCTTCTGCCTGACTTGAGATAAATGACAGTAATCACATAGACAGTAATCTGGCCTTTTCTGCTCTGCCCACCTGCTGCTGCTGTTGTCATGCTCTGCACTCTGCTGCCATCCTCCGTGACAGCAGCGCCTCCAGCTTGGCACTGCTGGGAATAATTAGGGGTGGCACAGCTCTGCAGCTGCTGCGGCGGTACCGGGGGGTGCAGGCACACAGGGGCAAGGAGCTGGGCTGGAGCAAACACAGCAGGAAATTAGCTGAGCTGTCATGCCTGTGAGCGGGGAGGGTTTAACTCTGGCGTGAGCTGAGGGCATGAAAGGGAAGTTTTTCCATCTGGAGAATGAGAGGCTGGAGAGCCACTGCGGACAGAGATCTGGGGGTCCGGGTCAATGGCGAGTTGAATGTGAGCGAGCAGCATCAGGCACAGCATCCAGGCAAGGGACGGGATTGTCCCTCTCTGCTCTGGGCTGGGGCGGCCTCACCTTGAGCATTGTGTGCAGTTTGGGGTGCCACAAGGTAAGAAAGGCCATTAGAGAGTGTCCAAAGGAGGGCAACAAAGACGGTGAAGGGCCTTGAGGAGAGGCTGAGGGCACCTGGTCTGTCCAGCCTGGAGGAGACTGAGGGGAGACCTCACTGTCACCTTAAGCGTCCTCACAAGGGGAAAAGGAGGGGCAGGCACTGATCTCTGCTTCCTGGTGACCAGTGATAGGACTTGAGATAATGGCCTGAAGTCCTGTCAGGAGAGGTTTAGGTTAGATACCAGGAGGAGGCCCTTCACCTTGGGATGGTTGGGCACTGGAATAGGGCAGTGGTCTCGCAGCACCAGCCTGCCCAAGCTCAACAAGCATTTAGACAGTGAGATTCTTGGGGACGACTCTGTGCAGGGCCAGCAGTTGGCCTTGACAATCCTGATGGATCCCTTCCGATTCTGGACGTTCTTTGATTCCATCAAGTCGATGACTGCGTTACAGGGGAGAGAACGGGATGCCACGGGAAGTGCAGCCGTAGTCTGAAGTGTAGATTGCCAGAACATAGCTCCGAGGGCAGGCCTTGGCATCTTTAAATACGGTCATGATCCTTTAAAGTTACCTCTGCCCTGTGCAAGGGGAGCCCTTCACAGAGCAATCGTGGCTTCTGTGGAATCGTCCAGGGCAGAAATCCTCCTGTGGACAGCANGTGGAATCGTCCAGGGCAGAAATCCTCCTGTGGACAGCAACCCTCCTGTTTGAAAGGGCAGGCACTGTCAGCTTTCAACCTGGAGCAGATCTTAAAACTCTCCAATACATCCCAGATGTAATTAATAAAGAAACACAAGTCTTTAAGGGTGGAGTAATTTTTAAAAATAACTGTTTATAGTGAATTTGAGAATACAAACCCTACTGGATGTAGCTGATTGTGTTTGGGATGTGGGGAATAGGTAATGAACGAGCTGGTGAAGAGAGCAGGGTAAAGAGCAGCAACTTGTAGGACATGGAGGTCTCCCCAGGCTCTGAGTT
>VWPU01016810.1:0-20145 GCA_013398955.1 Callaeas wilsoni
AGCTCTCCTGAAGCCCCTTTAGAGCCTGGTGTAGGAGTTCCCTCATCCTTGGTGGTGAGAAGTGAACCCTTTGTGCCTTTGTCACCTGAGAGATTGCCGAGATCACTGCAGGCTGGGGGATAGAAAATCTCTCTTTTTTTAGACCTCTCAACTTCAAACTAACGAAGAATGTGTTTTAGGCAGCAGAGAAAGCAGAAGCATTTCCCTGAGTCTGAGCAGGGCTTTGTTTCCTCCCTGGATGCAATAACTGCCCTTGTTACCAAATTTATCCAAATGCAGAACTAAAAGATCTGATAGGTTTTTTCCTTGGCCAGATTCTGTTATCTTTGAGCCATGGTGTGTGTGTTAAGTACCACAGAGGGAACTTGTTTCTCCAATGAGACAAATTCAGTAAAATTATCTGTTGGTACCATCTTCACAAGCAGTTGTCAGTTTTATTATCTGAGTCAGATTATTGTTTCTACACACATTTACTAAAATACCGCATTACCAGTCAAGAAGAACACACAAAAAAAGATTTTATATATATTTTTATATATATTTATATAAAAAAGCGAAGCTGGCACAGCTAAAAATACAGTTACTAAAATACCTAATGCAGCCTGAAGTAGAAAAAGTGTTTTGAAGCCAAAGAATTTTTAACAGAAGTCTCTGAAATTCTGCCAGCGTGAGCCAGAGGTGCAAAGCTTAATGACAAGTAAGGACAGGGTAAGTACAGCCTGCTCACACCTTGTTGTCACTCCAGGTTCGTAGCAGCTTCTGCTCTGAGCAATGAGTTTATTGAATTATGAACATCAAAATTCCTGTGTTTTACTTAGGGCAATGGATTTTACTATTATGGAAGAAAATGGAAGTGATAAGGCTTGGTTGATGAACATAATGATTTTAGAACACATTAATTAAGAAGAGAGCTTACAAGTGCCTATTTCGAGCAGATGGAAAATTCAGGAAATCATCAGAGAGGTAATTGCAGTGGTTATGGAGCCAGAAAAAAAGGGAAGGAGCTCCTGAAGGGAAGCTAAAGGGGAAAGGATCTGATAGAAAAGTTGCCAGTCACAGCTTACTGCTCAGGGCACAAACCTGGCTGTGGGGGAGAGAGAGAAGGTGCAAAAACGGGGGGAGAAATGTGAATAATAACAGAGCAAGGATTGTGCCCAGGGGAGATGCTGACTCCTCGTCTTGGAACAGAGGGAAATGGTACCAGCTGCATTGCAGGGGTGAGTGAGCAGCTGCCACAGGAGAGGTGACACTAAAAGTGTGGAAATTGTGGGTAAGGAGCCTCAGAGGTGGCAATAAAAGCCATGGAGCACCAACCACGCCAGGGCTGGATGCAGGAAGGTGGGAGGAAGCAGGTGAGCCAGGTGGGACTGGTACAGAGCCAGCTCAGAGGGAAGAGGGGGAAATAAAAACCACCTGTGGGGGAGAATCATCAGCCTGGAGACTGGGAATGGACACAGCCAGGTCTGGGTCCGTGGCTGCCCTTTCCCCAGTCTCTGGGACCAGCCTGTGACTCGTGCTTCATCAGCCCACAACCCCCAGGTGTTCTGGGTGCAGTGATGCTGCATAAAAAGGAATATCGGGAGAAAAGAGCTGCATGAACCAGCTGGAAAAAAGTGCAGAATGCAGTTTGACATGGACATCATCATCTTCATCATCTTCATCATCATCTTCTCCACAGACAGGTCCATGCAGTGCTGTAGCCATAAGAAAGTGGCCTGAAGAACACAGTGCTTAAATTGTGATTCAGAGACACCACTGAGAATTACACTTCAGGACCAGCACTGAGAATTAAACGTCAGGAATGGCACAGAGGCAGCCAGCAGGAGGGTCAGGTGGATGGCTGTTGTTTTCTGTCACCTTTTCACACACAGATGAAGGCTTTCCTACTCACTCTGCCTTCATCCCCATTGCCATTTCAGTGCTGGGATTCCTCGCAGTGAAATCCAGCAGAAAGGCAGGATTCTGGGAGCTGGGGAGGGAAAACGTCCATGAAAATTGGTGAGCAGGTCAGCACCATCCCATCTCCTTGCTGCAAGGAGGGTGTTCATCATCACAGCCGGGACTCCATGATCTTGGAGGCCTTTTCCAACCGGAATGATTCTGAGATTCCAAGGTTTCCTGTCGCTCCTGCATGCCCCTCATGCCTCCAGGGATGCATCTGGGCCCCAAAATGCTGCTGGACCAGAGGTGGCTCGGGGTAAGGGCCACCTTCACTCTTTGATTCCTCATTTGTTTTCCTTTGGCTCCTCTGAGTCTCTCCAGTAATTCCAGCAGCAGAGCCCCAAACCTGTCTCTGCCTCCTGCATTGTGCAGACCTTAAATTGCAAATAAACTTGATAATGGAAGAGAGGAACTGAGGAAGACTGAATAATAAGACAAGATCAAGACTTGGATACCATGGTGCTGCGAAGCCTCAAAGCACTGATAACAGATAAAATCAAATTATTGGATTCTGGGTATATTTCACAATTAAAAATAATGGTTTTAATTAAAATAATTCCAGGGGAGAAGGAAGTAAAGTATCATTAGCCACGTTTTATGCTCTTCCCATAACTTCATATCAGTCTGAGAGCTGCTATTCCTAGAATCATGGAATCCTGGAATGGTTTGGATTGGAAGGGACCTTTAAAGCTCATCCTGTTCCACTCCTGCCGTGGGCAGGGACACCTTTCACTAACCCAGGCTGCTCCAAGCCCTGTCCAGCCTGGTCTAGAGCCCTTTGTCAGGTTTCTGTGAATCCCAGGACAGGATTTTTTATAATCCATCATTCCCGTTTTGTTGCAGTCCTCTCAGTCACACCGTGGTCCCATCACTCCCAGAATCAGCAGGACGAGGTGTAAAACATCTTGAAATCCTGCTGAAAATGCTCCTGGATTTGTTTGGGTGCTAATCTATTTGAGGGTGCATTTAATGATGGCAGAGAATTGGCCCTGAAGGTGAAAGCCCAAGGACCGCAGGATTAAAGCGGAGTTTCAGCTCCGAGTGAGACAAACCCTGTCCCTGCAGAGCCGGCTTGGCTGGGAGGGCACGCTGGGGTTAAGCAGCAGAGCTGTGCGGGGAGGATGGGAGCAGATTGCCAAGGCACAATTACAGTAAATGAAGGAAGCACAGCCCACACCTGTGCCTGGGACCCTGCGCTCCAATCCAGCCCTGATTGCATCTCCAGGGACTTCCCGGAGGTAAAGTGTCAATTAGTGTAATGACCCTGGACTTTGTCCACTCTGCTCCCTCCTTCTGAGCGTGGAATAATTTCATGGACGCCGGGGGATCTCTTTTAGCGAGCTCCTCGCAACACCACCTGCTCACCCTCTCATTCTTGCAGTGCTATTCCCAGCTCTCCTTCCCGGGATTGCTGAGCTGGAATACCAAATGCAGCCCGCAGGCCCGGAGGCAGCCGGGGCTGCATCCTCACAGCCAGCCCTGGGCCGGTGACAGCACCTCTCTGTGGAGCAGGGAATGTGGCGAACGACGCCTCGCCGCGGAGCAGGGAATGTGGATCACCGCACCTCTCCGTGGAGCCGGGAATGTGGATAACGGCCCCTCTCCGTGGAACAGGGAAGGGGATAACGGCACCTCTGTGTGGGACAGGGAATGTGGATAACGGCCCCTCTCCGTGGAACAGGGAAGGGGATAACGGCACCTCTGTGTGGGACAGGGAATGTGGATAACGGCCCCTCTCCGTGGAACAGGGAAGGGGATAACGGCACCTCTGTGTGGGACAGGGAATGTGGATAACGGCCCCTCTCCGTGGAACAGGGAAGGGGATAACGGCACCTCTGTGTGGGACAGGGAATGTGGATAACGGCCCCTCTCCGTGGAACAGGGAAGGGGATAACGGCACCTCTGTGTGGGACAGGGAATGTGGATAACGGCCCCTCTCCGTGGAACAGGGAAGGGGATAACGGCACCTCTGTGTGGAACAGGGAATGTGGCAAACCAGGCCTGGCAGCCCAGGCCTGCCTGTGCATTCCAGGACAGGATGGGACTCCGGGCAGGAGAGGTTCCCAGCTCCCTTAACAGCTCAGACTGATTACCGTGAGGTAATTAGCCCCATTTTACATGCAAATTCGAGGCACTCTTGCAGATTTTGTCTCAAAATGCACTTGCTTAGGGCTGGAGGTAGTTTTAACTCCTGTGCAATCAGTTAATACTTCACAAATCCATGGATGTGGGATTTTGGGGCATGTTGTGGAGCTGAACAGGAATATCTGAGGAAAAACTGAGCCATGGAGCCAAGAAGAGAAAACCGACCCCCATGGGATGGGGATGTCCATGGGGTCAAGAAAAGAAAACCAACCCCCATGGAATGGAGATGTCCGTGGGGTCAAGACGAGAAAACCAACCCCCATGGAAGGGGGATGTCCATGGGGTCAGGAAGGGAAAACCAACTCCCATGGAACAGGGATATCCATGGAGCCAAGCCAGTAAAACCAACCCCCATGGAATGGGGATGGCCATGGGGTCAAGAAAAGAAAACCAACCCCCATGGAATGGAGATGTCCGTGGGGTCAAGACGAGAAAACCAACCCCCATGGAAGGGGGATGTCCATGGGGTCAGGAAGGGAAAACCAACTCCCATGGAACAGGGATATCCATGGAGCCAAGCCAGTAAAACCAACCCCCATGGAATGGGGATGGCCATGGGGTCAAGAAAAGAAAACCAACCCCCATGGAATGGAGATGTCCGTGGGGTCAAGACGAGAAAACCAACCCCCATGGAAGGGGGATGTCCATGGGGTCAGGAAGGGAAAACCAACTCCCATGGAACAGGGATATCCATTGAGCCAAGCCAGTAAAACCAACCCCCATGGAATGGGGATATCCATGGGGTCAAGACAAGAAAACCAACCTCCATGGAGCAGGGTTAGATGGGATATTGGGAAGGAGTTTCTGGCTGTGAGGGTGGTGAGGCCCTGGCACAGGGTGCCCAGAGAAGCTGTGGCTGCCCCTGGATCCCTGGAAGTGTCCAAGGCCAGGTTGGACGGGGCTTGGAGCAGCCTGGGATAGTGGAAGGTGTCCCTGCCATGGGATGAGATGATCTTTAATGTCCCTTCCAACCCAAACCATTCCAGAATTCTGATTTAAATTACTCAAGCCGACATTGTTATTCCATGGCATTCCTGTGTCTGATGTTGCTGATGAGCCACAAAGCTGTGGATAAATATAGGAGCTGAGTTTAAGGCAAAAAGGACTTTTTTCCTTGAGCCAGGACTGGCATATTTGGAGCAAAACGCAGCAGTTGTGACAGCACATTGTTCCTCCTCCATCCAGAGCACAGCTGTGTTTTCCACTGCTCTGTCCAGATCACGGCTAATTTGGAATCCTACGTCGGAAAAGCCATTTCCATGGATGAAACTGAGCACTCCAATATTTGCAAAGATGCTGTGGAGCTTAATTAGTAACCGGCAATGTTTTATCTTATGGGTCCACTTTCAAAAGAAAATCTTAAATGCTGGAGAGATGACATAAGGATGTGACAGAAATAAACAGAAGTGAGGAGACCAGCAGGAGGAGGCATGAAATCATTCCATATCTGGAGAATCAAACTCTAACAATTGACTAAAATATTTATTAATTCCTATTAATCCTTAATATGAGGATCTTAATGAAGCGGGATTACTTTGGGTTTGGAAGTGCTGTCAGATCCTGGTGCTGTAGGTCTGTTAGAAACCTGAACCTCTGAAACACACACCTCCTGAACTGATTCCAGCTCCAGTTCCATCGCTGCAGTGTGGAGGCTGTGCAATATTTCTGGCTTTCCTATTTCATCCCATCTCCAGCTCAGACGTGCATCCCTGGAGCTCCCCTGGTTTTAGGCTCCTTGGGGTGTTTGTCTCCCCATCCTTCCCTCTCCTGTGTCAGTGTCAGCCCCACTTAGCTTTAAACCCTCTCTGCTCCTCAAAAAATCTGGTTGGATTTTTTTTTTTTTTTTTTTTTCTCTGCTGGGCTGGCAATCCTGTCCCTTTGGAATTCAACCAGAAGGCTCCCAGATAAACCACGCCAGGTGGAAAGGTCACTGTGCCATGGGGATGCAGCACTGGGATCGCTGCCCTGAGTCAGGCTGTGAGTCAGAGATGGGCTTTGGCAGCTTCCAAAGTTCCTTGGAGCAGTGCAGGAGTGAGCAGCGGGATGCTGGGAGAGCTGAGGTGGGATCCATGGGGAGAGGAGCAAGGAAATTCCATTTATAACAGTGAGAGGACAAGGGGGAATGACTTCCTATTGACAGAGAGCAGGGTTAGATTGGATACTGGGGAGAAATTCCTCCCCGAGAGGGTGGGGAGGCCCTGGCACAGGGTGCCCAGAGAAGCTGGCAGTGTCCAAGGCCGGGCTGGATGGAGCTTGGAGCACCCTGCTATAGTGGAAGGTGTCTCTGCCCGCGGCAGGGGCTGGGATGAGATGAGCTTTAAATCCCTTCTGCCCCAAACCATTCCAGGACTGCTGGATTCTGTGAAATCCAGGAGCTTCTCGGGATACTCTGGATTCCAGGGTGGTCCTTCAGCTCTCTCCACCAGGATCCAGCCAGCTGGGTGTGAGAGCAGCAGCTCCTCATCCCACATTCCCTTCCAGCTCTGTATCAGCACAGCTCAGCCCAGCCCCACCATCAGCCTCTCCCTGGCTGCCTGCCGAGGTGGGATATTTATAGGGTTTACTGGAAACTCTTGGCACATTGCTGGCCTTCGAAATGTGATTGTTTTGCAAAGAAGGAAATTAGCTGGAGTGTGGGGCTGGTGGCCAGCTTGGCCTGGGAGCAGAGGGAGCCCGAGGTCAGGACCCAGCTGCATTGTTTCTTTTATCTTCAGAAGGAATTTGCCGCTCTCTCTGCGGTTTTTGGTGGTTTTTTCAAGTGACTCTTACTGTGATGGATATAGATCATTGTTAGGAATCCTGCATTTTAGAAATACTTGAGGTATTAGTGAAGTGCACCCTGAGCCACTCCAGCAAGTACCTGCTGGAGGAATCGGGTGGATCAGGATCTGGTCATTTATAACCACGTTTGAGGCAGGCAGATGGGTCCAGCTTGGAATAATCAAGCTGTAATGGAAGAATGTGGATGGGGCAGAACCTCGGGATGTTGTGGAATGGGGGAGGTATTCTTGTCTTGGACAAGGCCCTTCTATTCTTCTCTCTGTTTGCATAATTTTAGTTCATTTCCTTGGTGATTGTGGAGTTTAACTGGCCCGGGGTTGTGTTTGAAACCCTTCCTGAGAACACTCTTGTAAAACAAAATATTGACATTCCCTTTGCTTCCCTACGACAAACGCCTCCGCCTGGGGCAGGTGTTCCAGGAGAGCTCTTGGAAGAGTGGGGGATGAGTGTGGAGAGCTGGTGACCTCAGGTGGGACACGCTGGAAGGGCTGCCTTGGGAAATTTCTGTCCTAAGCTGTCTGGGAAGGTGTTTGTCCTGTGTCTGGGAATTCTCCCTTGATAATCATTTAAGGGACAGCTCAAGGACAACCCAGATATGCCCTTTCATTTGCTAACACGATTGCCTTGGGAATCCAGAGGAGCTCACAGCAGATCCGCACAAGGAGGAAACCTTTGGGGCCCCTGGACCAGCAGTTTGGAAAGCTGAGCTGGTCTGGAGCCGGGTGGTTTCACTGCCATCCTTGTTCCCCTAAGCAGAGCACCGGACCCTGCCAGCCTGGATTTCATTCCCTGCAGACCCGTGGGCAGCTGGCAGGGTGTTTACACATCTGCTCCCTCCTTGTGGCCCAGGGAAAGTCTTCTGGCCCAGCCCGGTGATGCGGACACCGAAATGAAGCCGCAGCAGTAAATAACCGCTGCGTTTTTCCCGTTCCAGTTTTGCCAGTGAGGAATACCAGCGGGCCGTGGAGCGCATCTCGGGGCTGCTCCAGCAGCACAGGGCCACCCTGGTGCCAGGCCAGCCCCAGCTGAACGTGTGTGACCAGGCTGTCATGGTGAGTGCCTAAAGCACAAAGCCGCTGGGGAATCCTTGGATTAAAACACATTTTGTAAAGGTTTCATAAAACGTCACTGTTGGGAGGGGATGGAGAAGAGGTGCACGGTCACCTGTTGGTGGCTTCCTTCCTTAGAGACAGGGCAGATCCTTCTTCTCTTTTCTAATCCTCTTCTGCAATCCTCAGAAGCCACAGAACTATGGAATGGTTTGGGTGGGAAGGGACATTAAAGCCCATCCAGTGCCACCCCTGCCATGGCAGGGACACCTTCCACTGTCCCAGGCTGCTCCAAGCCCTGTCCAGCCTGGCCTTGGGCACTGCCAGGGATCCAGGGGCAGCCACAGCTGCTCTGGGCACCCTGTGCCAGGGCTTCCCCACCCTCACAGGGGGGAATTTCTTCCCAATATCCCATCTAACCCTGCCCTCTTTGAGTCCTGTAAGGGACAGTGCCTCTTTTTCAGTGAAGTATCTTTGGTCTTTTCTGTCTCCTCCAATTCCCTCCATGCCTGAATTTTCCAAAGTCTTTATTGAAACTGAACGTTTTGAATTCTGTTTTCTCTTTCAAGTCTCCTGTTGGAAAGTTACAGTTTGACTTCCCTGTCAAACACTGCTTGGTTTGTTGAGAACCTGGGAAAGAAACTGGATAATCTGGGGGAGGTTGTCACTTGACAGGAGGTTGTGTTGTCTGAGGGAATGTGTCTGTGGGCTGACACAAAATAGTAACAGGCAAATTCTTCCTGATGCAGAAATAATCTCCTGAATCAGTCAGAACCTGCTGCCTCTGGTCTGTCACCAGCAAAGAACAAACTGTGGAGCTGTGTCCCCTCAGCAGCAAGGCAAAGATCTTCCTTAGCTTTGTCCCATCTCTTTATTTTTGGATGTTAAATAGGAAAAAGATTTGAGGGCCCATTGTTTCTGTGTTGTTTTCTTTCCTTATTCAACTTTTCCCTTAATTAACACTGTTCTCTGCTCCTCTGGGACCTTTTGGATTCAGGCACTGTCCCCAGGGCCTGGCTGCTGCCAGAGCCCTGCACTGCAAAGGCATTTCTTCCAAAACTGCTTCACAAATTGAAGGCCAGCAGAGGCAGAAAGTGGGCTGGGGGGATCCTAATCCCAGCAGAAATGTTTCAATCCCAGCAGGAAACGTGGTGAGTTTTCCAATGTGTGAACACTCCTCACAGGATAACTCCCTGGTCACTACACCAAAATATCAGGCACCAGATTGCTGCCGTTGGAGGCCAGAAATAAAGATAAGCGAATCTTTTGGGAGGGATTGTATTGCTGGGGTGGACTGGGGCCTAAATCTGGTTTTGGGGGATGCTGGGAGACAAAGATAATTTACTGACACTACCTCCTGTCACCTGTTTATTTGATAAGGGTGTTCGATGTACTTGGGAGAGAGGAGAAGAACTATCTTTGCTTTTACGTAAGCAAAGTGTGTGCAGGTGTTCAAGGAAGCGTCCAAGGCCATGGAGGGACAGGACACAGGGAATGGCTTCCCACTGCCGGAGGGCAGGGATGGATGGGATATTGGGAAGGAATCCTTCCCTGGGAGGGTGGGGAGGCCCTGGCACAGGGTGGATCCCTGGCAGTGCCCAAGGCCAGGCCGGACGGGGCTTGGAGCAGCCTGGGACGGTGGAAGGTGTCCCTGCCGTGGCAGGGGTGGGATGAGATGGGCTCTGAGGTCCCTTCCACCCACTCGTGGCAGGATTGCGGGACAGCAGCCGGATCCCTGAGCAGCTCCTGCAGCCGCGGACTGAGGCAGCAGCGGGGCGGGGAGGCGTTGGCAGCCCGTCTGTGCTGGATGCCAGCAGCGGTGCCCAGGGAGCTCCCCCAGAGCCGGCTCTGCTGGCTTTTCCTGCTGAGCCGCTGCTGGAGGAGCTGTTCCGTGCCGCTCGGGGCTGGCCTGGCTCGCAGCACACGCCGCGTCCCCAGGGCTCCCAGCACGGACCAGCAACGGCACTGGGGCTGCGGGAGGGCGGCACAGGCCGTTTATTGTTCTGCTTTTGAAAAAGAACGAACATTTCGTGTGTTCCTTTGGCTCTCAATTCCTTCTGCAGAGTGGTCTGAATTTTCCAGCCGTGGCTGTGCATTTTAAACCAGGGAAACAGATTTAGGAACCAGCATTAATTGTTCTGAAAGCCTGCGGAGCCCTCGGTGCAGAGGTGTCTCCAGCGCAGCTCCCTCTGTGTCCGCTCCTCTGCAGGAATAGCTGGTGTCTCACTGCCATCTGTTGTCAGCTCCATGGAATAAAAACCTGCTCCAGAGGTTTTTTTTTCCCCTGAGGTTGAGCGTTTCTTTTCCGTAGGAATTTAATTCCAAGAAGACGTAAATAATTGCAGGGTGGAAATCAGCAAAATGAAAGGCAAGGGGTCAGAGTTGAACTGGCAGGAATGTCCCATGGATGGACAGACCTGAGAGAGGGAGGGACAGACAACGAACACAAAAGATTCCTGAAGGCAGAATGGGAATTGTTATCTGCCCTTCCCATGACCACAATCCCAAATTTTAAATGGCAAAACCTCAATGAAATTAAAAATGTTCATTTATCCACATTCCTTCCTCCATGAATCCCTTTGGAAGCTGTGGATCTCCTTGCTAGTGTCCTTTCTCTGTTGTACACATTCAGGTAGCTCGAGAAACGTGGAAACAAGGAAAACAAATAGTTTGGGTGTGCAGGCACTGGAAGAGGTGTCTCAGGAATGCTTCCTGCTCCATCTGCTCATGGATTCATCCATCAAAACGCTCATTAAAACACCAGCATTCTTATCTCTCTCACACCCTTGGCCTTCTGCTGCTTTTTGCTTCCTCAGGAAGGTGCCTGGATACCGTAGTGCTGAGAATGGGAACTCTCTTGGAATCCCAGGAGAAGTGGGCCTGGATATCGTAGTGCTGAGAATGGGAACTCTCTTGGAATCCCAGGAGAAGTGGGCCTGGATATCGTAGTGCTGAGAATGGGAACTCTCTTGGAATCCCAGGAGAAGTGGGCCTGGATATCGTAGTGCTGAGAATGGGAACTCTCTTGGAATCCCAGGAGAAGTGGGGGTGTCACCAAAACCTCTCGGTCTGGTTGCTCTGTGCCACCAGCATCGCAGCAAACTGGACTGGGAGAGGCCAGGAAGGACTGGTGTATCCCAGAAGAGGGACTCATCTGCTGCACAGGATTTGTAGCCTTTCCCACAGCTTTTATTTGAGCAGTGTTTGGAGTGGGGAAGTTTATGAGCCCAGAGGCTTTGGCTGCAAGAGGAGTTTCATTTTTCAAGCAGGACATAAAAGTGTCTTTGTGAGGATCATAAAGAGCTGGCTGGGGTGAGAGCTTAGCAGATACTTGGTGTGAATCATCTTTCTGTCTGCTTTTGTTTGTTTTTAACAGAATTGGTCCCCTCCAGGCTGTGAGAAGCTTGGGAAGTGCCTGAAAGCACCAGAGTCTGATCCTAAGAAATGCTCTTGGCCTCACTGATGGCTGCAGCCCTCCAGAGCTACCCAGAGAGCCCGAGGCAGCCGGGCATCCAGCTTCCAGTGTCTGCTCCTGTTGGCACTCCAGTTTACACAGGAAGGGTGTGATGTGTGCATGATATCATCACTTGCTCTTCCAAAAGGGCCAGTGTTTATATTCCTCGTGCTCAGGGTTTAGCCTCTACTCCCCTCTTCTCCCAGTTCTTTCCCTAAATGGTAACTCCAGCGAGGATTGTTTCAGCTGTAAAAGCTCTCTGGGCAGCCACGACTCTGCCATCAGCTCCGAAATGCCATGGATCCCTCCTGCTCCTTCCACCCAACCTTGCTCACTCGGGTGCCCCAACAGGAGCCAGGAAGCTCGGAGCTGCCAGAGAGCCCTGCCCAAACTGCCCATGTTTTGTTTGCCTGCAACTTGTTGTTTTAACATTTGATTCCCATTGTGAACTCTGGACATCAACTTGTTTTTCCTTTCTCCCTGAATTTGTGAGTTCTGGGTGCAAACAAGGGATCCCTCCTGTTCGCAGCTGAGGGGTTGGATCTGGGGAGATCAGAATTCCTGATTTCCAGAAGGCCCTGAATTCCCTCCATGTGTAGCTGCAAACATTCCCCAGGTTATGGTTTAAGGAAAGGTGAAGATTGTGTTCAGGTAAGTATTGGATTGGGGTTACAGCCCCTGCCAGTGCCTGAAGGAGCTCCAAGAGAGCTGGAGAGGGATTTTGGAAAAGGGCCTGGAGTGGCAGGACGCAGGGAATGGCTTGCCACTGCCAGAGAGCAGGGTTAGATGGGATATTGGGAAGGAATCTTCCTGGTAGGAGTGGTGAGGGCCTGGCACAGGGTGCCACATCCCTGGAAGTGTCCGAGGCCAGGCTGGGTGGGGCTTGGAGCAACCTGGGATGGTGGAAGTGGGGTTGCACTGGATGAGCTTTCAGGTCTTTTCCAACCCAAACCATTCCAGGATTCTGTTGCCTCATTGTTGGCGCAGGCTGTTTGTGGGGAGCTGGGGGTCAGGTGTTCATTTCGGGGCTTTCCTTCATTTCCAAAATCCGGGGTCTAAAGCTGGTCCAAGCCACGCTTCCCATCTCGTGCTCTGGGCCCAGCCAGGTGCAGGCTCAGAAATGTCCCTTTGCATCAGCCCTTAGCTCTCGACCCCGTTTCCAGCACACGCTCTCCGAGGAATTCTCCTTGTGCAGCCTTTCCCCAGCCTGGGTGTAGCTCTCCTTTAGCCGGTCCCTGGGCAGCACGGAGCCTTCGCTCAGTCCCTCAGGGCAGATTCCTGCTCTGCCCCGAGCCTGTTCCACACCCTGCCCTGTCTCTAGTGACCCTGTCTGTGCAAAACCAGGCTCCCCTGGGCCTTCAGGGCAGCGGCTGCAGGGAGCCCTCAGCATGTTTGGGTCCAAGCTGAAAGAGGGGAAATTTGGGTTGGATGTAAGGAAGGAATCCTTCCCTGTGAGGGTGGGGAGGCCCTGGCACAGGTGCCTCTGGAGCCCTGGCAGCGTCCAGGCTGGACAGGGCTTGGAGCAGCCTGGGATGGTGGAAGGTGTCCCTGCCCATGGCAGGGGGTGGCACTGGTTAATCTTTAATGTCCCCACCCAAACCATTCCATGATTCTCCATTTGCCCCACCAGCAGCTCCACTTCCACCATTTTCCACAGCATACGTGCCTTCTCTGTGTGATGTTGTGCTGCCTTAGGAAAAATCCAGGTACTCGACTTCCTTCCCAAGCTGAGCTTGGAGCTGCTTGAGAGCTCTGCTTCTGTGCCAGCTGCTGTGCTCCCGCCTGCTCCGGGCTCTCAGCTGCCTGTTCCTACCCTCCTGTAATCCCAAACACTCCCATTCTCCCCATTCCCAGGGCTTCTGCTACCTGTAATCCCCTGCACGGTAATTCCTAGTGTGTGTCTCATGAAGCTGGATCATCCTGTGAGATTGGAGTAAGAACAGCACTTGAGCCAGCTCTTGCTCTTCCAGCTCTCAGAAATCCCAGGCAGCATTTCATGGATCCCTGCACATCTGCAAGTGGCATTTGTTTATAGCCCACATTTCTTAGGATGTTCTTAATTGTCCTTCAAGTATATCCTGGCATTTCCAGCTCATCCATAACATTCCTCCTTGTTTAGGCACAGCTCAAGGCTTGGGAGATCCAGCCAGCCACTCCCTCAGAGGTGAGGCGAGGGCTGGGAGCAGCTGTGGGTCTGTCAGCACGGGAGAACAGATAAAACCAGTAACTCCCAGTTTGCTGGGGCTGCTCCACCTCTGCTTTAGGGCTTCTCCATGTCCAGAGAAGGGAACAGAGCTGGGAAGAGGCTGGAGCAGCAAGAGAGGCTGAGGGAGCTGGGAAAGGAGCTCAGCTGGAGAAAAGGAGGCTCAGGGGGACCTTGTGGCTCTGCACAACTCCCTGACAGGAGGGGACAGCTGGGGGGGTCGGGCTCTGCTCCCAGGGAACAGGGACAGAAGGAGAGTTGTGCCAGGGGAGGGTTAGGGTTGAATATTAGGGAATTTTTTTCATGGAGAAGGTGAAAAGCATTGGCACAGGGCAGTGGTGGAATCCCCATCCCTGGAAGTGTTGAAAACCACGTGGGTGTGGCATTGAGGACTTGGTTAGAGGTGACCGTGGTGGTGGTGCTGGGCTGAGGGTTGGACTCGGTGATCTCAAAGGTCTTTTCCAACCTTTGGAGCCACGATTCTGTCAGAGCCCTGCATTCCCTATAAAACTCCCACCAGAGGAGGGAGTCCACGGCCGCAGCTCCGTGGAAATCCTGTCAGCCCTCAAATCATCCTGAGGTAACAACACTTTGTGGGGTTTTGTGCTGCTCAGGAAGAGTTCCCGGAGGATCATAGCTGAGCCCTGGCCTGGCCACGCTCCTCAGTCCCCAGAATCCGTGAACACCCACTGGGAATGCTCTGGACGCCTCCTCCCTGTGCCCTGCCTGCTGCTTCCTCCTTTTCTCTTTCACAGCGGCACTTGGGAAGATCCTGCTTTGCCCCTGGCACTTGCTTGGACAAGTCACCCTGCTCTGAGCAGCCACGGGGTTCGTGTGCCCTCCCAGCACAGCAAACCCTCATTCCTCCCTGGAATAACCTCAGGGCACAGATCCTGGAGGGAAACTTTGCACTAGAAAGCAAGTAAGTGAATCCATGGAGTGTCTGTGGAGAATCAAAGGACACCAAGCAGATAATAAATAATCAGGGTTTAATGTGACAAAGCTTCTGCTTTAAATTTAAATAGGAGTAGTTGATTTACAGCTGGGTAATAGGAGGAATTTCAAATCAATGCCTTTGCTAAAAATGTACAGATTTAAAAGTTGTGAATGAGGAAAAATAAACTAATTTATCAGCAATGCAGTCTGAGATTTCACCTGTAAGCCAAGGGAATAACACCTTGCTTTGGGGCGCTCTCCCACATTCACCTCCTGGATCATGGGACTGACTTGGGTTAAAAATAGCCCGGTTTGTTTTCCCAGAATTATTTTTACCATGGATCAATCTCCCAGCCCACAAGGTGCAGTTCAGAGGCTGGGGGGCAACCAGAGCCAGCACAGGGGTGGGGCTGGTGCCTGCAGCCCCCCAGCACCCACTCAGGGCACAAAGTGGCCACACCTGCCCTTAAAAACCATCCCGAGCTGCTGGCCTGGAGCTTCCCAGTTTGGGAACTGGGGCAGGAGTGGGGCTGGAGGGATTTCCTGCCCACTCAGGGACCTGCAGCAGCCCAGCTGGTCTGGTGGTGGCTTCTGTTGTCAAGCTGAGAGACAGAAATGCCAAAGGAATGCTGGAGTTTAGGGCTCTGATGTTCCTTTCTTTATATTTATTATGCCGAACGCTAAAAGCTTAATATCTTCCTGGGCTAAAAGTCCAAAGAATTTCTTTCTTGCCTTTAATTTCCAATTAGCTGAGGCTCTCAAGCCTCCCAGCTCTGCCCCTGAGGCTCTGTTATCATCCCACCCTCCGTGCAGAGAAGCTTCCGAAATGGATGGAACTAATAATCGTGGAAAAACTCCGGCTGCATTTCCAGGCTCTGGCTGCAAAAGTGGAGCCTCGATTTCAAATCCTGCAGCGACAAATGGATTATTTCGGTGGCAAATTGGTCCCTGGGGACCACCAATTTGGGGAGCTGCACGCTGGAACCGGGAAGCAGCGGATCAATTCCGAACACCCGGAGCCAAGGTCGATGCCCTGCGAACTGCCTTGGGTGCAGCAGTGAAGGATCACTCGGCTCTGCCTGCCCGAGGGCAGCCTCAGCAATGTGGTGTTAAAGGGAAAATGGGGAAATTCCGAACGAGGGAAGCGAGCAAGTCCCGTGGATTTGCTGGTAAAACCTGGGGGCTGAGGTTTTGGGCAGTGACAGTGGGATTTGGCTAAAAGAAGTGGAACTGATCTCCCCATGGAGGAGGCTGTGGGACTTGGCACAGCAGTGGAAGCTGGCAGTTCCCATACCTGTCACCTCGAGCCTTTCGCAAGCATCATGGACAGCATCCCAAAACTCCTGGTTTCCCATAAAGGATCTCCTGAAGGTTGGACACTCTTATTTTCCCCAGTGACAACTGCTTTGAAAAAACTGCATGAAAGAATTCCAGCAGCCGAAGAAGGACCTGTGGAAGGTGAGAACGGAATGGAGTTTGTGGGGGAGGAAGGTTTGGGGGTGCTGGGAGGTGGATTTTTGGCTGCAGAGTCCCCAGCGGCCTCTGGAGCACAGCCAGCAGAGAAATCCCTCCCCAGGGATCCTGCCCTTGTCCTCAGCACTGGGAAACTTCACAAACTAAACACACTTTGATTCTCTTAAGAGTTCCTTTGCTTGTTCAGCTTCCAAGTAACTGCTCTGCAGTTCAAATGGCCTGTTTTCCATCTCTCCTAGCAGTTAGAATACTTGGAAATCGACTTTTCCTTTTGTTTTCTGGTAGCATTGGATGTTTTTCTATGTTATCAGGAGGCGACACTGTGGTGCCCGTGAATTAAACTGTCAGGTTTTAAGAACAGCTGTAAAGGAAGGACTGAAATCCCATTTTAGGTTCTTTTTTCCTTTAGAAAATGGCTATTTTAAACACCAAGGCTCCATTTGCCTGTTTTCTTTATATCCCCTTCCACCGTTTAAAGTTTTGTTGTTGCTTGAAGTCTAGTTGGGATTATATAAATCCTAAATAAAGGTGGATCCGTAGCCAGAAGCTTGTGGTCTTTTAGGAGGGAGAAAAAACCTCTGCCCTGCAGCTTCTGGAGAGAGGCAATCTGGCAGCTCTCCGGGCCTTTGTCCCTCTTGGAGTCACTTAACACCCTCTGGGTGATAGGAGGTTGGTAGCACAATTCCCAGCTGAAAGGGAGAGCAGATAAAAGCCAGCAGCGAGGAATGCGAGCCAAATCCATTAGTTCTGGATCAGACACACAAAATCCAGGCTGGCCAGAGGGGAGAGAGGAGTTGTGTCTGTTCTCCAAGGGCCTGACCCAACCTGCTGCAGCGGGCAGGAGGTGCTGCCTTGGGCTCCCAGGGAGGCAGAGCTGGATCATGACACTTTTCCCTCTTTTAGGGGGACAAAACCAGCTCCAAGGCTTCTATCCCGAGCCCAGGGATCTGGCTGGGGAGCTGCATTCTTCTGGTGTTGAAATAAGATACTTCACATTTGTTGTTTTTTTTTTTTTTTTTTTAAAGGGTTGGAAGTGCATGAGTTTCCTCAGCTGAGATTGAAACGAAACATTCCAGTGGATTTGCAGGGAAATTTTTGTGCTCGTTTTCCCTCGTGGAAGGGGGATGTTGAAATTTGGGGCATTTTGTTCCACTTCACACTGAAGTGTTAAAATCCTGAACGGAACAGAAACTTCCAGGCTCAGCACAGCTCTTTAATTGCCTGGTTAAGCTGATTAAAGTCAGTTCCCAAGCTTTTCTATTCCCAGTTTCTGTGCTCCCTGGCTAATAACGCCTCTCCTATCAGGATCTCAAAGCACTTTTAAATCACTGCTGGCCTCTGCGTCCAGAACAGAGGCAAACCCAGAGTCCCGTGGGGAATCCAGGTTCCAGGTGGTGATTCCTCTGCCAGGCACAGATCAGCCCTGAAGCTCTCCGAGCCACGAGCGGATGTGGGGCCACCTCCCGGGTGATATTCCAGAGCCCTTTGACATCACATTTGGAAAAGGGTCCTAGGAAAGTTCTTTGCAGATGGAAATTGCTGTAGGAGTCAGCAGTGTTGTTTGAAAGGTGGAACAATCACAGGGAGAGCTGATTTCCTTGGGGTGTTACAGTCCGGTCTGTGCCGGTAGGTGCAGTTGGAATCCGTGGAGATGGGGGATAAATCAGGAGTTCAGCCAGGAATCTCAGGAATGTTGTCTTTTAACCATGATTTCTGGCAGCTGGATCACGGCAAGTCCAATTTGGTGCAACCTTTGTGCCCTTCCTGGCAGAACTGGTGGAGACAGACTGATCCCACGTCCGAGGAGGAGAGATCCCTGCCTGGGGGATGGAGCACTGGGCACACTCAGCAGCTCATCCTGGTGAAAGCTGCTGGTTTGCCAGGGCTGGGTTGGGATGAGGGGCCTGGGAACCTCACTCAGCCTCCAGGAAAATGCGGTGGAGTCTCCTGCAGTAAGGGTGGGATTGTGGGGGGGTCACAAACAGGACAGGGGTGACACAGACCCCTCATTCCAGGCCCTCTGTTAGTGAGAGGCAGAAGCAGAGCTGCCTGGCAGGCTGAAAAGATCCTTTTCCCAAGAAATAAGCTCCAGCTTATTTATTTCCACGAGTAGGCAGATAAATTCCATCAGCAATTCCATCTGCCAGGAAGAAGAGGAGTTGCTGGAATAGCTCATTGTCCAGTGTTGTGGTTGTAAGGTCACAAGAGAAACCCGTCCAGCTCATCCCAGGGAGGGAGAAGCGCTGCGAGCCCCGGTTCCACTGGAAGGCTGTGCCCTTCCTCCGTGTTTGCTTCCCTGGAACAGCTGCCTGAGAGGATTTTTCTGGTGCCAAAGAGATAATCTGAGTTCAGGGAAAATCTTAGTTTGTGAAGGAATGGTTGTGAAGGGAGCACGGGCTGTCTCCGGCAGTAGAGAACCTAACAGGAGTTGGGATTGTTCAGCCTGGGGAAGAGAAGGCTCCAGAGGGACCTTGGAGCCCTTTCCAGTGCCTGAGGGGGTTCTGAGAGAGCTGGAGAGGGACTTTGGACAAGGGCCAGGATAAGGGGGAACGGCTTCCCCAGAGGGCAGGGTTAGACGGGATATTCGGGAGAAATTCCTCCCTGGGAGGGTGGGGAGGCCCTGGCACAGGGTGCCCAGAGAAGCTGTGATCCCTGGAAGTTTCCAAGGCCAGGGTGGACGGGGCTTGGAGCAACCTGGGATAGGGGAAGGTGTCCCTGCCATGGCAGGGGCTCTCCAGAGGGTGTGGGTGAAGTTTTCCCGGTCACAGCTCTCGGCAGCACTGAGCTGAGCCAGGGGTGTTACAGGCTCAAACTGCTGCTGCTTTCTGCAGCGAGCCGTGCCTGGATGGCTTTGGAGCAGATCCAAGGTGTATTTGCTAATGGAAGAGGAGATCTGAACTCATTCCGTGGATTTTGCAGGGCCAAAGAACATTCACCACCGGGAGATGGGAGATAGGAGCTGGGGGAGCTCCCTGACCTGCCCAGGGCTCGGTGACACCAGGACCCGGGGCTGTGTTATCGTCCCTCGTGGGTCTCACCCCAACCAACGGTTCTAACAAACACAGAATGACTCCAGGAGTTCACACGAGGTGATGAGGGATGGAAAAGCAGGAAACAGCGAAGCCCTGAGGAGCTTGCTGTCTGTGGAAGGCTGGGCAGGGTGAGGGGGTGGAAGTGGAACCCCCAGGCAGGCAGCTCCTCCCTGAGGCTGGGGCCAGGCCGGGAAATCCAGCTCCACACGGAGCAGGTACCTGAGCACTCTTCAGAGGGGAGCCTGGGGCTCCAACCATTGCAGTGCCAGGGCGCCATGCACCTGGGAATTGTGGCTCCTTGTGCCAGGGCTCCATGCACCTGGGAATTGCGGCTCCATGCACGAGGAAGTTCAGGCTCCGTGCATGAGGTGTCAGAGCTCCAAGGACCAGGGACTCAGGGCTCCACATACCGGGGTATTGACACCTCATGCCCCGGGGTACCAGACCTTTATGCACTGGGGAGCTTGGGGTTCTGAGATAGCTCCGTGTGTGCAGTATCAGACCTCCACGCACCGGGAAGTCGGGGCTCTGTGCACGGGGATACCAGAGCTCCGTGTGCCCGGGGGGCTGATACCCCATGCTCCAGGAGACTGCAGCTCCAAACAGCAGGGGGACTGGGACTCCAAGGCCCTGGGGTACCGGAGCTCCAGGCACCGGTGGAACTGATGCTCCATGCTCCAGGATACCAGAGCTCCAGGCACCGGTGGAACTGATGCTCCATGCTCCAGGATACNGGTGGAACTGATGCTCCATGCTCCAGGATACCAGAGCTCCAGGCACCGGTGGAACTGATGCTCCATGCTCCAGGATACTGGAGCTCCAGGCACTGGGATACCTGAGCTCCACGCACCGGTGGGACTCGATATTCCATGCTCCAGGATACCGGAGCTCCCCACTCCGGGGTACCGGAGCTCCACGCACCGGTGGGACTCGATATTCCATGCTCCAGGATACCGGAGCTCCCCACTCCGGGGTACCGGAGCTCCACACTCCGGGGCACCGGAGCTCCACGCACGGCGGGGACAGATGCTCCACGCCTTGGGGTACCAGACCTCCCTGCCCCAAGGGGACTGCTGCTCCGTGCCCCGGGGGCACACGGGCTGCACGGCCCCGGTGCCCGCCCGCCCCGGT
>VWPU01016811.1:0-74441 GCA_013398955.1 Callaeas wilsoni
GGGCGGGCGGGGGGCGCGGAGTGCGCCCCGCGGAGCGGGCGGGCGCTGGCGCTTGCGGCCTGTGCAGGGGAGGGAGGCGCGGCGGGAAGGATGGCCAGCAAGCGGCGAGGGGGCCTGGAGTGCTTGCCTGCACTCCCGTGGTTGTTTACTTTCTCATGGAGAGACTTAGGGTGGAAGGGAGCGTAAAGGTTATCTAGTTCCAACGCCTCTGCGATGGGCAGGGACATCTTCCACTAGCCCAGGTCGCTGGGTCCACCCAGCCTGGCCTTGTACGCTTCCACGGGTGGGGTGTCCACAACTTCTACGGGAAACCTGTTCCAGTGCCTCCCCACCGTCACAGCAAATACCTTCCTCGTAGTAACTAATCTAAACCTACTCTGTCAATCTGAAGCCATTTCCCCTTGTTATGTGGCTGCATGCCCTTATAAATAGTCCCTCTCCATCTCTCTTGTAGGTTCCCGTCAGGTGCTAAAAGCTCACAATTAGGTCACACCAAAGCCTTCGCTTCTCCAGGCTGATCAGTCCCAGTTCTCTCAGCCTTTCCTCGTAGATGGAGAGATGCTCCATCCCTCAAATAATCTTGTTGTCCCTTCTCTGGACTAAGATTTTATTAAATTATTTTTCAAAATCAAATGTCATTGTCAGATGTAGTTTGTGAATGTGGCATGTGGTGGTTGTATTTTTGCCGTTCTCGTGAGTAGAATGCAGATTCAGTGTGAAGGATGCCTCCGTTTACATTGACCCAAAAGAAGGGGTAAGAACCTGTGGCAGACTTGAGTGAGCCTGACAGGTATTTGGTGGACACCAAGTGTTGGTGTTTATCTTACAACATGTAGGGATATAAATCACAATAGCAAGCTGTGAAACAAACTTGTGGGCTTTATCTTACACCTAAGTTACAGAAAAGTGTCTGTGGATAGTGTGAAAGGAAAAGGACATTCAGAAATGTTTTCAGTTGGAAGTCAGAATCTCTTTCTACAGTGTGTTGCTTTGAGATCTTTGCTTTTAAGACCCAGCAATTCAGAGTAACAAAAAGGTTACCTATCTCTATAAGAGTAAGTGTTGAGCCTTCTGTGTTTTACAAACTAAGGATGCTTTCTGGTCCCAGACTTTTCCATTAAATTTGGAGAAACTTTTAACATTGTGGTCTTTGAACTAGAAGGGGAGAGTCTCATGCAATTTTTTTATTCTTGTAACTGAGAGGTAAAAATAATGGTTTTAATAGACTCGTAGTTCTCTATGCAGACACCCAGCACCAGAAACTTCCATTTTTTCCACTCAAATTTAAAGAATTTTTGTGTGGGATTTTGATACTGTGATGCATTGGAATCATGCAGAAGTTGTGTTTGGATTGTTTGGGAGGGGGGGTTTTACCTCCACAATACTCAGTTGCTAACCTGCTAGGGAGTTGTAGTATTCTTATATCTTAGGATTTTAAGATGTATAATTTCCTACCTTTTTTCTTTTTTTTTTTTTTTTTCCCCAGCAAGTATTCAGTCTGTATGAAAAAGCTTGGTCTGGTTCCCCTGTGCAGTTTGCTTGGCAGAAAACTTTAGGAAATTTTCTTGCTGTAACAGGGTAAGATTTCAACTATTTATTGCATTTGTCCATCAAATTTACTGATAAAGAAAGGGAATTATTCTATATATTAATCTTTTTTAGAGGTGATCGTGCTGTAAAAATTTTTGATCGTCATGGTCAGAAGAGAAATGAAATCAGCTTGCCAGGGTAGGTACTATGATAGGTTTAAATTATTTTCATTGTTGTTTTCTTTAAAAATGCTTCTCTTCTGGTGGGATACTTAGACAATGTGAGAAATTTGTGGGAAGATATACTATCTCTGGTGAACACAGCTGGAAGAGAAGACAAACTATGTCATTAAAATGTAAAAAAAGACCTATGACATTAAGAAGGGTCATAATGAGGTTGTGTACAATATATCCTTGCATTCTTGCTACTGTTGATTTTCTAATAGTGTGTTGTCATGGCTTTGCCTAGGAAAGATACTCCTGTGGTTTAGTGCTTCTGTTTACATCAGGGGCATAAATGTCAACATTGGCATTGTTGCTTTAGGTTGAGACAATACTTCTGAGATGAGTAATTTTTTTTCCAGCTTATCACATTTTGGTTCACATCAGAGAGTGGTATGGGAGTTTACAAACTGGATTTTTTTCAGACTAAATTTAAAAAGTCGTGTACTTTGGAAGATACATCGAACTTCTTAAAAGGCAGTCAGACCATAGGAACAGGCTGGATATGAACCAGGGGAAACCTCCCTAGGGAAAAATGGTGTGACATTGGGGCATCATATTGGTTTGCTCAATAAATAAACTTTTACTGGGCACCATTAATACCTCATGTAGTTTCATTTGTACTGCTCTTATCTTCTTAGCACTTTAACTGCTCTTAGTCATCATGGACATTTTTATTTTATTTCTAAGTACCTGATTAATATTGATTAAGATAAACCCCTTAGTCAAGGCAAAACTCCCACTAAGTCTTTAAGGCTGAAAACTCTAGTCAAGAGTGTAACTTTAATTTCCAGATCATCACTTACATAGCCCTATGTCATGGTAAATGTAAGCCAGAATCACTTAGGTCCCCAAGAGTTCTAGAAATACAGTTTTTTCAGTTCGTGGTAGTTGCCACCTTGCACCAAACCAAGAGATTAAATTCTCATTGTCTTTACCAGACTCACTTGTATTTCACTGACCATCACATCTTGCATTTTGGGTTAGGTGTCATTTATAATATGGTCTGGCTGTGTCAGTCTCTTTTGCTTGGTAATATCCATGGGCCAGGTCTTTCTGTGCAGTGTTTTGCACATTATATGGTAAATGCACATTCTCTCCGGAAAACTGTCCAAGGTGAGGAAAGCTGCGTGGAATCAGAGGTGTATTATCAGAAAAAGAATCCCAACTCTGAACAGCCTCTAACAAACCAGAACCTTACAGAGGACTTTCACTGTGTCTTGAAAATCAAGGTGACAGTATTTCAAGTACTAGAACATAGGTAGCAGTCTCTTTTATGACCTTCCTCTCATTTCGATGAGATTTGAGGAGTGAGGTTTCTGTAAAACTAGTGTATAGATAAATCTGCAATCTGTCATGGTTCGCAGGGGAGGGGAGAGGAAGGATAGGGACTCAGCTGCATAGTTCTGGCTGTTTCTGTGCACTTACAAACACCTTTTAACATTCTTAGTGGTTTTTTTTCTTTTCTTCAGTAACTGTGTTGCTATGGACTGGGATAAGGATGGAGATACTTTAGCAATAATCACAGACAAATCTAGCACCATATTTCTGTGGGATGCAATCACAAACAAAACAAGCCAAGTAGACAGTGGCATGAGGTAAGAAGTTTTTTTTTTAACAGGTGTGTATAAAGACTGGGACTGCTGTGACTTGTTGATGTGGAAGCTATATTGGAAGATTATCTTTTTATTGGAGTCCTCATAATATATATACTAATTAAACTACTATGCTACAGTTTGGTGCTATATTTTTTTTTATATGATTTGCTGGTTTTGAAGTGTTTGTTGTGGATGGGGATTTTGGGGTTTACAGGGTGTTTATTTCTTTTTTGAGTGTCAGCAGTGCCAAAGTCTCTAGAGAGCTTCTCTTCAATGTTTCAACTTTGTGGCAGCAACAAGGATGGGTGAATTTTTTGTCTATCTGCACTGCCTACTCTTTGTCCCAAGTCTTTCACACCAGCTAAAGGGAGCTTAAAAGTAAGGGAAGTGGTATCAGTGGTGCTAAGACTTTTTCCCCCTTAAGATTTATAAGGGGGCGCAAATGCTATTCACAAAGTAGACTGGTTTAGGATGGAAGGAAATATCTAAGGTTCAAAGCCTTACCTTTCTGAATTTGGCCACAGACTTTAAGCTCTTCTGGGGTCTGCATAACCATCACGCATTGGGTTAATGGATAAGCTTGATTTAACAACTAAACTTTTGGTTTCTTTGACTCTGTTCCACTAAACTCTCACATTCTACATAAACATTCTTCCTGTAGGAAAGAGAGAGGAAACAACTCTGTCCTATGTTTGTTAAGATGTATGTTATACACATGCTCTTTTGTGTGAATGAATAGACAATATTGTACCATTTTCGTGTGTGAACAAATACTATGGGGAGAAGAGTAACCTGCCAGTATGCAAACAAAAAAGAACATAGAAGGTACTTAACAGAATGGAGTCTGCACTTAATTGCAGTTCCTTCATGGTCTTTCTCTCTAATACTGGAGGTAAATTGCTTACTGCAGGCAGTCTTGCTAGAACAGTATATATCAATGTAAGTCCTTAATCCTTTTTTTGTCCCATTGTTATTGCTTAAGCAGAGTAAGCACCAAGACATAAACAGTGTGATACAGGCTTTTCTGGTATCCTCTCCTTTCTGAAATTAGAAAAGCGCGCTCATATGCGAACCAAATATATAGGAGGTCATTTCGCATGTCAATATCTCAAATTTCTTTCAAATTCCTATTACATGCCTACAGTGAAATTTAAAAAGATAGGAGAGACTGCACTAATTAGAAAATTCTGGTTTAATTTTTTTTTGCTTAAGAGGCTCTTTGTTTTTTTACCATGATGTATAATATCTGTATAGCTTTAAATACACATCAAAGTAGGCCTTGCTGTATCTGAAACTTCAAGTTAAAACAGATCTTTCTAACTTCTTTATTACATTGACTAGAACCAGTACCTCACTTGAAGTACAAAAAAACAATCCAAAAAGTGACTGGAAAATTATCAGTGATTCCATCAAAGACTCTTGATGTTTGCAGACACATTTCCATTTTTATGAGTCATGTTACATTACCTCATACAACTTTCTATCACTTTTACTATCTTGGGCATGCTTAAATAATTCTGATATTTGTAGAGAACATTTGCTTAATTTAAAGGTTCTCTTGGTCTGTGTGACTCATAGAAATTAAAGACTAATGCAAAATATCTTACGCAAAATGTGAGCACATGAAAGGAATCTCTGGTATACAAAGTAAAATTTTTCTTTGTTTTAGGGATACAATGTCTTTCTTGTTATGGTCTCGAGTTGGAACTTTACTTGCTGTTGGAACAACAAAAGGAAACTTACTCATATATAACCGTCAGACTTCTCGCAAGATTTCTGTTCTTGGTATGGATTGATTTGAAACTACTCTGGCACATGTGAAAGTGGAATTTTGCTAATAGACATAGTTTCCTTTTCAGTTCTCTGTATGAACACACAAGTAAAAAATGTGCTCATACTCAGTTTGCACCTTCTGGTTTAGTGTACTCAGCAGAGTATTTTTATAGTATACTAAGTTAAATGTAGGTATAGAAACACCTAGTACTGCCCTACTGCCTTGTAGGTGACTTGTGTTGTCTTTCTTGCAAAGGATCTGTGTGGTTGTTCATGTTGCTAAGTTACTCTTTCTTACCTGCTTAGAGAACCTTGGCATAAGGATATAACACAATCCCCAGAAATGTGATGCAAAGAAGTGGAGGAACAGGGGCTGTGCTGTTTCATAAAAGGTCAAAAGACTTCCATCCGAGAGCAGAAGCTTTTTTGAAAAAGGGCTCTTGCTCTGACAGGTTGTTTCGCATTCTGACAATCTGTGTTTGAGTGGCCGAACAGAGTATATTTCCATCACAGATTTTTTTTGTGGTTGTGTTTGATTTGTGTTGTACAGGTTTCTTTCTTTTTCAGGTAAACACACTAAGAGGATTACTTGTGGCTGTTGGAGTATTGAGAACCTCCTTGCTTTAGGTGGTGAAGACAAAATGATTACTATAAGCAATCAGGAAGGGGATACTATAAGACAGGTAGTATTTATAATGCACATTTGATTTTAAGGTGTACATTAATACTCCTGGTTCCCGAGAAAGCTGGGACCTATGGGAGCTTGTGCCTTTTGAATCTCAGTGCTTTCAAGGACAAGGAGCTTTTTTTTCAGTATATTTTATGCTAACATGTCATTAAGACTCAAACTGAGGTCATGTTTTCTCCAATGATTTTCTTGGTTTTGGTTCTAAATGCAGTAGCAACTTTCTCTGTCTGTCCTTATGCAAAATTATACAAGGCAGGAATAATGCAATTATTTGTCATGAGTATGTGCTACATTAACTGTTGATTTCTCAATCCGAACTTCTTTCTTGCAGACCTCAGTCAGCTCAGATCCCAGTGACATGCAGTTCTCAGTTATGAAGACTGATGAAAGAGTATCAACCAGGGAAAGCACAGTAAGAAGTCACTACAAAATACTGTAGTTCAAATGGGAGTAATCTAGCAGGATAGCTCCTTGTGACCTGCTGCCTTATCTTTTGAGGAATAGAGCTGACTTCTGTAGGAGAAAGTCTTGAATTTGAGATGTGTGTTCTTCAATTTGAGCTTGCATTTAGATTTGTGAACCACTGGCTCACACAGGGGAATATCCTGAAAATCTCTTCAACTGTTGATAAAGATTCAGAATTCAGATCCATGGGATTCTTAAGGATTATTCAGATTCCTAAGTCTCATATTTTAGTGAAGATATAGGGCCTTACTTTAAAGTTACGCCGTTCTTATCATGTTAATTTTTCTTTTCATTCATTTGCAGGTAAGTGTAGTGGTTGGCAAGAAGACTCTCTTCCTTTTTAATTTGAATGATCCTGATAACCCAATTGATCTGAAATTTCAGCAGCCTTACGGCAGTATTGTAACCTACAAATGGTGAGCAGAGCTTTCTTAATTAATTATTCTCGTATTAAGAAGCTGAGTATTTTCCAAGTAGTTCTGATCAATCCTGGAAACAAAATCATCTATCCCTTGCTCAGACTGGATTTTTCTTGGATGTTTTGTAGACTTTTAGTAATTCTTTTCCAAACACAAAGTAGTCTACATTTTGTAGTGGTTCTAGTTGATGATCCAATAGCTATAAAATCAGTATTTTCCAACCGAATCACTGTTGGTATGCTCAGCTTTAAACACTAATATGTTGCTGTCTTGACAGAAGATTAAACTGGGGGGTTTATGAGTTGTTTTCTGTTTGAATGAGTATCCAATGAAAGAGCTAGGGCTGGAGTTGTGTCCTTCAGCTAGTTTGTTGGTTTGCAAAGCTGTGCAAAGTTCTTGTAGCATCCTTATTGTGCAATACCATTGGTAATGTTCCTATGAAGAAAACCTAAGCTAGAAGTTTCAGATCTGTGCCAAAAAAGTAGCTGTACTGTTTCTGTATCTTTGAATCATTACAGCTTGTCTTTTAATGCCTGTTCAGTCAATGTGGAATTGACACCCCTTTACACTACAGCTCTAAGAAAACCTGAAGCTGTATGCTTCCTAGTTTATGACCATGTGTAACAAGGTGTACCTGGGCTGTTTCCCTTGCAGTGATTTTTCTTGCAGTTGAGCTAATGAGATACTGTTTGAATTCATCTTCACATGCTGTAGCTGTTTGTGCCTTAACCTCATTATCTCTACTTGACACTATGAAAAGTAAACAATATTCACAAATACAGTTTGTTGCTTTGGTACTTCCACTGTGTTTGCAGTACCCCTAAGGGCACAGTGACTGGCAGTATTGTTTTGACATGGCTTTGATGGGACCACATTGGCCAGAACCTTGAAATGAAAGTTGCCATCTTCTGGTATGCTTATTTCAATGAAAATACCAGAAATCTTTCTCCTGGCATCACTGCCATGCTTGCAGCTCGCTGAAAATAAAGTGGCATTATAGAATGCAGGAGAGAATAAAGATGACTTACAAGGCATCTGGGCACAGACATGGTTCTGTCCTTTAAGGACCTTTGATAGTCTTCCCTTAACCTGTTTTATATTATATGATTCAACATGATATATAAAAATTCCCATAATTTGTTTATTTTTTTCTGTTACTGGGAGGCATTGACAGTATCCCAGCAGTCTGAAAGATAATACTTTTTGCATATTGCATTAATAGATCTTTTTTCTAAATTGTTGCTTTTTTGTACCAGGTATGGTGATGGCTACATTATGATTGGTTTCTCACAAGGGTGTTTTGTAGTAATTTCCACACACATTCGTGAAATAGGACAAGAAGTCTTTCAAGCTCATAATCATAAGGATAATCTAAGCAGCATTGCTATATCACAGTCATTAAACAAAGCTGCATCATGTGGAGACAATTGGTAAGTGGTAGTTTTATAAGTAAAGAATAGAATTCGTCTCCCAGAGCTGGAGCTACTGGGCATTCATGCTATGGCTTCAAGGCTCCCTGAGAAGTGAGTTTAGGAAAGGTAAGATGAATTGCTCTGTGGAACTGCTGCTCTGCCTAGAGTTAGGAGAAGCTATTATTGACAAAAATCTCTGCAACTGTAATTAATATAATTAACTGTGAACAAAAAAGAAATAAACTTTAGTATAAATTATTCCTTTTGATTCATTCTTTTCCTGTTATGTTGCTTGGCTACAAAAACTTCCAAATTTCTTTACTAAGATCTATTGATTGAGCATAAACATCTGCTTAACAATAGGAGACAAATTAATTTAAATCTGTACTGAGTATGCTGATACCTGATATCCTCCTGTCTGGTGTTTGGTCTTACCTGCAGTCTAGACAAAAGTCAGAAAGTATGAGCAATTAAGGAAAAAAATAATTAAATACACTGGAGTTTTTCCAAAATGTTTTGTGCGTATGATGGAATAGCTCCTTTAGCTCTTCATCTGCTAATCTCTGATTTTGTGATATCTGAATTCTTCAGCAAAAGAGGAGCTGTGTCATAGTAGGAGTCAAACTGTTCTCTCTGTACTCAGCTCTGTGTACGACCAACTAACTTATGACACTTGCACATCAAGAATGGTATAACTGTGAGCAAAACATGGTGCAACTTCAAGCACTTGAGCTGTTGTACAATAAGGGTTATTTCTTTAAGGAGTGGATTAACTTGCATTAAGTGACATGACAGCATAAGTAAACTCTCACTTTGTCCCTTTTATATGAAGCAGAATTGAAAGTATTTTTTTGCATCTGTGTTTCAAGCCCTGTGTGTCCATCAGTAATGTCTTTTAAAACTAAAATGCTGTAACAGATCAAAAAGGAACAAAAGTCTGTGTTACCCAACCCTGAATTCTTTCAAGTTGGATTTGTGCCTTTTCCTCAAATTTTACTTCTCTGAGCAAATATTTTTATACTGTGATACAGTGATACACTATTTACAGTGATGGATAACAATGTGTTGGTTTTTAGGAAATTGAAGGCATTTTGCATTTCTGCTCTGTGTTTTACTCCATTAAGCTGTCTTGATTGGATTGGGTTTCTTCCAGTTTATGATGACTGAGATTTAGACTGGTGAGAATGCCTGACTCTTTATTTTTGTTTTAGCATTAAAATCCATGATCTGACAGATATGAGACAAATGTATGCCATAATAAACTTGGATGATGAAAACAAAGGTAGGTTAACATATCTCCATGAGGATAGAAATTTTTAAAAGCTAAGTAAACTGGAATTTTGACAGTATCTTTGTTCATGGAGTGAAAGTACTGCTGTTGGAAAAACTGTGTAGAGAATTTTTCAAAAATTCATGCTTTCCCAACTTGTATTTATTAGGTGACGTGTAGCAAAATGGGAGCATGTTTTACTTATTCATAGTATAGAGAACTAGAGCTCTCAGTATATTTGATCAGTTAGTGTTGGGCGGTTTTGAATCTGTAATACAATATATTCAGATTACTACAATAATAGACTTAACTGGTTTCTGCTTCTTTCCATGATTTTTGTTTGTTAAAATTTGTGCTTTTCAGCATGTCTTGTACTAACATATGATACTTGATCTGTTTTCATCCTGATGTACAGGACTTGTGCCTGTGGCTTCCAGAACAGTGTTACAAAACTATTTTCTTCAGTAGTGAGTTTCCACCCTTATCTCCTCAGGCTGTGTTTTAAATGCTTCTGTTATTGTCAGGTTGCTGGTTGCCTCCAGCATTTTTATTTCTAAGAACCTTCATTTAAAAATTTTTTTTAAAAGAAATTTAGGATATTTTCAGCACAAGACTTTCCCTCTCTCCCTTGGAATATTGGTATCAGTCAGTTAGAGTATGGTTTTTCTAATGACATTTTCACACACTGAGGAACAAATGCCATTTCTGTGTTTAGTCCTTACTGATTTGGCAATAAAGGGAGTAAGATTGAATTCGGCTCAGCTCCTTCCGGTATTATGAATCACTTTGAATGTGCTGCCTGAACTGTCAGTGTTGAGAAGAGGAAGAGTGTTCAGCAGTTTTGTAACAGATCTGTAATCTGGTCTGGTTGAAGGTGGATCACACCTTCCTTGAAGGATGACCTTTAAGATCCCTTCCAACTCAAACCATTCTGTGATTGTGTGAAGTCTTCACTCTCAGGAAAATGCTATATTAGTAAATTATGTGTTTGATTTGAGTGATCTTGGAATTATATTAATTGGTTAGCTTTGAGTACATTAGTACATATATTCTAGACGTTAATTCCTGCCATTTTCACAGTTTAGAGCAAAATAATTGCTTGTTGGTTACAGTAGTTAAAGAAAGGATTATATTTCTTTACAAAACCTTGTGAATGTTTTAGGTGTAGATCAGATGGCTTGGACGGATGATGGTCAGCTGTTGGCAGTTTCTACACGAAGAGGATCCCTCCATGTTTTCTTGACAAAGCTTCCAATCCTTGGAGATGCTTGCAGTACACGGATTGCATACCTCACTTCTCTTCTTGAAGTCACCATAGCAAATCATGTGGAGAGCGTATGATAACCTCTGCCTTTTAAACTTCATGTAGATGTAATTAAAGTAAGTATTAAAAGTGGATGAAAATTGTATTATTTTGTTCTGTTTTCTTACAGGAGCTACCAGTCACAGTCTCTGTTGAAGTAGAGCCCAGTTTTGTCGCTATTGGTGTTTATCATTTGGCTGTAGGAATGAACAATCGGGCTTGGTTTTATGCACTTGGAGAGAATAGTAAGCATAAATTTAGTTCTCTTAAAACTAATGCAGCACTCTGTCTTATTTTATGAATTCAGTATTGTGTTTAGCAGTTCTGGACATTACATGTTGTACAATAAAAACTTGAATTTCCATATGGTCCTGCTAGGACAGGATAATAATCTTCGCAGGCTGAAGCAGTTATGGCAAGGCATTGTAAATAATAGAAAGAAAACTTCTCAGTTGAGGTATTGGTCGTGAAATGTAGACTGTTGCTTACTTGTTTTTTACACATCATCTTGTTAATCAATGAAGGACTTCAAGCTTTTGAGATATTATATATCTGTGTCTTGAAGTACTAAGTGTGGCAGAGTACCTAGGAACTATGACCAGAGAGTTTAAATTTTCAGTTTGGCAGATGTTCATGTTGTTTGTGTGGGATAAGGAAAATTTGGTTATGCTGTGTCCAAATTTTAGATGGTGGATTTAAAACTTCCATGTTTTTCTAAGCATCCCCTTTTTTCAGTGATAGTAAATTAATTAAAACTGTAAGAATACTAGTCAGAGTTGCATAGGAAAAGAGTTTCTCTTGTACTTTCTAAGCAGTTCTCTGACTGCTAAGAAGAAAGTCTCTTTATGTGTGACTTGTCTCCTCTCTGCTTAGTTGTGAGTTTTTCACATCTGCTTACTCAGCGTGCAAATTTAGATGATAAGTGAAGACCTATACAAAATCAAAATATTTTTACCTTATCTTTTCTGTTTGAATCCTTTAGATGTAAAAAAGCTTAAAGATGTGGAGTACCTGGGAACAGTAGCAAGTATGCACCTTAATTCCGATTATGCTGCTGCTCTCTTTGAGGGTAAAGTCCAGTTGCATATGGTAAGAGCTCTGGCAATTTGGAGTGTTGAGCTAATGAGTTGATATAAGCTAAAAAAGGTAAAGTAATTTTTAAAATTAAATGAAATTGGATGATCTTCAGTTAATGGAGATAAAAATTCTTCAGAATAGCTTTGCTAATTAAAATATAAAGCTGAGTTTCTGTACACTTAGAAATACAACCTAGACTATAACAGGTGAAGAAAAACATTTTCTTGTCAGCTATTTAACAAGTTTTATTTTAAAGGTCTCTGGTAATGTGACAGAAGCAGATGCTGGGTTCTTAAGGGATGCACATGCAAGGGTTTTTTTCATCTCATTTTCTTACATTTTGATGCAAGCAGCCATATGATACCCTATTGTTAACAGTGGAGTTTTTCAGTTCATTCTGTTCTTTATATTTAGATAGAAAGTGAGGGTTTGGGTGCTCAGGAAGAACGAGAAACTCGACTTTTCCCAGCAGATGATGATAAATACCGAATTTTGTGCCATGCTTTAACTAGTGACTTCCTCATATATGGTACAGATGTGAGTATACTTCTTTTTAAAGATCTTTTTAGATGGAATGTATTTCTGTCTATTTGGATTACTGCTCATGCTTTTAGCAAAACAAAAAGTGCGTCTGTGAACTTTAGAGTTGATTATATTCTGTACAAGAACTTTGAGCAAATACAGTCAAAATTGCATCCAGCTTCCTTTACTGTTGCATTTATATGACATGCGTTGACAGGAAGGTTAAGTTTTGCTTTTACTAGTGTTTGTTGCAAAGCACTGCTTTTAATAACAGAATTTAATTCTATTGCATTAGCAAGAGGGTTGGCAATCAAAATGTCTTCCAGATATAAGAAAAAACATAGCACTTGCCTTCCAAATTTGTTGATTTAGGTGGTCATGTGAAAAATGGGGACAAAAAGGTACTGATGTATACAAGTGTCATGGCATAAATGAAAGCCTTGACTTGCTACTGAAGCCTTTGTCCAAAGAGAATATTTTTTACATGTTTCAACAAGGATAGGAATTAAGGAGGGCACTGAAGAAGGATGTGGACGTGCTTATGGATTTTTCTGGAGTTTTTTTTATGTATGAGGGTAGTTTTTTGTCTTTTTAATATTTTCTGGCACTGGGAATACAGGGCACATTTGGTATTGTAGTATCATGCTCTTTGTGATATTGACTGATGTATTGACCTTCCAGAAGAAGGACAGAACCCCTATTTCTGGTTTTATCACTGATTTAATAACTTGAGTGGTTTTGTAGCAGATGAGGCCTTTCCCACCTCCTCAGTACCTAAACTGGTACTGTAAATTCGAAGTACTAAATTTGCAACCAGTTTGATGTGTGCAAATTCTACCATTGATGTCAAAAGCCACATTTTTTTAAATATACCTTTAATCACAAGTCAGTTTGATTGCTTTTATTTGCTGAGTTAGGTACCTCTCTTTTTAAGAATTTGTGGTTCTTCCTTGGGAGCAAATTTTACAGCTTTTTCTGAAGGTTAAGCTTCTCTCAGCAATGATGCAGGCATTTCTCATTTGTTTAGAGAACTGCACAGTAAACACTTGTCTTCAAAAAGCAGAAGGAGATAAATATCACAACCAACAGAAAACCCCTCAAACCTCCCAAATCCTTTCTTTGTCCTCCAAAAATTTTTCCTGTCTTAACCAAAACAGGGTGTGAGAACGATGCAAAAAAACCCCACTTGGAAGTACTTTTTTTGAATACTCAGTACTCTAAGATGGAAGAATTTGGATGACAGCCAAATTAATTACCTGCTTGCCAGTTACTGATGTAATTATTAACATTTTCTATTATTTCTTGTTAGACTGGAGTTATTCATTATTTCTACATTGAAGACTGGCAATATGTGAATGAGTATCGACATCCTGTCAGTGTGAGAAAGGTTTTTCCAGATCCCAATGGAACCAGAATGGCTTTCATAGATGACAAAAGTGATGGCTTTGTCTATTGTCCAGTAAGTTAGTGTGGGATACCAATACAATATATTTACAAGCAGGCTCTTCAACTATATAGTGTTTTTAATAGATAATGAAGATTTTTTCACTCCAGCATGTATGCTGATAGAAGAAATTGGCAAGGAAGCTTGAAGGTAATTTAATGGTAACGTAAGGAAATAAAATCTGTCCTACTAGATCAGGACAATTTCATTATACTAAGTTCCTGATGGGTGATTTTCAAAAATGTATGTGTTTGTGTATTTATATACAGATAATTTAGCCACTTTCACTGCCCCTCTCCATACCTTTTCTTAAAGAATAGTAGCTATCATTTATATAGTGTGTATTTTCTCCACTTCAGATTTAAACTCTTGTGTTATTCAGAATCATTGCTTAAAAGAAAAATTTTCTTAAAACAATTTTCATATTTCTGCACTACTTACATTATTTTTTAAATTTTTAATCACAGCTGGGATGAATATTTTGTTTCTCACCTTAGTCACTTGGTAGTAATTTTACTTTTGCATTATATGTAGGTAAATGATAGAGTATATGAGATTCCAGACTTCTCACCAACCATTAAAGGAATCCTGTGGGAAAACTGGCCAATGGATAAAGGTGTTTTTGTTGCTTTTGATGATGATAAAGTGTACACGTACGTTTTTCATAAGGATGCCATTCAAGGTACCATATGCTCTTTTAAAAGGTTATTCTTAAAGGTTATACTATTTTAGTTAATAAAGTAAAACATGTTCTGAATCTTTATTTGTCTTAAATAAAAAGCATATAGAAATAAATAGTACTACAGAAGCTTTGCAGTGCAACTGTTGGATAGAAAATGTTGTGCTTCAATTGTACTTTGAAACATTCGTGAGAAAAATCTCAGGATCAGGGTCACAAAACTTGTATTCATTGAAAATGTTAAAGTTGTAAACATAGCCATTTCTGTATTTGCAACAGAGAAGCATTGAAATTTACCAACAACATTTGGAAAAGGACCTTACTGGTTTAGAAGCTTTACATTCTGTATATTTACTTTAATGAAAGATATGTGCTTGTATAGTTGCTGCTGACTGCCAGGGTTAGAGACCCTGAATTAGTGTCCTGCAAATATACATGTTTTCAGCTGCTTGCAATACTTCTTACCATGTAGGGATTTTTACAAGAAGTCTTTTTTTCTTCCTGATCTTTGAATCTAGGATCGAGGATTATTTTGGCAGGTGGCACGGAAGTCCCCTATTCCCATAAACCTTTATTATTGTATAATGGAGAATTAACTTGTCAGACTCAGAGTGGGAAAACAAACAATATCTGTTTAAGTACTCACAGTTTCCTTGGCAATTTGAAAGACTTTGGACGCGATATACTGAGACAAATGCTTACTCAGACTCTAATGTTGAAAAGGTACATCTGCATTTTAATTATATTGTGTAAATTGTTTTCTTCTGTGATTATAGTTCAATATAGCCTATCCTGGTGATTTTAAAGTGTCCTGCTGAATATTGATAAATGAGATTGATCCATAAGTTCACGTAGCTCTGCAGGCAGACCAAGCAAAGTAAATGACCCAGTGGTGCTTTATTTTCACTGTCGAGTAAAAGCCTAAAGTAATTTTTTTCAAGACTTATTCGGGGTTTTGTGACAGTGACTCCTCTGAAACTGGCTGAAGGTGCTTCTAGCGTACTCTCCTCCCACTGTAATGAAGCAGTGCAAAATCGGTGTAATGGAAAGAATGCCAGAGTAGGGAAAGCAGATGGTTTCCTGAAAAAGTCTGGTAGAAACAGGAGAAATAGAACTGTAAGGTATGCATTTGTATTTTTCCTTTCTTCCTGATAAATCTCTCTCTCCATGGCTTAGAAGTAAATGTTTTTTATGTTTTCTCTAACAGAGGGGAAAAAATGTTGAAGCGGAGTTTTGGGTGTGAGTAATACCTAAAATTAACATAGTTGTAAATGTCTTTTACCTTCTATAGGTTTTCTGAAGCATGGGAGGTTTGCACACTTCTTAATGACCAGTCTTGTTGGGATGAGCTGGCCAAAGCTTGCTTACATCATATGGAGGTGGATTTTGCAATACGTGTTTACCGAACATCTGGTAATGCTGGGATGGTGATGTCACTAGAGCAAATAAAGGTATAATGTAAAGTCTTACACAGGAAATACAGTAATTTAATTTTCTTTAAGAATTGCTGAATTCTTTTTTTTTCTGGGGGGGGAGGGAGTGGAGAGGGTTTGTTTTTGTTCAAACAGAAGTTGAGTTGCTTTTAAGGGATATAGAGGATAAAGTGTCCAAACCACAGACTCTTTGCCTGGTTTTCTCTTGAAGTGATTGCAGTCTCTACTGCAATGCACAGTATTTCTTTCTGCATTTGTTTGAGAACAGCAGAATATATTCGTATCTCAGGCATTGGAAGACTCTTATTTCCTTGTGTTATTTTTGAGAAAATGTTGAAGACTGATATTAAAAAAAAATCTAAAACAAAACCAGATTGCATTTATACATCTAAAAGTGAAATAGTACCTTAAAATTATATTTCTGCAAATATCTGATTTCAGGCAACGTTAGCTGTAGTGGCTTTTCTGGTTTGTAGAATCCAATACACATCATTGTAAAATGTAAGGATACTTTGTTTTACTCTTTTGGTTTATTTTGCTTACTAGATTATGTTATTTATACAGTATTTATTTTCTTTTGGACTACTTCTGCACCTATTATGTCTTTCTACAGGGAATAGAAGACCACAACCTTTTAGCAGGACATCTTGCAATGTTTATTAGTGATTTTAATCTGGCTCAGGATTTGTATCTGGCGTCCTCCTGTCCTATTGCTGCTCTTGAGGTATTAATTTAAGATGTTTATATTTTCTACTGTTTTTGTTTCCAGATTAATGTTGGAGTATTTTACCTTCTGATAATTTTGCCTTTTAATGGTTTTGATCTTGCCATTGTGTGACTAGAATCATAGCCTATCCTGTATTGGAAGGAAACCATGAGGATCCTGACTCCTGGCCCTGCACAAGACAACCCCAAGTGCCTGTCACACCATGTGCCTGAGAACATGGTCCAAATGCTTCTGGAACTCTGTCAGGCTTGGTGCTGTGACCACTTCCCCAGGGAGCCTGTTCCAGTGCCTACCCACCCTCTGGGTGAAGAACCTTTTCCTCAATAATATCCAGTGTAAAACTACCCTGACACAGCTTCAGGCCATTCCCTTGGGTCCTGTCTCTGGGCACTAGATAGTGAAGAGATCAGTGTCTGCCTCTCCTCCTCTTCCCCTCGTAAAGAAGTTGTAGACTGTAATGAGCTCTCCCCTCAGTCTCCTCCAGGCTGAATAGTGCCCTCAGCCACTCATCATACAGCTTCCCCTCAAGACCCTTCACCAGTCTTCATAGCCCTCCTTTGGATGCTCTCTAACAGCTTTAGATCCTTCTGATATTGTGGTGACACCCAAAACTGCACGCAATATTCAAGACGAGGCTGTACTAGCACAGAGCAGAGCAGGACAATCCCCTCCCTTGCCCGGCTGGCAATGCTGTGCCTGATGCCCCCCAGGATATACTTGGCCCTCCTGGCTGCCAGGGCACTGCTGACTCATGTTCAACTTTCCATCAACTGGGACCCCTAGGTCTCTTTCCATGGCACTGCTTTCCAGCCTCTCCCAGTCTGTCCGTACATCCAGAGTTGCTCTGTCCCAGGTGCAGAGTCTGGCACTTTCCCTTGTTAATCTTCATACAGTTGGTGAGTGCCCAGCACTCTAATTTGGCAAGGTCTCTGCAGGGCCTCCCTGCCTTTGACGGAGTCAACAATTTAAGATTTTAACAAAATCTGCAAACTTACTTATTATACCTTCAGGTCCTATGTCCAAGTCATTCATGAAGATGTTGAAGAGCATAAGGCTGAGGATGGAGCCCTGTGGAACCCCACTAGTGATAGGTCCCCAGACCGATGTCAGCTCATTCACTATAACCCTTTGTGCCTGACTCATGAACCAGTTGCTCACCAATCCCATGATGTGTTTATTCAGCTGTGTGCTGGATGTTTTGTCCAGAAGGATACTCGAAGAGACCATATTCAAAGCTTTACTGAAATCTAAAAAGATTGCTGTCCTTGATCAGCTAGGTGGGTTACCTTATAAAAAAAGGAAATTAAGTTTGCCAAGCAGGACTTTGCTCTCATGGTGTTGTGCTGGCTGTGACCAATGACTACGTTGTCCTTCAGGTGTTTCTGAATAACTCTCAGAATATTCTTTTCCATAATTTTACCAGGCGCTGAAGTGATACTGCTACGCCTGTCATTTCCAGGGTCAACGTAACAGACCTTCCTTTAGGCTGAACATCTCTCAAATTGTTTGAATCTTTCTAGAATATTAACTCAATATTTGTATTTAGAATAATTTAGAGTTCAGAATAGAAGTCTAAATTTGATACTTGCATCAGAAAATGTTGCTGTTCTTTGTTAATAGATGCGAAAAGACTTGCAGCACTGGGACAAAGCACTTCAGCTGGCTAAGCGTCTGGCCCCGGACCAAATTCCGTTCATATCAAAGGAATATGCAGTGCAGCTTGAATTCATGTAAGTTCTCCTGTAAGGTTGTAGTATAAGAATATTAAACTAATGCTCATGCTCAATAGAAGAACACAGAATTGAGATGACTGCATTGCTGAGAGAGGATTCAGTGAGGTCTTGCAGCTATAGTATGAGGAAGAGGAGTTTTGCAAGGAATCCTTTGTGCTAGAGACATATTAGTAAATCATAGTTCCTTTTGACTAATTCCGGTGTATGTAGGTTCTTTGCAACTGGTAGGTCCACTGTATAATATCATCTACTAAATAAATATTTTGTTGCAAGGAAGTGCTTGGAAAATAAAGTCCTAATCATTTAACACTTCTTACATTGGATGAAAGCCATGCCTTTTGCCTGTCTTTCTTTAAATATCTATTAGCCTCCATTTTCTTAAGTCATTTAGGTAGAGGTGTGTCAAATTTCAAGGCTGCCAATCCCTGAAAGACAGAAGGTATTAACCATTTGACATGACTTTAAAGTCTACTGTATCATTAATTCTTCCCAGATAAAACCTGGTCTGTTTAATATCTAAATCAAGAGGAAAAACCTACCTAGTAATAGTTTTTAGACAACTGTCTCCCCCTGGCAGTACACCTGGCATTGAGAGAGGACACTTGCTGGTCACAGGAAGGAAGGAATGGATGCAGTTGAACCAATGCAACCATCTGGAACTTGAGTTCTGAATATACTCCAGAAAAAAAATTGCCTTTGATTTTCTGTTGCAAAAATTCTAAATAATTTCAAAGATTAGCTTCATTTATCTTCCAGAAAAATGTGGAGTGGAGCTTAGACTACTGAGGTGTATTTTGCAGATAGATTCTTTGCCTTTCAGGGGAGGCTTATTGGTCTCTGTACAACAGAATTGAGAGATGAAATTGCCTCTTTGACTAAGAGCTTGATAAAGTCCCTAGGAAGTGCCATGACATTCAGTGTAACTGTCCACCTCTCACATACCTCACAACCTTCTATGCAGTTGTTATGTCTAAGTCAAGGCATATACATGCATAATCTGTGTGGTAGGAAGGCAACCATCTCTTCCTATTAAAAATGTTCATCTGTATAACTTCCAGTTTTCTTTTAGGGGTGATTATATTAATGCTCTGGCACATTATGAGAAGGGAATCATTGGAAACAATAAGGTAATTCCTTTTTAGTAATGACAGTATTGTACTGTCACAATATACATTAAGTTATCATGTTTCAGGCTTACTTGAATTCCAGTTTTTAATTTAGCTCTAAATTAAATGTTATTAAGTCTGTAGTATTTTGTTAGTTTGTTTCAACGCTTAATTAGTGTGCCCTTTGAGACCTTGTGTTTCTAATGTGTAATCTATAGTTAGTGCTTTTCATTTGATTGCCAGTACCAGGAACACGATGAGGTTTGCCTTGCTGGAGTGGCTCAGATGTCCATTCGAATGGGAGATATCCGTCGAGGGGTAAACCAGGCCATTAAACATCCCAGCAGGTTACTAAAAAGAGACTGTGGAGCTATTCTGGAGAATATGAAGGTACTCAAAAGAGTTAAGGCTGATGATGTGATTTCGTTAGGTTATTTATTTATTTATGATCTTAATTTAGAAGTTATATTTTAATGATTTCCAATGTTGTAGCAATTTTCAGAAGCTGCTCAGCTATATGAAAAGGGACAATATTATGACAAGGCAGCATCAGTATACATCCGGTGTAAAAACTGGTAAGTACAGGTTTCAGGGAAATGTGATGTTTCAGAGGTTTTGGTGGGGTTCTCTTTGGAAAAGATTGATTCTCTGAATTCCACAAATGCCTCATTAACTATGTTTCATTGATTTTGTTGTTCCAAATCCGAGCTTAAAGGTTCTCTCAGAAATTTATGTTGTTTTAATATTAGTCTTACTGTAAATAGGAGATAATTTTTTTCCTTTTTTTGTGTGTTACGCTTAAAGTTTCCTGCAGTTTCAGTTCTTTTTTGAGTGTGTGCACATGCACACGTTCACACTGAATTTAGTGCACACTGAATTTAGTATTATATTTATGTCATTACTGTTTAATTAATTAGATTTCTTAGTTTTATAACATGCATTGCTGAGACTGAGCATTTGGACAGCTGGAAATGATTCAAGAGTAGCCAGTATCATAATTATTATTTTTTAAGTTAATTTGGTTATTGTGAAGTCTCCATTGGAGAAGTCCAATTTTCTGAGAGATTTAAGGGCTCAGTTCTGGCCTAATTATATTTTATGGACTCCTCACATTAGGAACTGATTGGACAGTTCAGTAATACCTCTCCTCTTTCATATGAGTGCTCTAAAGATTAGGTTGGAATATTATGTCCTTTTGTTTGAAAAATGAAAATTTTATTCCTTCAAAGAGTCGTCAGTGGCATCAAAATGAGGCAGGAGGACACTTGGTTACAGAGAGTAGCTTTCATCTAATGATAACCTTGATTTGGGAAGTGGGAGGTACAAGCTTTGTTTACTGTAGCAGAGGGAGGTTCAGTTTGAAGAGTGCCCATCTTTTAGTCAGAGAGGTGAGGTTTAAGGTCAGCCTCTCTTCAGTCTCTCATATCCTTTGTCCTGAAAGGCCCACGGCTTAGTTTGCTGGCTTTTGTAGATCTTTAAAGTTACAATTTTGATACTATTCTTCTTCTGTTGGTTAATCAGAGAACACCTGAGGTAAAAAATGTTGGTTTGGCACTTATCATGCTTGTACATCTCAGACTGAAAAAAAGATAAGAGTCTGTCTTCAAGCTTATATGCTTATAAAGCAGTCTGCAATTTCCAGTTCTTATAAAGTGCAACTTTTTGAAAAGATTGAAATTGCTTCAAAGCTTATCCCTTATGTTCAATTTCTTCTATCAGACTCCTTTTCAGTGTTGATATAAATATGACAGTTTTACTAGAGAAAATTTGGAACTAGATGTATTTCTTAAATAGCTCTTATTTTTCTAGGGCAAAGGTTGGTGAACTTCTTCCTCACGTTTCATCTCCAAAGATTCACCTACAATATGCAAAGGCCAAGGAAGCAGATGGCAGGTACTTTAGAATGCTCCCTTTTAATATAAAACATGTTATTGCTGTTGTTGTTATTGTTATACATTAGTGTTTTTGTAAAATAAATTAAAACACATACTGAAACTTTTGCATAAAATAGTCTTGTGAAAATGGATTCTAAAACACATAAACTTAAGTTTACACTTAGTGTATTGAAGATTTGAAACATAATCTAAGGACGTTCATCTGGTATCCAAGATGTGTTTCTAATTAATTGTTTTCCTGTGTAAACATTAATATATTTTTAACAAAAATCATCAAGGTTTTTAAGTACTGAATGTGCTGCAGTATTCAACTTAGCAGAGTATTCAAGTTCAGTTTGTTTCTAACAACTCCTTAGCTGTGATTTTAAAGGTCATTAAAAGGGAGAATAATCATGAAAGAAATTTTTTCATTCTAGAATCAAATTACTGGTGCATCTTAATGGCTGCACTTGCATAATATTGAATAATGCAAAGTTATTAGCTAAAGTGAAAGCCCCAGATAGGTGATATTTAATCACAGAATGTAGTTCCTTCTAGTCCATTCCTGTAAGGAAATGTCCTTCAGAATAATGATACTTTAAAATATGAAACAGCACCACAGTTTAATGTTTGTATTGATGAGACTAGGAGATACTATTTGTGTCAATTGCATAGTGAGAGAATGAGAAATTTCTTGATCCTGTCTACATAACAGAAAAGAAGTCTTACTTTTTAAATGGCACACCTAGTTACCATGTTTGGTTTTTATTGTTCTCTTGCTTCCGAGTGGTTTCATATGGAACAGATGAACTATTTTTATTATGTAGCAAAAAGGATGCTGGTAGAGTAGGAAAAAAATAGTATTGTGGTAGAAATTTTTCTGTTGCCTCTGCTTTTCATTCTCCTAAGAGAAAATGAAATAGAGAAGAAAAAAACATTAGTAAATGCAGAGCAATGCGATTGTGTGCAAACTGAAAGGAAGGTGACACAGAGTAATCTCACAGAAATAAAATACTTTGTTTTCCTCACACCATATTATAGAGAGTTATTTATGAAGTTAAAAAAACTGATGTGGAACCATTATTTTGCAGGTACACGGAAGCTGTGATAGCTTATGAACATGCAAAACAATGGGATAGTGTGATTCGACTATATTTGGATCACCTAAATAATCCTGAAAAGGCTGTTAATATTGTGAGAGAAACACAGTCTCTTGAAGGAGCAAAGATGGTGGCCAGGTAACAATCATGTTATGCACATTAAAAAGAGGTCTGTATCTCTTGGAGTTTATGAGGCTTGCTAACATATTAGACTCTGGTTATTGGCACTTGGCCAGTGACTGTATAATTCAGTTCATTGGTTTGAGTTCCCTAAGATTTGGACAACTAAACAGGTATTGATTTTTTGTTGTTGTTGTTAACTTTCTGTTTAAATTATATTAACCTGAAGTAATAAAGTTAGACAATAATAAAAAATTGGCATGCTGTATTATTTATAGTAAGTTAATTTTAGGAACCTGGTTAAAACAATCAAAATACAAAATGGATTAGAAGTGTGTCATACTTGTATGTATGTTATGTACTATATTCCTAAAACATTTGGTGTATTCATCAAGCTAATTAGTACTAAGGTATTAATTTGTCATTCTGATTAGATTCTTTCTGCAGCTTGGTGACTATGGTTCTGCCATCCAGTTCCTGGTTATGTCCAAGTGTAATAATGAAGCTTTCACATTAGCTCAACAACACAACAAGATGGAGATTTATGCTGATATCATCAGTGAGTATTCCAGGCTCGTAGTTTGCTTGCATTATGTTTTGCTGTTCTTTTCGTTGATTTCAACCAATTCGAAATCGTAAGACAATGGATGTGAAGTTTTCTTTCCCATTTCCAGTCATCAAGGCCAGATTTGACAACATGTGTACGTAAGGCCTACAAGCCAGACTTTGCTTTCAGCTTTGATATCTCCCTTGGTCTACAGTCTGGGTTGTTTTCAAATCTTGCCTGTCCTAGAGGTTTTTTTATCCATAGAGATAAAACATTTGTCTAGACTATTTTGTTGTGCCATTGAGAAATCCCTTTCTTTGACCTTGATACAAAATGGAGCATTTCACTGGAATGGTTCTTGATTTTTGTTCTCTTTTCCTTTTCTCATGGTTCCAGCTCTTTTCTTCATGTGTACATCACTTTTTTTCCTTTTTTATTCTGTTTAAGACCCTTTATGGCCTTCTCTTGTCTCAGTGAGAGATGGAAAGGAGACCTTACTGAGAAGCTGACTTTTATCTTAGGCCATCAAGCCAGTCAGGGTCCAGCTTGTCAATTTGCACTAAATTTTATAGATTTCATCTGTGTGAGGCACCTTTAAAGAGTGCCCTATCAGCTCCACATACATATCTCCCATATTCTCATATTTACAATTAATCTCTTCCTTTAGAAAATAATTTCTTGTTATGAAGATTATAAAAACTTGGCAACAGTTAGCTTGGAGATTATGGTTGCAGACGATTGTCAATCGTTCTACTGTTGTTCTACTGTTCCTTATGCTTTCTTACTTCTGTCCAAAATAGGATGTCTCAAACTGTAATATAAGTGGGTGGAAAAAGGGTTTAAGACTAACTTTGACGTAGTGCCTGTCCTTGTTTTACACGTGTACAGCAAAATGGAGTCTTGGTTAGAACACTTAAATACTACTCTCTGCTACAGCATGGTTGCATTGGCCCTGGTAGCCTTGCTTTGTACAACACAAATATGCTTCCATATTCTGAAACTGTGAAAGCAGTTCAGGTCATAATCTCATACTCACTTGCCCTGCTTTATTGTTGCCAAGGCATGATGGAAAAATTCATTATCAGATCATAGCAATGCCATTTCATTATGATTTTTTAGAAGAGAATGTAGTGACAGGATGAGGGAGAATGGTTTCAAACTAAAGGAAAGTAGATTTACATTAGATATTAGGAAAAATTTCTTAACTGTCAGGGTGATGAGGCACTGGAACAGGTTCCTCAGAGAGGTCATGGATGTCCCATCCCTGGAAGGGATCCAAGGCCAGGTTGGATGGAGCTCTGAGTAAGATAGTCTAGTGAAGGATGTCCCTGCCCATGGCAGGGGGCTTTGAACTAGATACTCTTTAAGATTCCTTCAAACCCAAATCATTCTATAATTCTATGATTCTGTGAAAAACAGAAATCCCATTATGGTGTAAAACCTGTGGAAACAATTTCACTGTGTTATTAACTCCTAATGTCTGACATTTAGTCAGATTAAATAGCAAAAAATGTGTAAGACATAATTTGAGTCTGTCTGGCTTTGGTTTTCTTTGAATGTCAGTAGAAAATAAAAAATAGAAGAGGAATATGTTCCTTCAGTACGGTCTTTATCTTATTTAATAAGAATATCCTGCTATTGTCTGTTGCAGGTTCTCAAAGTACTACCAATGAAGATTACCAGAGCATTGCACTATATTTTGAAGCAGAAAAGAAACATTTTCAGGCGGGGAAATTTTTCTTGCTATGTGGTCAATATGGACGGGTCAGTACTTAACAGTGAAAGTTAAATGTTTATAGGAACTGTTCAAAATACAGTCTTCAGGAAAGTTCATATTAGATTTTAAGTGCCTTAACTGATGACATACTGGTATTTTTTTAAAAGTGTAGAAAATGTAAGCAAACTATATTTACAGTTACCTAGATTGTGTTCTGTGAATGATACATTGCCATGCACATAGGTTTTTCATAGCAGTAGAAGCTTGAGGTGAATCAGTGATATACTGTTGTCAGTGAATCTCTAAATGTCATGATCCACAGCAGCAATTTATGTTTCATTGGCTTGACCAGTGGAGACTTGGTTGCAGAGTAACTAATTCATTTAATTGCTATAGCATGCCCTAACTGAAAGCTTTTTTTAAAAAAAGAAAATACATTATTTGAAGTATGTTGATTGACACACTTTTGATCAGTTACAAGTCTGTGAACTGATGCTTATTAAATGTTTGACTTAAGCATACTGAGCACATACCATATGACAGATTTTTGCAAATTACAACCATTGTAGGTGACAACTCCTTCAAATGTGGCATGGCGGGCTCCATGACATTAAAAACATTATGACATTAATCACATTGTGACATTAGTTACATTAATCATTAGTTTGTTCTCACCATATTGCTGGGAACATCTTTCACAGCTAGTGAAGGTGTACACAAGAATTTGGCAAAGACTCAGTTGTTTCTTGTATGAGTATCTGTAAGAGCAGCTGCTACCTCTGTAGTTGAGATAAGCATTCAGTGTGCCACTTGTCTATCAAAATGCAGAGAGAGAGAACTTGGTAAAAATTTGAAAAAAGTGAGTTTCATTCATCTCAATTTTAACTTCTCTTCTGTATCATTTTAGGCATTAAGGCACTTCATGAAAAGTCCAAGCACAGAAGATAACTTGGCTATGGAAATGGCAATTGAAACAGTAAGCAACTTTGATGAAACAAAATTTCTTCAACTTTTTAAGAAGTTTACCTTCAGTATTGTGACATTTTCCTAGGATCACTGAGTGTGTTTGGATAGATTGCAAATAGAAGGAAAACTGTATCAGTAAAGATGATATCGAACATATCTAAAAATCCCAACTTAACACATTAGAAAATAAATACAAACTGCTGCATGTCAAAGCTGATGAACAAAAGAATCATCTGGTTTGAACATGCAGAACTAAAAAAATCATGTTCTAAATCTGTCTAGTTTCAGTGCTTTATGGAAGGGCTCCTTATGAGTAAGTTATTTTTCCCTTCTTCTTTCATATCATAATTTCTTGTGTCTTTTTTTAATAGGTGGGACGGGCAAAAGATGAAGCCCTAACAAATCAGCTGATTGACTATCTTATGGGAGAGGGCGATGGCATGCCTCAGGTATTGTATTTTTATCACCGCCATTGTGTCACGTTTCTGTGCTACAAGATATTTTGAGCTTACTTTGTCCTAAAATTCTTAGTAGGCACAGACTGTGCTTTAGCTTTTGTTAAGGAGCAAGACTTGTATGATCACTCTGTGAGTCATTCACCCAGTAACTGCAATTTCAGAAGTATAAGAAAGGAAGCAACTATCTTAGATACAATATTTTTTCTTCAGTCATCTTTATGAAAGCAGATAGTTGGACAGAGGAGGACCAAATTAATGCTAATACTGAGGGTAAGAGACAAAACTTTGCTGTTTGTTGATGCCAGTTTGCCAGCTGGCTGTTGCCTTTCCCAGATGGACATCAACATGTGTGTCTCAAGACGAGCTACAGCACTGATCTCTTCCTGCAGAAGCAGAGTTGGTCTGACTTTTGCAGTGGAAGAAAGTAAGGCACAAAGTAGGAGATGCAGGTCAAAACCCCAAAACTGACCAGGCTATGTTAGTTCCTGCGTTCAGCATCAGTGTAAGGCATAAAATGTTGTGGGCAGATTTTCAAGAGTAGCAGCTCCTTTTTGATTTCTGAATGGCTTTCATGACAATAGAGCTTGTAGTACATTCAGTCATACTTGGGCTTCAGTTCATGGAACTAAGTGGCTGAAGCACTTGAAGTTTTACTGCCTGTTACAGCAGACCTGGAATGTGAGCTGAGTGGTGAAGGCCAGCCCTCAGGTGAATGTGTCGCAGTCTGCAATCAGTTGCTCAGTCAAAGAATTTAGGGTCCCATACAAAGTCATGGTAAATACAGTCAGGTGCAATGTGATATACATGGAAGAATAAATTATGCCTTGCTGAGGGGAATAAGGTTTGGTAATTATGGAGATCACAAGGGCTCAGTGTAGTAAGCTGATTTCACTCCTAATATTACAGCTGTGGTTTGCAGTTCTGTTAGGAAATTGGAAGCTCTGTCTCTTTCCTCTCTGTATGGATTAAGGGTTTGATATTTTAGACTTTTAGAGACACTGGGCACTTGATGGCCAAGAAAACTTTGCTTTTGTAAAATGTGAAAAAAAAAAAAAAGAACCAAACCAAACCTCTGTCTCTTTATTATTTACCTCTTACTTTACCTTTAATATTAAATGTGAAATTCAGTAAAATTATGAGAGAAGCAAAACATAGCAAAACAAACAGAATTCAACTGCAAGAACCCAATGGGATTAAGCTGTTGGAGGCACTGAATGAAAAATCTATGCAGTATCAGTGTAAGCAAGACTAATTTCATATTTATGCTGGAAGTTGGGTGGAGAGAAACTGTAGCATCCAGTCTCTTTTCTCAGAACAGCAGCCTGGCTGCCTTGTTCAAAGAAGTGCATGCAACTGGGTAAGGGAAGTGAGCTACAGTATGATCTTCATAGTAAAGAAGTTTTAAAGATGTTAGAAAAGACTTAGGAATTTTTTGAATGCCATTATTGCTATATTTAACATTGTTTTGAACTTCAGTGTAGAGCTTTGTTTTCCTTATTTAAAAGCTCTCTCTTGTTCTTCTGAATGCTTTAATCCAATCTGCCATAGTCCCTCTCAGTGAGTAACAAAATTTTACTTTATCAAATCATGCATATTTGCTTTAAAAACTACTTTAAAAACAATCTTTATCTTCATTATGCTATGGAGACTGTTCTTGAACTTACCAAGGAAGATATTATTGTTTTTAGAAAATAGAAGCTTCTATGTTGTGGAATTTTTTTGTAAAGCTGAAAGTAAGAGTGAATTTAAAAGTAGCCATGCAGCAGAAACTTGCTAATCATTTCAAGCATTGATCTTCAAACCAGATCATCAGTGACAGCAGGCTGATTGCTTTAAATCTTTCACAGTTACGTGGCATTTTAATGAAGTGCCATATTATCAAAATTATTGTGCTCACCAAAATTCTGCTACACTATTGTCTGACTAATTATAAATTACTTCTTAAATGTATGGTTATGCCAATTACTGTGTTTGTTAACTTTAGCATATAAAGATCCTTAATTTGTCTTGTGTGCTCTTTCAGGGAGCATTAACTGGCAAGGTTCTGCTGTTTTCTGTGTGCATTTTTTCTGAGTACATATTTTTAAAAAAAAATTAAACTAAAATTGTAGATATCTAATAGTAAACCAGATCGCAATAATAAATTTTCCAAAGACTTTAGGAAATGTATTGTGTTAGAAAATTCTTTCCTGCATTTTTTGCTTTTAAACTTACTGACTTCAAAAGTAAGAATACGAAAGTAAAATGTGCTACTATTTTTTCTTGAACGACTTGTACTTTTTTTTTTACTTTTTTTTTTTTATAAGTATGTAATTTAACTATATTTTTAAAGTAAAATATAATTAGGAACATGGCAAATACCATTTAAGACCACTGGTCCATGCTGGGACAGGATCCATTCCTGCTGCAGCATGAGAAAGGGGAGAAGCAGCCTGGATGGGGAAGTAGTGCAGCTTTCTGCTAATCATCAATGGAATGGCCATCTGTGGTCATTAGGTGATGTCAGAATTTGGGAAGAAGTAAAACATAACCCACTATTCTTAATAATTTTTGTTTTACCCCACTCAGAGAATAGCAATTTTTCTTTTTTAGGCAGTTTACAGTGGAAAAATAATATATGTTAATATAAGTAGTTGCAGATACTTTATTACCCAGATAACTATTTCATTATTCTTAGTTACAATTCTTATGGTGTTCAACCTTTTGACCATGCGTAACTTAAAATTCTGCTCCATTATTAGTTTAACAGTGATTACTTTTGGTCACTTAATGTTTTTCCTTGTATTTCAAGTTAAAAAGAAGATTTTGTCATCTCTTTTTTCTTTCCGTATGCGATTCTTTCTCTCTTGCTTATATTTCTGTGATTTTTAAAATTGTTTTGTAATGTTTTATTTGCTTCTCAAGTACAAGCTAATCTTTGCAGTCATCTTCTCTACAAAGAAATATCTTTATATCTTTAATATTTTTGTTCCCTTGAATTTCTGGGGTTTTTTCTGTGTCTGAGACTAACATACAAAACCCACACAGTATTCCAGAGAATAGCACAACATTGCTTAATACAATAATTTTTATATAAATTTTTATACCATTTTAACATAGAATACACACTTTAAATGTTTGGATTTACTACTAATATTGCACAATTGGTTGGTTTGGATTTTTTTGCTAAGCTCTCCATTAAGCTGCCAGTGTCTTCTTTTTTTTTTTTCATTTATGCATTTAAGTTGGAACCATACCATTATATACAATATTTTAGCTTAGTTTAATCCAAATTTACTAGTTTTAAGATTATCATGTACCTTTTATTGATCCCATTTTAGAAATCACAGCTGGTGATGTAAAATAGTGACACTAGCCCAGTTTTTTTTCATGTAATATTTCCTTTTCAACATAAGCAAGGTAATTTTATTTTGCTTTTAATTTTTTCTACTTCTTTAATAGCAATAAATAGAATATTTTTATTATTTACTCTTTCTATTCTTTCTTTTCTATTGCTATATTTTATTTTGTATCTTTAGGGATTACCTCTTCTGAGAATTTTCTCAAAACCCTTATCAGAGACCAATTCTTCTTTCTCTCATTGGTATCTTTTTTTTTTTTACTAGTCTTCTAGACATTTGAGTACACTTGCAGAAATAGAACTTGTTTGTTTTCTACAATACTGCCATGTTGTTTTTTTAGTTTTGTTTTTAAATTATTTCACTAATTTGCCTGCTGTTGAATTGCCACTTTTTGGGCGAACTCTTTGCTACGTTTGCATTCTTGAGTTATATAATCTATCAAAAGTACCTGGTATAGTAAAATGTAAGTTTTATGTGTTTTATTAGCTGGTTGTCCTCTAATTTTCAATTTTTTATCTGTCTGGATGTCCACCATCTGGTCCCAGAACAATACAGTCATTAGTGGCCAGATTTTGTCATCCTCATCCACACTAAATAGCGCTTGTATCTAGATCCATTACGCAATTTAAGTATTTCTGCCAAGACTTCTTTTCTGCGAGGAGTCCCTGGGTTCTTTTCTGCCACCATAAATGCGCACGCAGCTGGAGTTGCTTGGTTTCCCCCTTACACCTCTCCATGTGCACGGTGGTCTGTGGCTTTCTGTGTCCCTCCTGACAGGGCTTGGCCAGCGCCTGCCAGGACTCGCTGTGCGCCCTCGGCGCGGGTGTTCCCGTGCCTGAGCACCAGCCAAACCTGCAGGTCACTGTGGCGTGGCTGACGCCTGTTCATGCAAAGAGCTCGTCACGAAGCAAGCTTGTCTGCTTTCTTTGGAGATCATGGTGGTGGGATGAGCAAGTCAAGAAAGGGAATACAGCAGTATCTATTTGGTCATATTAATTGCTTTTGTGTGATTTCATTCAGGATGCCAAGTACCTGTTCCGCTTGTACATGGCCCTAAAGCAGTACCGAGATGCTGCCAGAACTGCCATAATAATTGCCAGGGAGGAGCAGTGTTCAGGTAAGTTTGTTTTCTCTGATGTGATGGCATCTCTCATGCTACCTCCTTAGGTACCTGACTTAGGGTGCTGTTATTTGTGTAGGATTATACTTAGAGAAGACATATATTGGTGCTTTTAATTATATTCAAGTTCAGTTTTGAATTTGAAAGTAGACTTGGGGAAAACCTGTGTACTCACACCTGTGTATTAAATATTGGAAAAAAAAGAAACTTGGTGGAAAATATCTGTGTTCTTTATTGCATTCAAGTAAACATAGTGATTAAGACAGCCTGCAACTTTACCTTTCTGTCTATTACAGGTCACAGAATTGCCATTTCTACGTACGGTTTTTGACTTGGTACTGATCCTTTAGTCTTAGCACCTGACTTTAACAGTGGAAAATGGGCAGAGGAGATGATTCCTGTTAAGGACCAGACGTGCTTACTTTACGCTTTGTTTTCCTTTGTAATGGGTTCCTGAAGTTAGAAATAGAAAAAAATAAGGAGAGGGCTAGAAGCAAAATAGCTGCCACCTCCATTATTCACATTCCCCTGTAGCCACGGCAACAACCCTACCATAACACTGCTTGCTTTTCATTTCAATTATGTAAAAGAAAAATCTATAAAGGAAAAATAGCAGTCTCGGGAATAACCCAGGCAAATTAACGTTTATGGGCTGCTCCTTGGCTGCTCCTCACTTCTGGGCTAAGGAGTAGAAAAATCTCTGAAACCCTTGGCAAGCAAATCTCCCAGTCCATCATAGTAGTGAATTATGCATTTGTGCTAATTATGTAAGCAGGAAATGCAAAGGCTCAAGGGTTTAACTATTTACTAGCTTCTCTGAATCTGAAAACTTGTATATAAAATGCAGTATCCCACAGTGTATTTCATATTCCCTAGTAACATAGATGTGTTCTGCAACAGTGTAATAAGAAGCACAATGTTTGTCTCATTGAAAGCACCAATCTTGCAGTAACTGTTTCTTCTGGAGAGGCAGTTTTACATCAGCCCCCCTCTTCCTTCAGCAGATTTCAGTGAGCTGGGTTCTGAAATTTGCACCAATATAGTTTGTTCTTTCCTTAAAATCCATTTAATAATAATATTTAAGTCATACTGCTTGGTATTTTTCTTTGGGTATGGCATTTTAAGTGCAGTTTTCCTTGAAGTTGTTTTTATGTAATCACATTGTTTTAAGACTGTATTATACTGAGAGTCAGTAATAGTATAAAAAAAAATGATGTTTTCCAGCAACTAATTCTGAAGTGATATTTAGCTGTCTCAGACAAATTTCACAGTTCAGTTCAGTTGTAGTGTATAACAAAACATTACAAATTGCTCTGTAGAGTAAAAACATCTGCTGATAGAGAAATATAGGGAGGCAAAGGAAAATGTTTGCTGAAATAACTAGAATTTCCTTTAAATGTCTCCAGCTGCAAAGAGTATGACTTTCTCAGCCTCTAATAATGCAAAAAATCCCAAAACAACCAACAAAACTACCCCCAAAGGCAAGAAAAAAACCAGCTAAGAATAGACTAACAGTGCAGAACAGTACTTGATTTCAGCTACATTGATAATTTAATGAAATCCTGTGGTTTCTGGACAATCCTCAATAGTAACCTTGAAGCAGTACAACCTAGTCAAGTAACATTCAAATTTTAACTATCCCTTGACAGATTTTGGGTTTGTTTGGTTGCAGAGGCAAGGAGTTGCCAAAGCAAATGATCAAGTAAAAGTATGCTAAATTAACATTTAAAAAATAGCTTCTGAATATCTGACACTGAAGAACAAAAAAAAAATAACATCTGTAAATGCTCTAAAAACATCTTCCACTTTTAAAGTTCATTATATTAGATTGCCATCATATATATTTTGCTACGGTTTAGATTACTTCTCCCAGTGTAATTTTTTAACTTCCTGGCTGATATTGTTTAGGATACTGTGACAAGCAATTGCTTGTGGCTTTCCAAAGAAATTGTCATGCAATGGTTTTATTCAAAGGATCAACATAACTTCAACTTCCCTACATGTCATTAGTAAAGATATTGTAATGAAAAATTAAATTTCCTGTTAATTGTTGTTTTTTTTCTTAAGGAAACTACCGAAATGCACATGATGTTCTTTTCAGTATGTATTCAGAGTTAAAGACCCAGAAGATCAAAATTTCTTCTGAGATGGCTACAAACCTTATGATTCTACACAGCTATATTTTAGTGAAGGTAAGGAACTGAGAAATTGAATTTGTATGTAAGTTGCACAGTGTCTGTTTACTGAACTGGATGGATGGATGCTCTGTGTACATAAATTACATTGTCATATAGATTGTATCACAGAATCCAAGTGCATGCTAACAGCAAGCTTCAGGAGGACAATCCATAGTTGTTTCTGCCTCTTTGAGTAGCATATTCTTTTTAAAAATACTGAATAATTAAAAATTACATATGGCTTCCTGTTTTTCTTTTGCATTCATACTTACAAATACTATGCTACTAGTACAACTATTACTGTTGTTGTTATTGTGTTTGAGGTTATTATCCATAAGTAGATCACTGCTTTTCTGTAAATGAAATTAAGCAGAGACTCAAATGATTTCCAGTAGTTAACTCGTGGATGCTCATCAGGATATCCATTCCTACAGCCAACTTCAGCCTCCCTCTCTACCAGCAGTGAGCCAAGAGCTGCAAATGGTGGGCTGTAGGCCAGAAAGATTGTTCTGGAGAAGAGCCCTGCTGGGGTCTCTGGTCCCTTCTCTAGTCCAACTCTGCTCAGTTTCATGAAGGAGCTGTTGGCATGCAGCTCCCAGCAGGATGAATGAATGCCAAGAGCAGGCTGCAGGAATTGCTCTCCAATGGCTGCAGTAAATGTGGCGTGTTTGCTGTATTCCAGATTCACGTGAAACGTGGTGATCACATGAAGGGAGCACGGATGCTTATACGTGTAGCCAACAACATCAGCAAGTTCCCATCCCGTAAGTGCTGAGAGCAGAGGAGCTGTGCTCTGCAGGGCAACTCATTAACCAGCACTGCATTGCAAGGTTCATTCTCCCCCTGTGATCCTGTGGGCAACAACAGAGTGTGACTACACAGTGTGCTCTGCATCCTCCTCCATACACAGCCTCCAGGATGGGATCCTCGCCCGCGATTTAATCTGTCCTCACGTTACTGCAGTACTGAGCAGCCTCAACCACACGCAGTCTCCGGATTGTGTGTAATGAACTGACTGCTTCTGGGACTTCATCATAAAATTTTAATTGATCTTTCTTGAAAATGATTTTTGGGTACTTGGAAAATGTAGACTAAAAAGTAGGCTTTAAAGAGAGCAGACCAGATTTGGGAGAAATGGTTGTAATCAGAATATTCCTGCTGCCATGCTGAGCTTCAGGAATGTGAGGCAGTGATAGGTGAAACCATGGTTTTCTTGTACATGGTTCCAGGAATGGCCCAAATTGTGCCACTGTGTACCATGAGAAAGAAGAAAAATAGTCTTTTTTCATCAGTACTTTTTTAGCTGTATTTACTCACAGGTTTTAAATATTAGTATTGGTAAATATATATTTGACATCATTGTTTCATTCTATTACAGATATTGTGCCAATCTTAACTTCAGCTGTGATTGAGTGTCACCGAGCAGGATTAAAAAACTCAGCATTCAGTTTTGCTGCTATGTTGATGAGACCTGAGTATCGGAGTAAAATAGATCCTAAATACAAAAAGAAGATTGAAACAATGGTCAGGTGAGCGATGTTAATCAAATGCACACAATTTCAAGGCTTTATTTGCAATGCTCTTTTTGCTCATAAAGCCTGTAGGCTGTTTTCATATTATTTCACTGTCTTATATTTGAAAGGCTAAGAACCATTTCCCACCCTTCCCTGAGAATTAAAGACTTCCTTTGACTGTGATAAGCCTTTAAATGCAATGTGCATTTAAAATGCTTCCTAACCAGCAATAACTTTTCCCATCTTCTCCGTACAGACACAAGTGCAGCTGTACAGGTTTAGTTGTCTAGTTGAGAATCCACAGCCAAACTGTTGGCTACTACAGCAGCATTGTGCTCTTCTATGATTTAGATGACTGACTACATGGCTAAGATAAAAAGGAGTGGGAAGGCAAATAAAATACACGAACTCTTGACATTTTCTTCCGTATCTGAAGTTTCGTTTTGATCTTAGCCAATGTTTTCTGCCAGGGGAGGAAGCATAGGTAATTGTAGAAGAGCAGGGCACGCATACATAACACTTTTCTCATTTATTCTACTAGTCTCTAACCAAGGCTCAGGGACTTGCTGAGCTCATACAGGTGGTTTAGGTATTTATTTATTAAGTCTCTAAGCTCTCCATGAGCTTATCCAATTCCTCTGCTTAAAGTCGTATAAATATTTACTGACAGTTGACTCCTACAAGAAGTTCCACTGTGTCAAGACTGGTCTCTAGCAAGTTTAAGGTGATGCCTCATAGTTTTCCCCTTGGGAGAGATCTACCCTTTTTTGTGTCATTTATGATTTTAAACACCTCAGTGTTTTATTTATTTCCCTTCCGTCAGTTATATCTTTTCAGGGCCTGAAGAGTCTCAGCTCACATAGCTATTTTATGGATACTGGTTTTCATGGCGTTTCTCTGAAACTCTTCTTATAGCCTTTTTTGGAGGCAGTTACAAGCTGTATAATCGTACCAGAAAGACAGTTTTTTGTTACTCCCATTCTTTGTGGTCCTGCCACAGAAAAACTCTGAAACAAAGAAACCACAGCTTTACAGTCAATACATATAGACCCTGAGTTTTGAAATCTTTCAAAGTATTAGGATCTGTTACACCTTTTAAAAGGTGTTGTTGTTTCTAATCGAATGGAAAACGACCTATTTCTGAGTTGACATAATTGTGATGAAGCTTGGGTGAAAGGAAAGAGCCGATAGAATGTAAAATAGCAGCTGGAAGCTATGCAAGTAACTCTAAGGAAAAACACTTGCTAAATATCAAAGGCATTGTAAAACAGCTTTGTTAAGTTCAAACAGCTTGAGGGTTTTATTCACAGCTGTATCTGTGTTTCAGACGTCGGGACACAACTGAGACAGAAGAGCCAACAACAGCCTGTCCCTACTGTGCTTTCCAGCTCCCAGAGTGCGAACTTCTGTGTCCCAGCTGTAAAAACAACCTTCCATACTGCATTGCAACTGTGAGTGTCTGTTCTGCTTTCTGCACTGTGACAGTAAATGCAAAGCTGCTTTCTCTTCTAAAGTTCATTTGAACTTCTTTAGTTTGCTAGTGGATCCAAGCTCGATGTTTTTACGCATTTATGGGTTTTTCTAATCTGTTACCAAATTTCTTTTTATCTTTGACTATGATAGAGTGTCCTCACTTGCCACCTATAAGTAGCAGGCACTTGAGGGTGACAGTAAATTCAGGAAGTCATTTTGGGAGACTTCAGCTTCCTGAGAAGGCAGGTGCAGCACCAGGAATCCCCAGCACACACATTTGGTGCAGTTGGTGCACGTGGGAGAACAGACAGGATTGTGCTGCTGGTGCCTTCCCAGCTCAGCCCTTTGCCCAGGGGCTCTAGTGCTCAGAGAACTAACAGAAGTCTCCCTTTCCTTTTCCATGTACAGGAGCTTGTGGAGGGCACAGCTCTCCTCCCTTAACCTACCAAGGCTTCAAATTAAAAAAAAAATTAAAAAAACAAAACAACCAACTGAACAAAAAAACCCTAACAAAACTTCAAAAATCTGTTTTGGGGCAATTTTTAAGCACATCCAATGTTCATGGTTCAGCCAGTGACCTCAAAATTTCTTACATTACTGATCTTACAGAAATGAGAAGTTCTAACATTTTTTGTTTCTTTAGAGTGTACTGAAAAGGTAAGGATAGCATACATTCCTGGTGGAAGTTACTGTACAGCTACTGTATAACTAAAACAATTTTTATTGGGTTCACGTGAATTGTCATACTAAAATAGCAGGAAACAAAAGAGAACTTACTTGAACAAGAAACAAATGTTAGAGTTAACATTCTTTATTAAAACTAAAGAATTAAGTCTTACAAAAAAATTAATATCCATTATGTGTGGGTCTTTTTGCTCTATTAGTTTAGCAGAGTAAGATGACAAGTATACTTTACAATTACTATCTTTAGGAAAACAAAGGATTTTAAATATAACTTTATGAGCCAAACACAATGTACATGTTAATATATGTTACGCAGTATTTATTTAGGCTCCATCTTGGCCATAGTTTGCTTGTCATGGGTGTTTGTAGACATTAAGACTGGAATTTTCAAATATCTAATGAGAGTCAGTGTCAAAACAGTCTGCTGTTGCATATTGTATCAGAGCCTAAATCTCTGGGTATAGTTCAAGGTGCTGCTGTGTTTTTATAGTATTGAAAAGGTACATACAAATGCCTTCTATCAAAACTAAACTAGCAGACTGTAGCAAAAAACAGAACATGTGGAGTAAAGAGGCAAAGGCCAGGCAGGCTCACAAACTTGAGTGCTGAATGTGACCTGCTGGGCTCAGGTGCCATGGCTTTGGGGGCATTTTTGGTATGTCACATACAACATCAAAAATCCCAGCAGATTTAGGTACGGCTCTGGATACAGATCTAGACAGCATTCTAGAATTGCCAAACTAAAAGAACTCTAAACACTGTAATTCGATACATTCTTAGATTTCCATTTTTAAAAGAGGAATGCAAATGCTAATAAAACACTGCATCTCTTTGAGAGCTCCTTTTCTAGTTACAAAATTTACACAGTAATCAAACTACAGTAATGCATCTATGGGGCTTTTAATTCAAGATTTTAGAACTCAGTTGCTGAGACTTTTTTACAAAGACAGGTCCAAAAGTAATTGCTCACTGTACTCAGACAGCTCTTGCCCCTTAGTTACCTGCAGTTTTTGTGTGCAGGGTCGGCACATGGTACGCGATGACTGGACAGTTTGCCCACACTGTGACTTTCCTGCCCTCTACTCAGAATTCAAAAGGTAAGTTGGGATTTTTTTTTTGTATTGCAGTATTCCAATGTTTGCTCATATTTTAGCACCAAATGGATGATTTGGTACTAAAAACATGTAACAGCTGGGCTGGGTGGAAGAGGAATCCGCCTTACTTGCTAGTTGCACCTAAGACACTGACAAAACATTGCTTCAAAGTTGACCAAAATGATAGGATATGATAAAGAATTAGGCCAGTGATGCAGGGCTGAAACACAAACAATACTGAAAATGGATGGTGAGCTTGTATAAGTTCTCAGCTCTGTCCAGGAAGAAAGCCTGATATGGGGGCAGGGCAGGAACACAGGCACACCAGTAATCACCAAAACAAAATGCACGTACAATTGAGTACAGACTAAGACAGCAATGATCTCTTGTCCCAGATCATCATGTGTTACAACAGGATTAGATAGCTCTGTTCTAATGTCAGGAACTCCAAAGCTGCTAAAACCTCCTTTGTTATATGTTTAAATGCTGTAAACAGCAGCAGCCTTCCTTGTGTGGTGCTAGTCCTCAAAAGTTGAAAACAAACCAACCTTTTCTCCACGTAGACAGAAGCCACCATTGCCCTGTCCTGCACTTGTTACACAGCACTGGTCAGAACTCTGCTCTTGGCTCTGTGCCTCGGGCTCAGCTTTCTTTGAAAAATGTGAGAATTAGCTTTTGACAAGTTACCCTTCCTTTAAAACAGCATGTTACAGACTGAAAACATGTGTCCCATGTGTTCTGAAAGGATTAACATTGTTGATCTTACGAAAATAAATGACTGCACAGAGTACCTCAAACTAGAAGATGAAGACCAATAAGTTCAGGTATGTCCTACAGTCTGTACTTTTTATTTAACAGGGCTCATTCTAGAAGACACTGGGAATTTTTCCCAGTGAGGAATCTTAGCTTACAGCATGGGTGAATGCCTCAGATAACTTGAGACCCAGTTCTATCACCTATTTACCTTCAGGCATGCAAACACCATTAGGTTTTGTTACTGTAACTAACCTGGTTGTTAAATTGGGCTTTAACTCTTTAACTCGGTTTACCTCGATGACCACATTAACATCTACAAGATGTTCTGTTTTGGAACACATTCCTGAACACCAGGTGTGCTTGAGTAGTAAAGAGAAGAGTTTGAAGATCTCAGCATCATCCAACCTTCTTCAGATCTCCAACAAGGGTTTAAGTGTGGGGAGAGAGAGCAAGAGAGGTACTAACTGGAAGGAGCAAACCTAAAATGCAGGTTACATGATCTTAACTTGACTATAGAATCTATCCCAGGATAACAGCAACAAGTATTGGCCCGAAATACTCATACTTCAAAGAATGAGAGCATGGATCTGTCTATACCAAACACTTAGATCCAGGACTTTGGTTTTTTCTAAAAATCACTAACACATTTTCAGTTAACAATGTTCCTCAATAAGGTTGACATTTCAAGGCAGGTTTACTAGTGCAAACACCTTATGTGAAAACTCAGCTGTAGGTCAGAGTAATGCACTAAAGTTCTTTTGGGGAATTTTTAGCTGATTTTCTTTTTCCTGATCTGCTATCACAGTGTATCTCAGAATGTGATTAACCACCTTTGTTTCTTTTCAGAACTGCTTGTGTTGGCTGGCAAGCAGCAAGGAAAGCTCTATCACTACATCACACATCTCTTCCCCACAAAGGCCTAATACCAACCATGTCACTTCTATTTTGTGATACCTGTAACTATTTAGATTTTGATAAATTTTGTACTTTGGTTTATTGTAGTAATAAAACTGATTGATAATTCTTACAAACAATATCAGCATTTTATCTACACCAGAGACAAACCATGGGGTCATCCTTGTTATGTGAGTGGCCAGAAGAACCACATCCCCACTGTTCTCTTTTTCAGCAAGTTCTGAACTGTTACAACTATTTTCAATTAAACATTTCTTACTCTTTAAATATTCCTTTCTGGTTTTGATTAAAGATGTAACTCGTACAAGTACAGGCTACTCAAGTTTTGGAAGTAAATCCCTCACTGCTTTTCTGTGTCTCTAAGAACAAAAGGGAAGTTGTAGGAAAAGAGGAATACCACATCATGTACATGAAGGAATGACAAAACTGTGGAATAAAGGAGGGAGACAGGACAGAACACTCCATGAACTTAACCAAAGCTTTAAAAGAGTCCTGTAAAACATTTTATTGTAATTTTATATACTGCTTAATTTCTATAATGTACAAATACGCCATTTATGTATGGAGTTTTTGCATCATGTACTATTTACAAGACTTCACCACATAATGTCAGGGGATGTATATTAAAAAAAAATAATTAGTGAAGTCCTAGGAAGACTCAGCAGAAATGCCAGGTAACTAAGCATGACATTTTCAGCATGTTCATGCAGCTGGTGTCTGTTCACAAGGATAGTTATAGCTTGTAACATGTACCATGTCAAGAGTAAGCACAGCAGGGCATCGTGTGAGACCACAAGAGCTACAGCACCTCTATAAGAGGAGCATTTTCAAAGCACTGGTTCTATTCTCCCAGCTGCAGCACTGGATCTGTTTCATGTTCCTGTCAGAAGTCAGATAAGCAAAGCAGCGTCCAAAGCAAGATTTTACTCTAAATGTCTTGTTTTCTCTTTTCTTTTCCCTTCTTTTTTTGTTGTTTCTTCATTTTTCTCTCTTTTTGTCAGCTTGGAAGGCTTCACCTTTTTTTGCTACAAACAGAAATACACAGACAGTTTTAAAATCTAGCTGCAACCTGACAAAAGTTTTAAGGCAAAATGTAGTCAGTGTTAAGGAAAAAGCCACCTCTTTCCCTCCCCTTTAGAAACTCCCCTGAAGTTTCTAAATGCCATGGAGAGTACAGACTACAATATTCAGTCTTAAGGGCTGACCACAGTTCCCCATTTGGTGATACCTGCAAAGGGTATTACTAGAATTGTCATCTGTGGCAATCACAGGCACAGGCTTATGGTGGCTCCTTGCCACTGGCACCATCCTCACCAACACTTGAAATATTACTAAGTTTTGGAATTGGATGCAGAATTCATAGATTTAGAATCATGTTTCACTTTGGTCCAACATAAGACAATGGATGGAAGTAACTTAGACTTTTCCACACTACGACCAGTTAAAAATTTAGTGAGAGATTATATATTTAATATCTACTATGATGTTTTTTCATAATTCATTCAGATGATGTTAAAAGTCACAAAGTTAAAACAAATAAAAAAGCCCCAAAACTTCAGTGGGGTGGTTTAACACTGAGGAAACTAAATCACCTTAATCATTGCATCACTGTCAACAGTATCTTGCTCATCCTCATCAGACTGGATCTCTTCCACATTCAAGTCTTCACTCAGATCTAAGGTCGCTGCAGATCCCAACTGCCTTTTAGATGCCTTGACAGAACTAAGTGAATATGGAGTCAGATGTGCCTCTTTGTTGTAGGCACGTGTAAAAGCTGCTTTGACCTGGCAGGGTGGAAGAAGGAAACTGAACATCAGTTTAGGAACTCTGTGTTAGCTAACCAACTTACTGAGAGATTCCACATCAACTTTCCTTTGGAAACATGTGAACAAAGACACATAGAAGAGGACACTCTCTCAAAGGGACACAGAAAGCATTTAAGAGCTGTATGGTGAAGGCTCATTTTAAATGAGTCCCACATAATCCTCAAATAAAGAGTGCATCTACAGATGCTTCTTTCTTAGGCCTACAATAATTTCAGCACTGTTGTTCTGCTGCCACCTAGTCCAAGTCACACCAGAGCCCCCTTCAGCAGCACTGTACACTTGCCAGACTAAGCAGCATATTCAGACTAGGGGTAAACACCTGATAGTAGAGTAGGTTTAGTTACCAGCAGATTCTTCTCTTTTCCTGAGCACCTGACCTGGATGATGGAGATCATGGTTCAGATCACATCTGCCTAGTTTGTAACAGCAACTTGAGCTTAAGCTCACCGTGTACCAGGTGAGGGTCCCAACCACTGGAGTGCAGTAGCTGGACAGAGGAGGAGCAGCACACGAAGCACCCCAGGTCTGGCAGTTGTGTCTAACAGGACTGGGAAAGGTGCCAGCTGCAAGGCAGCCTCTGAGGGCAGTGCCTGCTCTGTAACACAGGCAGCTGTGTGTCCCTCCTCCTTCGCAGGACGGTAAGAAAGGCAGGGCTGTGCCTGAAGGACACAGATGTTACAGCCAGAGCTTGCTTCTAGAAAGGTGCCAGCTTTCCCTGTCCTTCCTGTGTTCCATTTCTATACCCAAAACACAACTGACTCCCAGTAATCCTTTACACTGGGAACAAAAAGCTGAAGACTCCCGAGTGAAGCACAGCCTGATTATCTTTGTATGCTTGATGCTGCTTCACAAATCAATTACGGTTAAGCTGGTGCACCAACTTAAGCCTTTCCAAGGCACATCCATACCACAGCAATTATTCTAGGATTTCATTTTACCTTGGGATCCAGCTTTGAAAAAGGACTGGGTGTGCCTCCCCACGTGCTTATTTCCATGATATTTTCAACATCTTCTTTCATCAAGCAGTAGGAGTCCATAAATGTTATAGCTTGTTGTACACCATCTGCTCCAAAGTCTTTCAAGGGCTGGACAAGTGCATCCCGCAAATATGACAAATATTCCATATTTACCGTTCTCTTGCATGTCTGAGTTCTTTGTCAAATTGAAAATAAAGTATTGAGTAAGTAAATCTGTCCAACCAGCACCACTGACTTCTAAATACAAGAACAAATAGGTAAGGAGGCCCTCAGCAAATCGACAATCAGCTGCCTTAAGGGCAAACTACAAGTTTTACTGTGCCATTCCTTTTGCCATACCTGCACTAGGGATAACTAATACAAGGTATTTTAACACAAAACAGTCTAGGGAAATACATCCCTAACTGAGAAACAACTTCAGAGGAAAAAAGAGAAAGAAAAGGCAAGGTACTTCTGGTTATACTAAAGTGTTTCCAGTTTGACTGTTGTTCAAATTAAGCACTGAGAAAAGTGTCACCAGTAACACAGGAACATATTCACAGAATACATGAACATGTCACTTGTTTGCAGCAAGCACAACAAGGAATTGATGGCAGGTAATGAACTGCACAAGAAAGAACTGTATCAGAGGAATGTCAGTACTACCTGAGACTCATGTGCATTGCCAGCTCTTGAATGATACGATCATGTTTGCCTGTGGATGAAAATTTCCCCAGCCAGCTGGGAAAGACAGGAAACTGGGACATGTAACCTCTCATCAGCTCCCCTGGGAGAACGCTTGCATAAATAGCCTGAAAGAGTAACACACATGCCAAACAAATCACACCGAAGGTCTCATGGACACCATGACACACTGCCCTGCACTGTCCCCAGGGAAGAGGGGCAGTCAACACAGGACCACAGTGGAAACAGCTTATTTTAAGAGAACTCTCTCAATTGCTTATTTCTGTTCAATCCCTCTTGGGTTACAGCTTCACCTCTTGTACCACCCTGTTCATTACCATGTTCTAAAATACCTGTGAAATTATCTGAGTTTCAAAGCTCAGAAAAAAAACCCCCAAAACATGGCGTTTTCTCATGTCCAGTTTAGAGTGCAGTCAGACAAATAGCTAACTTCACAAACAGGTGCTGTGATCTCCAACACACAGACATGGCGAAGGAGACATGTCCAAAGAACGCTGCAAATCTACATCAAGCCAGCTAGCTATGTTCCTAAGCAATTGAGCTCTTTGGACCTGTACTGAGCAGGGGGGTGAACTAGATGACCTCCAGGGGTGTCTTCCAGTTTCACCTACAATGCATTCTCTGATGCCAGTCATAATCCTTTAAGCACAAGTCTTGTCGGTGTTTCAGTGAGCATAAAAAGAAGCACAGTGACCAAGCTCCAGTCCTCTGTGCTTTGGGAGAAATCCTGCCCTGGTGAGAGGAAGGACAGAGCAGGCTTGTAACAGCATAAGTGATACACACCATGTGCTTCTGTGCTTTGTGACAGTCCCTTTTCAAAGTTTCAGAAGACTTCATTTCATGTTGCAGCATGGTTCAACGATATGGATATGGGAAACTCTTCTGATCATCAGTAGAGCAGAGACTACTACCTGAAGCATGAACTGTACAGATCATACAACTACACTGAAACACAAATTTCCACAGATCCATATTTAACAGTGGACACCTCTTAAAGAACATAAATGAGTGTTAAATGCTCACCTGTGTTGGAAGAAGATTCCAGTTCTGCTTGCTACGAATCTGCCTGTCCACTATATCACCATCACATATACTATCAGCTGCTCTACTCAAGAGCACCAAGTGCTTTTTTAAATTACCTCTGGAAAAAAATGAAGTTGACTGTATTACAAAGCAGAAATACCCAGATAGGGAGTCACAGTAGACTAAAACCTGACACAAAAGCCTATGTCAGTTTAGGGTTTGGAGTAACTCACCCAGCAGCAGCCGGTTTCACATGCACATAGTTCTCCTGGACAAAGAGTGGTGCTAGCGAATAGTCATGGAAGAAAAGATCCGATTTGTCTATAAGAGACATACGAGCAGCCTCCTCTCCAGCAGCAAAAACCTTCCGGACAACATCGAAAGGGCCCTACAGAAATGAAATTTCAAGAAGTCAGTGTCCAGAAGGTCAACACGAAAAGACACAGCACAGTATCAACAAAATTAGTATCCAGGAGGATCTTGACCCATCAGTACAAGCTCCACATTCAGTATTTTGACCCTAGAACTTTACCAGTTTTAGGAACTGTGTTTTACTTTTGGAGAATTATCTCCTAAACAGAGGACAAAGGATGAGAAGAACAAGCTTCATAATTACATCTTACGTAAGAGACCAGTACATCAAAATATATACTCAGTCCTTGATGTACTACTCTTCGACTATTTGTGGCAAATGTGATAGCTCTTGGCATCTAGGCTTAAGTTCAGTGCCTCAGTTCAAAAGATGCTAATAAAGCCTAGTGATTATATCAGAATATGACAGTAAAAGCCAATGCAGTATTTGACACTTACCAATTTGATGTCCTTTTTGGCTCTGCTGGCATCTGTTTTAGCCTCATCATAAGTCAACGATTTATCTTTTGCACACCACATATTAAGATTATGTAAAACCTAAAGAAAAAAAATAATGATTTGGTAGCATAGCATGATAGAATTTAAATGGAAGATTAGCAGAAACAGCCTGATCTTTATACATAAAAATACCATTCAAATACTTTAAAGTCAACATACATAATCTGCTATCTGAATGGTCACTGATGCTGAATGAGTACTGACCTGTCTGATGTCCTGATTTGCTGCCAGGATTATCTCTTGCATAGCAGGCGGGGGAATTTTTAAACCTTCTTTAAATGCAATAGACATCATGGCACCCTGTAATCATAATTGAGAAACTGTCACTAGAGAATTCCTATGAATTCTTCCCCCAGCAGAACATACTGACACATCTATGAGAGAGCACTGCATACTTTTCTAAATTTTTAAATCACATACAGCTCAAATTTTCCCTCATAAACAAACTATCGTTTACCATTGGTGTAAAAAAAGAGTATGTTCATTTATAAAAACCTGTTCTGGATATATTTTTAAGACAGACATCTAAAATCCAAAAGGCTTTGGGAAGAAAAACTCAGACAATTCATTTTGAAAAGCACTTACACTGAGATGATCCATTAAGTGGTGTATCCAATTCTGAATAAACTCTGCCACATGAAAACTGAAGTTAATGATGGTAATTCAGTGCAGTCCATAAAGACACAGCCTGCTTACCTTAATCTGCTCTAGACGAGGTCTCTGAAAACGAAGATCCAAACAGTAGTGGACCAAGGAGCGCATTTTAGGATGGTTGCGATCGTTGCACATACAAATGATGGGTATCTTTGTGTGTCGGATCAAACCAATCAACTCCTGCAATTTAAACACGTTACAATTACATCAGATAACCTGGATAATAAGAACCATTAGAATGTCATACCAAGCAGCATTAATCTCTGCCTCAAATCAGATCCTTGACAGGTGCCAAGCCCGTAACACTCCTCCTGCTGTAATCACATTTCTACACAGTGCAGACCTAGCCCCCTTGCCTACGGCTTTCACTTGCTGTTCTGTTCAGCTGCAAGAGATCTGCTGACTAGCCATTTCCACTATCTACTTCCAGCAATCACATTTGGAATTTTCTTCAAGAAGCAAAGAAGACCAATAGCCCAGAGCAGAGCTGTCCACCTGCAGAACTAGACTCACTTCTTCAAAGGCCAGTTTGACCTGGCTTATGCCCAGAGGGAGCACACAGCATTCTGGCTGCACCCTGCCACAAAGAATGAAGAACCAGAAAGTAAAAAGATCAGCTCATCCCTGCTCCAAGAGCTCAGCCCTGAGCCTTCATCATTTTTAGGCTTGCCAGAACAAAACTTGCCAGCTCTAATGAAGGTGAAATTCAGTTCAGTTTTATATTCCTGCAATGGAAATACCTGCATCTGAGCTATAAATCTGCATGCCCTTTACGGTCAAAGTACTGCATGTGACCATAGGAAATCCCCAGAAGCTAAAACTGGAGCTACTGAAGAGAACAAAGGATGCTGCTGCCTATACCACACCTTAGTTACTCAGTGTTACTGCCTATGCAAAAGAGCAACAGCCCCAGCCAGATTATGAACCTCCCACTGCAGGCAGATGTCACCTTAGAGAGACCTTAGAATAAATGTACCTGTTCTAAAGTGCATACATCCAAGTTCATCACTGCAGGCTTCTTCCACACAAGCATCCTTTTTGCCCCCTCTACCAATGCACAATTCTTACACAAAGACAGGCTTCTAAAACACATCAGACTGTACTCTGCACAGTTTATGGACCATGGGTTGAGGACAGTAGAGTGGCTTGAGTATTTTGTGCTATATATGGCACGCACTCTTGGCAATGGCATTAGCTAGGAACTACAGTGGCTTCACCTGAATCCCTCCTCTGTCTTCATTGCCTGCCATACCATCCACTTCATCCATGATCAATACATGTTTCCCGCTAACTGATGAGGATGCACCTGAAAATGAATATGGATAAGAAAATGAGATGGGAATAAAGGAGTCTTGCTCAGAGGTTTACCCAATGCTAGGTAAGGTAACCCCATCCTAGGCAACTGAGGTGGTGGCTCTGCCACTTGATCACATGAATCAATGTTCACAGACCAGACTATAACCTCATGTCATCTTCTTAGAAACAAGACCCATGGAACAGAGGAGCAACTGCAGAGTTCTTGAGTAGTTTGTGCAGATTAACAACTCATTCTAGGAATAGCAGGATTTAATTCTAAATTGAAGAAGAAATATAACAGCTTACTACATGAACCCATCCCTATCAGAGCTGGATCCCTCCACCTGACAAGCAAAGTAAATTCCTAACACTGTTGTGTAATAAGGAAGCTCTGTCCTTCCTGTAACCAGACTCTTAATAAAACAAAAATCTCCTTCAAACAATAGACGCACCAGAATAGAAGTCTTTGATGCTGGTGTTGTTAAGTGATTCAGCAACTACTTCCTTTAGACTGCTCTTGCTGCGAGTGTCACTGGCATTCAGCTCCACATAGCTATATCCCAGTTCCTGGTCCAAATACATAAACCACATAAAAAGTAAGAACACAGATCAGTGAAAAATCATACAGCTTTGATTAGTTTCTCCCCTTATATTCCTTTTCTCTGGCAATTCAAAAATATTTATAACCATGTGTGGAACAGATAGGCCCAAAACAGATTCGTTTCTTTTTTTGTTGTTGTTGTGGTGGGGGGTTTTGTTGTGTTTTTTGGATTTGGTTTTTTGTTTGTTTTTGTTCTGGGTTTTTTGGTTGGTTGGTTTTAGTTTTGTTTTAATTGAGGGGGATGGGGAAGCACTGGAGCCAGTGACACATATTAACTTTTGGAAGATTAACAAAACTGCCAGCATGGATAGAAACAGAGCTAGGAGCCAAGGCTGGCTACGCTCCATGGTATTTCCAGCTGCATAACAAAGAAACATACCACAGGGCTCTAGAAGCTGCAAGAAAGAGAAGCTTTTAACTATTTAACCAATAGGAAACACATGGCTCCCCCAGCAGCACTAAAGCTTCAGTCAGTCCCTGACACAACTTAACCCAGCTGCTCCTTTTTCAGCAAACTCTCCTGCCAGAGGCAGCCAGAACACAGCACTGAGCACACACAGCCTTGGTCTGTTTTGCTGGCATTTCCTGTGGAGCACAGAGAAATGCTGTGCAGAGTCCTGAGGCACCTGAGAGCAAGCCAGATTTGAAAACAGAAACAGAAAAGACCATGCTTTGAGAAAAAAATGAGCCCAAGTCAGCATATTCACCTTTTCTAAAGGTCTAGTTCTAGGTGTGGCATCAACTTGTTGGCACAAAGCTCAAAGGCATTCTGAGGGGGACGAGGATTACAAGTTACTCTGTACAACAGATTTATAAATTCAGATTTAGAAATGGACATACAGCCCTGTCAACTTCTCTCATTCTAAAGTAATATTTCAATTTAGAAGAAATCTGGGAAAGATCTCTTTGTTAGATATATAAAAACCATGACCTTAAGCTTTCAAAAAGCCTGCCAGAATTTGACTCCCCCTAAATTAAGTGCAAATATTCTCCAGCTTGCAGAATTAGTGCTGAATGCTCACAATTTTGGAAAATTTCCAATTGTTCAACATACTGTGATATGCTTCCTGTCAATGTAACAGAAAGAAATGCAGACACCCATTGGTACCTTCTCACCTCAGACCTGATAAAGATACCTAAACAGCCACATATTTTCACTTGCAGTGTTGTTCTGAGCAGATGCAACCTGCTGAGAGCAGACCCTGGTCATTCAGGGCATACCCACCTGCACACTGTAGCTGTATCCAGAATCAGACTTAGTAGGTAACAAAAAAGCCCTGGAAAACAACCATTACTATGAACTCACCTTACAAACCAAAGCAGCTGTAGTAGTTTTACCAACTCCAGGTGGACCAGAAAGTAACGCTGCTTTAAAACCTGTCCCATCATCTTTGCTTCCAGTTTTATTGGGTTTTGCTAAAAATAAAAAAAAAATATTTCAGGTTTTACTTAGGTATGTAATTATAAAAAAACCTGCATGGTCCTAAAGATATCAAGCATCATTGGAATTTTTCCTCATTTAAGGCCTGACAAGAACATCCAAATATGCATACACAGCTGCATCCTAACCACTTGGGCAAAAGCAGCTTAAACCAGCTTACAGTTTATGACTTGCAGTGATTTTGAACTGAAAAATACCAAAAAGTGCTATTAATGTAATACAACTATTTCAGCAATTTTCTCACAACCATATCATACACATAAAAAACCACCACCAAACACACACACTACCACAAACAAATTAAACCAAATCCCAAACATACCACACACAAAAACATCACTTCCCACTATGGCTGAATTAAAACTTAAACCCTACTTTAAATACAGAAAAACCTGTCTGTCTATAGGATGATGACCTGTCCACTTGACACATGCACTTCTTGCCAGAGCTAGGACCTTGACAATTCATCCCCACCTGTGACAGCAGCCCTTTAGACCTGCTGTTATCCTGTATCTTCACCGTTGGCAGTGCCTAACCTATTTCCTCTTGCTGAGGAAGAAATCAATAGGCTCAACACAAGGCCATTTTTAGATACATCACTGCTAGGATATTTTGGGATTTTTTGTAAAAATGAAACCTAAGACTTGAGGAAAAAAATCTTTTGAGACACATTTTTCTGCTCTTTTTTGAAGTGAGGAGGTGAGCAGTAAATGAACAACTACTTCACCAAAAAAAACTCAGGCTCAACTGCTGCTAAAAACACATCCAACTGCAGCCTCATTCCTGATTTCTAGAGTTGCTCTGCTACCACCAAGGCCCTCACTGGTCCAGGGAACCAAGGATCATGATTAGCATGAAAGAATACAGAGAAAAGTTAACCAGGCCAGTCACCTTGTCCATCTTCCAAGGTGTTCTTGTGCCAATTTCTGAGCCATCGGAGCAGTTTATTGGCACAGCTTTGCTCACCCTGCTGTCCAATAACTGCCTTAAGAGATACAGGCTTATATTTATCTACCCATAGCAATCTCTCTGTTCCATCTTCATTAACCTCAGAAATCAAGTTCCCCTTAAGTTTTGGGGCTTCTTTCTCGTCTACAGTCTGACGTTTAAAGTCCGTAAGTTTTCGAACAGCAGTGGTTTCTTTCTTGGCAGATCTGATGGTATCTCCTTTTTCAGGGGTAGACTTGTATTTTTTATTATTAGCTTCCCTTTTGTAGGGGCTAAAATTTCTTTTTCCAGCTTCAGCTTTTTGTGGTGTTTTTTTGGGTTTTGACGCCACTTTCTTTGCCTTAGGAAAATAAAAAAATTAAAAAGAAATTAAAGAAAAAATACAGTAAATAAACAGCATATTTATTTCCACAATTACAGGAGTGCTTAGAAAGTGACAAAGTTTATGTATTGATTAAAAAAACTTCAAGAGCAGATACAGAAATACTCTCTGAGAAATAAAGCACGGCTAAACACAACACCACCAGGTTCTGTAGCACAACCCACAAGAGGCAGGAAGTGTTCTGGTCATTCCAAAACCAGTCCCCTTATTCACGAAGCCTGAGGCATCCTACAGTGCTAAACTGATGACTGTCAGGTTGGAACAAATGGGTCAGACATCCATGAAGCTCTTGCAAAACAACACTTGCAGAAGCTGCTCAACCCAAAACAATTAAAAGGGAGCAAAAGTGATCAGCTAATAAGCTTAGAGTTGCTTTTCCCTAGGACGCTAATGGTATCTTTGCATAAATAAGTCATGTCTGTACTGAATGCACCACATGTTAGAGCTAACAGAGATTTTAATAACGTTCTATCAGCCACTACAACCTAAATTTAAATGTGCACAAAAAACTTGTTACTTCTTTTTTGGTACTGCCTAAAAAAGTTACCTTTAATATTCTTAGTTCAAGTACCACATAAAGGCAAGATCTTTTATGTATTCATTTAGTTCACATATCCCTGGGCCTGTCTGGGTATCACAAAGTATCAGTCACAATTACTTGTTACAATGAATACTCATTGTTTAAACCTGATACCATCCAAGGAGATGCAAGTACCTGCTCTGTCAGGTACCTAAAATGCAGAATAATGTCAGAGTGGGAAAATAACCTTTAATTCCCAAGTAGAGTCATTTGCCTTAGTCACAAACAAAAAATTTTCACTTTTAACCTCAAAGGTCAGACTGATGATTGTGGTGTTACCATTACCAGACTAGAACACAAACTCCTTTCAATTAAAAACAAATCAAAGCAAAAAAAACCCTAACCCCCTAAGTTTATAATAAACATACCTCTGTTTCAGCTGCCAGCTCATATTTGGACTTTTTGCCTGGCATAGTTCGAATAAGATCAAACAGACCATCCTCATCAATAACTTTTGTACCTAAAGTTGATGCCTGGAGCAAAAGAAAGAATTAAATGTAAAGTCAAGTTACATTAGGATTTACATAATTCATTTCAAAGTGTTTTTCAGTAAAAACTATGACTAGGAACACAACAACAACAAGAGTGTGTATGTGTGTGTCTATATACACACACACGTATGTATGAGTATGTGTGCGTCTATATATGTATGTATGCACAGAACTAAAAACTAAAGAAAGCCGTAAACCACTCGGCAACTTTTCATTTTAAAAATGCACTGTCTTGTTAGTACTGCTTCCTGTTGGCAGGGATACTGGAAATTACCAGTTAAGAGAGGAACAATGCAGTTTCACGTTGCCTTCGGCCAGGCACAGGAACACACTCACCTTCTCACACTTGGACTGGCCACAGTCTCGCCCCATCACCAGGTAATTTGTCTTCTTGCTGACGTTGCCAGTTACTTTTCCTCCGTAACGTTCAATCAGAGACTTGGCCTCATCTCTTTCAATACACTCCAGAACACCCGTGATTACAAATGTCAGGCCTTCCAAGCAGTTTTCAGCTCCCTGAGAACCAGAGTATTGCAGAAAATGCCATTACTGATACAATTCTACCAAATAGCTCTTAACCATCAGCTATTTTAACCCTATGAAATTTTAAAAATAAGACTATCATACCTAGCTAGGTAATAGTTCTAGAAGTTCAAATGGGAACAGCTACCAACAAAACTTCACACATTGTTTACCTGACTGACCATACTTGTAGCACTCTGTGCTCCAAGCATAGCATGCCAGTCAAATGAGTGACACCAATCTTCAACTTTAAGACCAGTAACTATTTTTGATTATCACGACTTCCTAAACCAAGTTCTGAATACAAATTCTTTAGTACACTTCATTACATTTAGTCACTGCTTTGCATTACAATTTAGGTTTTTCTAATACATTCTTCCTACTGGGAAAAAAATACCAGTCTTTAAACAGTTCAGTTGATATTTGTTAAACCACTCACAGCAGTAGGTCTACTAAACACTCCACTTTATATAGAGAATCCTGCTGTAGCCAAACTTACCTGAGGTATCTCTTTGGAACCCAGTGCTTTCGGACCCTCACGGTTAAGGAAGCTTCGGTAAGCTTGGTAATTGTTCCGCTTCTTTTCAGAGTCCTCAGGACTTATGGACTGGGTCAGGAGAGGGGAAAAAAATCAATATACATATTACATATATAAAACCAGCAAAATAAACCCAAGCTTCCCAGTTTAAGATATTTTCATGCACCAAAGGAAAAGCAAGTTCTAACACTTGTTTTTAATCTATTAACATGCAATACTGAAGCTTGCTCTGCTTTTGGTGCTTGTGTTGAGGTGGTTTTTCTTGTTCCTTTTAAAAATACTTCAAAAATGTGAGAGTTTAAAAAATGTGTACCCATTGTTTATTGTCAGGTTTCTGTAGATTCGTCTATTGCACATGTACATGCTCACTTAATTCATAAATTGTCACTTTAAATTCACATCCTATTTAATTTGTGATCTACACTTACATAAAAGTAGAAATACTACGAAGTAGACTTTAAGAGACACTTAAGCTTCTTAATTAGTAAACAACTGTTAAAAACTCACCTCGGAAGTGCAGGCTGTCCCTTCTAATTACAACTGTTATTTAATTGTCAAAATTAGGTACTTTGTACCATGCGATTAAAAAGTATATTTTAATGTTGCCAATAACTGCCAGTGTCCAACAAATACAGTTATTGAATCAGGTAAAAAAACCTAAATTCTATTCCTACATAAGGTATCAATAATAAGAAAAAATAGGAGACTAGGAAGAAAAATATAAATCCCTAAACAATGGCACCTATCATTCTAACCACAGAACAGATACTCAAGGTCACCACACTCACATCAGTAAGTTTTCACTTACTAAGTGAGCGTCAGAATTCCTGCATTCTGTGTTTTCCAGCAAAGTTAAACATGAAAAAGCAGAGAACTGATGTTGCAGTGTACCTGCACACCTTAATGGGCATTAGAGAACCTCAGCTCCTTCATGTGTTTAATTTACACTTTGTCAGATAATTTTTTCCACATAGTTTTACAACAGCTGCAAGGAAGGAACTTACAGCCTTACCAGAATTCAAATCCTTAAAAGCTGCCCAGGAGATTCAAAGTACCAAATTACAACAGTGACACCTACAATAAATGAAAACTATTTTCCTGCATACTCCACCAAGACATCTTAATTAATTTTGATAGCTCCTACCTCTGTCTTCTTGGGAGAAACTTTCTCCTTCTTTGGTGTTGTCTTTTCTTCTTTCCCCGAAGCTGCTTTTTCTCTTGATAGTGGATTTTGAGCACCTCTTTCCTTTTCAGCAATCTCTTCTTTCTGTTTCAGAGACGCAAGCCTAGAGCCATGTTTCAAAGGCAGGGTCGTATCAGCCAACTCTCTTGCTGTTTTACCGTCAGATGATTGTGGGGATAAACAAGAGCCTTGGAACTGTTCAGATTTAGTTTGTGGCTTTGCAGAGTAATTCCTGGCTGCACCAGCTGAGTCAGCTGCTTTCACTTGAAAGGAGTCAGAGGGAGAAGAGCTCATATATAAAAATGTATCATTAATATTATAAATTAGTTCAATGCTTTTCAGGTTCTGTGTCCTACCTCTTTCTGACTGCTTATATCCTGCTGTTGTATTAGGGCTGCTGTTGACGCTCAGCACTGTTTGCTCTCCTTCTGTATCTTTCCGAGCCTAAATAAACACACAGTGCCAACGTCAGGGATGTGTGTCCCAAGCTCCCATTGGGACACAGCAACACGCTCCACTTAATCGTGACTAGAACTTAAAATATCATTCCAACAGAGGCATCCAGCACACTCTGTCTGATTAGGCAGGACACCTTTTACTGAGCAAAGAAAAGCCAGAAGGGAGGTATAAAAAGTAAATATGCTATTTCCACGAAAACACTTTCTTGCTGTTTTTAATGCATTTGTATGGAAGTCTCAAAACAAAGGTGTTTAAATAAGAACACTCCCAGCAATGCAATTCCTAAAAGCTTAAGTTTAAAAAGAATTCAACCTTTTTCTTCTGTGGTGTTTCATCCAACATGGCCAGAGTTCTAGCAAATTCTTCATCTTCATGCAGCTGTCTCTCCAGCTGAAAGAAAAAAAAAATTTTTAGGCTCATGCCAAACAAGTTCTAACTCTAGTATACTTTTTAAAAACTCTAAGCGAGCACACAGCTAGAAGAAGGGTGTCCCACCAAAGACAAATAAATTTCTGGAAATGGCACTGAAGAATCACATTTCCCCCAGAAAGCAAGACTAGTTAAATTTAGTGAGAAAAATGGATTTGTTGCACTAGAAACATTATTATGCCAGTATAAGCTGTTTTCAAAGGAGTTTTTTGTTCATATTTTTTATTGTTGTCTACCCTTTTCTTCTAAATAATCAAATTTTGAAGGCAGCACCTCATAACAAACAGCCTGCAACAAGATGTAACCTGTTTGCTTTATCAAAAGTAGTCCTAAAAGACAAGTAGTAAAAATGCCTGTTAAAAATTATGATGTCTCCAGAATGAATGTTTTATTCTCATTTTCTACTAGCAACATATATATATATAAAAAAAATTCTGCCAGTTTTGGAGAATTTAACTACTACGCTTACCCCTGCTCTTAGTGTCAGCTCTATTCACTTTAGGGAAGCAAATATACTTTAACTTTCTATTATTTATACTCATACAACTGATCTTTGACAGAGGAATCAGTAAGAACAAACAGTGCACATGACATCTGTGAAAGCTATTTATCAGTTGTAAAAAAAAACCACCAAAGTCAGTTTGGTTTCATTTTTATTTCACTTAACAACATAAACGTGACATCTTCAGTGATAACTGATCCTTCAGTTACCTTTCCTGTCCAATATGGTGCCTTGGGGAAAACCTTTTCTATTCCCAGAGAGTGTATATAATTGCCAATAAATACTGACCATTGTTTCAACAAGAGAACAACAAAAATACTTTCATAACTGAAATCCAACGTGCCATGCTCTAAGATCCCAACAGATGACTTTATAAAACCAGTATGCCACAGGCATTGTGTGTATGTGTCCACAACAGTGGACTCTACGTTCCCTGTGTACAGTGGGAAAGGGAAAGGGCAGTGACCACCAAATGCAAAGCAGACTGAGGCAGAGATACACCTGATATAAAGTAAATTGATGCACAGAAACTCTGACTGTTATAGGTAAGATCAGTTAAAATGAAAGACATCATCTTACTTTTCCTAACAGGTTGTTTAACTTTTTAGTAGGGTAAAGTTGGATTCATTTACTCTCATCCTTACCTTCAGAGGTGCAGATTTGTCTGTACAATCTACTTATTTCAAACAATACTCAATATTACAAATATATGTGGGAAATTAAATTTTCCCAAAAGCAAGTGAATATATGTAAGTGTACCTTTCCCTCATATTAGTACTGATTCAAATAGGTAAGTCTAAGACATGTAAGGGTCATTCCCATTTTTCTCAACTATAAGAAAATTCAGAAGACTAAGTAAAACAGATAATGGATGGCAATGACTTTTAATTTTTCACTCTGGAGAATGAAAAAAAACAAAACACCATCAAAACATTGCCAAAACATGAGGAAGCACAAAGTGAATTCTGTGTGAAAGGCAGGATTATTATAAGCACATCAGCTGCACAGATAGAGAAAGTCTAGATAGAGAGAAAATAGATTGATACATTCTATTCACGTAACTGAAATAATGCCTATAAAAATAACAGTGTGACCACGCTTGCACATAGTGATGAATTTTATTACACTTAGTTATAGCCTACCTGGAAAGTCCATCTTAATTTCTTAAGGAAAAACAATTTTACGTTAAAAAAACTGCTCTTCATATAGAGCATTAAATTTGTAGAGCTTTTACCTCTGAATCTTCTTCAAGCTGCAGTTGCCTAGCAATGGCCTCATCATCTAGGGTGCTGTCTCTGCTCTGTGAAGGCTATATTAAAAACAGAAAGACCAACCGTTCAGTTACCCCATTACTGTGTCAATTACAATAATTTAGTATGTATAGATTCCTTCTGTATGCTTCTAGAAAAGGACTGTGAATGAGACATGCAACATTTAATTTCTAGCTCTCTAACCTAAACACTATTAAACAAGGCTATTATCAGGGGATTTTATTATTCAAAACAAGACCATGCTATAATATAAATATCTCAATTCTTCAAACAATGCTGAACATCTCTGAAGCTATCACAGTTGGCCCACTTGAAAAATAAATCAGTAACTACACTGGGATTTTTTAATTTCCTTCATACTTTACTTGGTGCTTTGTTATTCCATGAATATATGTGCCATAAAACCTGGGGAAACAACCTTCTTCCTCTCCTGCCTGCCCTCCGCCCTCAAATACAAGCTATCCCTTCTGCTCACTAATCTCAGAAAACTCAATGAATTTCAGGAAAAGTCACTTGAGAAGGGGCAACTTTTTCCTATCTTATCAAACATGGAAATGCTAGCCCAAATTTGTATTTGAGGACTTGACATGCACACAGGTATCATCAGAGCTCAAATTCCCCGTGAGTGATCGTTACTAAGTAACACGAGGCAGGAGCCGCAGTTAAGTCCTTCCCTGCAGTCACCAAACTGTTCATTTTGATCTGCCATCAGGCACACGAGCGGCCTAAAGGAACATCATCAGGACTCACCTCTTTCCTTTTACTTGCTACCAGTTTCTTTTCTGACCGTTGGACACTCCTTGTCCCAAAGTAATCAAGTGCAGAGGTGGGAGTCTGTTTCACTGGAGAGAGGGGTTTGCTTTTAGCTTGTGGTTTTACCTCTTCTTTTTTCATGCTATTTGTTCCTGGACAACCAACTGCTGATGTCCCATTCTCCTTCGGTTTCAGGGAAATTCTTTTATTGGCAAAATCATCATCTTCATCTAAACACAAAGAGAATTCCGTTACTTCTGGTACATGGAACTCAAGTTCTAATAATGTAACTGTCAAGAGAACTATTTTGGCACATTACATCAACTCAGATCCTAAAAAAAATGCTACAGGCATTCAGAAGTTAGTTGGAAAAAAGGCTGAGTTGCTCAAGAGGTAGTATTTAACATCTTTAACAGCATAACTCGAGTCTAAATAGATTTGGTACTGAAATAACAACATGACATTTGTTACTTGCGCTCATACATTACCTTCCAATTAGACAAGTTCATAAGGAATGCTTTCCCTCCTTAAATGAGGAAAACAACAGAAGATGTATATCACTGAAATTTGAACTCTCTCCTTAATTAATGAATGTCAAATTGAACAGCAAAGCTCTTCCTTCACATTTTATGTGAAGTACAAAGGCACATTTATTTTATTACTTCATAGTATTCATCAACAAAGCAGCTAATACAGGCTTTGTAGACATGCATTCTTAAGAATCTCTCAATCTTACATTACAAACCAAGGAAAAATATCAGAACATTTTCTTTACAAAAAAAAGGCTTCTTGGATAAGCTTCCTAGTTATTTTTAAAGTATTACTCATAGTTTATGAATGTTTTAGCAGAAACACTTCAATGCCATTTTTAACTTTTTCCCTTCTAGAGATTCTATGAGCTCTCTGCATCTCTGCACTTAAATACTCTCCTTCCAGTCAAAACCATCTCAAAGAAATGCAACCATTTCACAGAACACAGAAATCAGATGAGGTCAGCAAGACAAAATGGATTTTCCATTTTGAAAGGAGGAGGAAAAGAGGCATACACAGTTTTATTAAGAATTAGCCCACAGACCACAAAAAAAAAAAATTAATCTTTCCTTTTCAGACTCTTCTACAATAACCAGGACATGGTCTGCCCAGCAATGAAAAAGAAAGCGGTTTTGATGGCCACTTATTAATTCTGAACCCAAACTCTTCATCCGGTCAATCAATCAACAAAAAATGAATACCAAGGACTTCAAAGAGTTTTATGTCATGTTGTGAAGTCTAACAGTTATACAAATGAAATCCTCTCACTGAGGCATACAAGAACCGACATATATCACTGCCACTTGATTAGATTAATACAACAGCACAGAACACAAACATCACTGGAGAAACTTCTGACTAGTGATAAAAGCACCATCCTTGTGAATTCTTCTAGAAACTCAAAGTGAGCAAATAAAATGAGAGAAAACCCCCAAAATGAACATTAGACACAGTAAAAAAGCAGCGGAAAGACTTGAGAGGAACAGAAACAGAGGCAGTTTTATTTGCATGCCTCTAACTGAAGTCTAGTTTTACTTTTCTCAAAATAGAGATGTTTTAGACACTCACCTAAACGTATCATAAACACAGATTTTTCTAAACATCTGCTTTTTAAAAGAACTTAAATTGACAGCACTATCACAAAAACATGTTTATTTTCCAGCAATTGCTAGTTTAAGTCCCCATATTTCTTTTCATACAAAAATTTGTTTTCCTACCACTTCCCTAAGTTTAGAAGTCATTCTATGTCTGTCATCTCCAATTTTTCTTGTATTCTAGACAAAGATGGAGGGAAACAATTGTTTTTTGTTTCACCTCTTCTCAACAGATGGCAGTGTTTTAGAGTGTTTTAGGAATCAGCCAGAACTTCCTGCTACTGAACACTTACTAGGCAGAATACAATGAGAACCAAGCAGGATTGTGCCTATTCCTGGGGAAGTTCAGAGAGAGAAAAAATTGGCACAAAGATGCATCTGTAAGAGGGTTAATTGGTTCAGTAGTTAAATCAAGAATGCCTAAAGATAAAAATTTATCTATGAGAAAGTGGCATTTTAGCCAACTCAATTCACAAAGCAATATATGGAAGAGAAAATTCAAGCCCAGGCCCTTGGACTTGCTGACAGCAGCAAGTTTTACACAAAGCTAAAAGCCCTACTGTTCTCAACACAATTTATTTTCCTGATGCACTAGTAAATCTCTTACTGCCATTTAGCTCAATTTAACAAACTATGACATATCGAGGAGATTTGGACACCAGATGCTTTAGACTCCTAATTTACGGTAGTTTCAAGTCTGAATAGGAGATTGCTTATCTCAAACAACTTCAAGAATATTTTTGGTTCTTTCAAATTTTTCAGCTTAACAAAAAATACATTTGCAGGAGTAAAATATGTTGTTATTGCAAATCAGCAGTTAATGTAGATGTAATTACATTTATTTGTCTTAAGATTATACGAATCCTATTCTGCCCCCCTGCTCCCAGCTTTTCTTAAACTAAGGACTGCTCGATGCTAAAAAAGAATTTTTACTTATCATTACTGTTATCAGAAGATCTGTATGAAATATTTTTTTTTTCATTATCCATTTATAACCATAAATAGCAACAAAACCCAACAGGATATTGCTTTCTCTGAAGTAGAAAGAGGCAGAGTAAATACAATTAGATTTCAATTAAAACATATGTGGACTCAAGTCATTTATGAAGCCAGTACTACGTAATATCAATAGTTAGAACTTAGCTTTAATTACGTTGTTCCAAGAAATGACAGGATTAGAAGCACTTATTGACTGCAAGCAGTGGCTGAAGACAGACAAAAGACTCACTCATAAACAGTCATTGATAGATGTAAATTTTAAAAAAGGGAGAATGAGAACATGCAAGTGGTCATTAGGAAACAAAACCAGCCTAATTCTATTACGCGGGTTTCAAAAGAGGCTTTAGGGGACTGACACTCAGCATACAGTTTCATCCCAGGTTCAGGAAACTCATAAGCACATCACAAATTCACCTGATCTCCAGGCACTCCCCTTATTTCAAGTACTGATGAACACTAACTTTTTCAGTACAACCTTAACACTTCTTCCTCGAAACGAACTGCTCCCACACACCTACTGCCACAGAAGTGAACAGCAAAGTTCATCAGCTGCACGCTTCCTGTCTCCTTACAAGCATGAAAGCAACTTTATTTACAACTTTGAAAATGCCAACAGTGTCCTACTTAGATGCTGCACTATTCAGGTCAATGTTTCTCAACACATGACCTGCAAAAGGAAAAATACGTGTTCTTATTCATACAAGCAAGCCAATAATTTGTGGAAAATACAAGTGAAAATTTGGATTTTCACTTGTAAAAATTGTAGATTAATTGCATTCTTATAGCAATTGCTGGGCAAACCTTGAGACAGCCTTACATGGGGGCATGGACTTCATTGAGAAATATGAATCAATTTCATCATCAACTAGATGACTTTTCTGTTGAAAAATCTTTCTATAGCAGAACATGACTATTCCAAGAACAGTATTTCCTGTTTCACTGATCCATTTTTGTGTGCTACACAATGAAAAAATATCCTGAACATACACGTCTTTATTTTTTCCAGGGTCAGCTCAGAACTACAAACACAAGTAAAGACCATATATTCTAGCTGAGGCTTCTGGAAATCAAGTACATGTGACAAAGGGAAAGCTAATCATTGAAAAATGGAACACACAGGCAGTGACAATGAGGAGATTGCTTTTAATTATTTTGTATGCAAACACTACACATGAAGCAGGGATCTATTATGCCAGGCAATGTAGGAGGACAAACTTCCCTAGCAACAAACAACTGTCATCCTGGGGGTTTTAAGAACTATTCCATGACGTTAAAGCACAGCTGGCTTTCATTTTATATACCGTTCACAGCACAATTATGTTAATAAACCAATGCCAGCAGGTCACTTGTAACTGTTTGTTATTCCTCTTCCTCTTTCCTATCTTCACCCTTTCTCCAAAGAGTTTCACCTGCTGATTACTGGGCAACATCTGTGGTCGTTCCCTATCTGAGCCTGATGAAAACTATCTAGGCTGTTTTAAACACTGTTTAAACTCAGATCCTTTTAAAAGGCTTGGGTACAGGAATTACCTCAGCCAATCTAAAAAGGGAGCAATCTATTGCAGGCAGGGACAATGGCAACAGGCAGCATAAGGCAGATCCTCAGAGGGCCTTCAGAACAATGTATTTTATTAATTTATGATTTCTGTACTGTTGAACTGCTCATTACTAGACAATGTAATTCTCTGGTTCCTATTCTATTTAGGATACAAAATATTTGAGGCAAGGACAGCCTCTTACCATGTCATAAAACTGACTCCAAATACAGGCAGGGTATCTACAGGTTAGAAATAACTTGTAACTTATTATGATGGATGTTGAATTGGCACTTGTAAACTACTACATAATGATTTCTATAGGGAGCTAAAGGACTACATCCTAAAATCATTAAATCTACATTACTTGTATAAAATGGTAATATTGTGGACATTTTTCAGTTTCAATGACACCACTTCCGCACAAGTACTTAAAACAGTTCCTGTCCTACAGAACTTGCAATCCCCAGCAACAGGTGCTGCTGTCTAAGCTAAATTTAGGGTGCAGAAAATATGGTTTATCTACAGTCCTAGTTACTTTATTTACTTTACCTATGCAGGGGTCAGTACTCAACACTCCCAACACTTGGAAGGATTGAGTTTTATACTCATCTTTTGCCTAAAGTAACTCTTTAAGATTACCTGTAAGATAACCACTTCTTTAAAAAGCCAGCAGGTCTATTCCAGCTCCACCCCTGTAACTCCTTTCAAAGAACAGATATGTGTGACTAGCAAAGCGTATTTTTTCTACCTTTCTCCTCATTTAAAAAAGCTAGTAGTTGCAACCTACATTTAAAAATGTAGATATTATGTCATTTTAGATTTTTCAAGCCATTTCTCAAAAAGCTAACTGATTTAGATGTACTACAAATATGCACTGTAAATCACAGTTGTTAGCACTTGGCCTATATTGACATGTCAAGGTTCTGTGCTGTTACAAAAATATAAAGCGTATCTGAATCACTTCACCTTTACACCCCTGAAACAAATTTACCTTTTAATTTTTCAATTATCAAAAGTAACCTCAGAAAGTTGCCTCTGCTTTATTTTCCACTTTGAGATAAAAAGGTTTAGGGATACAAGACTGAAATGTAGTTAACTACCACGTCTTCAGAGTTAGACACTTGAATGTCAAACTACATAGCCTTTGACATCCTTGGTCCAATACATACCAAATAAAATTGTTAGTCAAGTCTATGCTTAGTTTTGGGACCATTAAAATACATAAGAAGGGTGCATATATTTAAACCACAGTAAATTATCTTAATCTGCAAATCCATCAATTATAGCAACTCCTTCCAAATGAAATGCTTGCACTTGCCATAGAAACAGCTGTGTGTATTATCTAGACAAGCAATTAGAAGTCATCAGTCCATTAACTCATTCCAGCTTATTATTATTGAAACTTTCATTCACTTGAGAAGGTTACTTTTCTACAATAGTAGTTCACAGAAGCAGATCTGAATCCCACCATGCAATGAAATGTCATGTCCTGGTTTAATTGCCTGAAGTTACCTGTGTGACAGGAATATTCAGTAATGCCACGTGAATAATTACAAAACAGGAAGAAAAGTAACTTAAAGCAATCCAGGCAAGTATAAATGTGCTAGTTTTTTCCAGCTGCAGCTCAGGCAGCTCAACTTACTGAGCCTCTCAGGACACAATGCTCTGTTTTCAAACAAAATCAATCAGCATAGAAAAAAAATCCAAACATAAATCCTCTCTTTACATTTTGAACTAATCCAGCAGATTAACCATGTTACAACCGGTTACTCTGGCAGCTCAATAAGGAGATCTGAAAGGGAAAAAAAAGTCTCCTGCATGGAGAACAGGAACAGGCAGAGGAAAGCAGCAGCATCTTGAGCTAACACAGCTACAGCTTGAAGAGCTGCTACAGAGACTAAACTAAAATTAATTTTATTTCATGTCCTGCCATATTTGAAATACAGGCAGATCAGTAATTCTAACGTCTTCTGATAAATGAATCTTTTTCTTAGTCAGAATTACATTTATTTTTCAATACTGCTGTTATCCCAGTTTCTGTAGAAAGAAAAAAGACCCCTTCTGTAAGAGTAAGATTATATTTTACTTCATCCACACCTCTGGTTTACACTTACTCCCCTATTCAGGGAGTTAAATACTATCATACATTTACTATGTTCATACAACACTCCTCTCAACTCTTAAGAGTTTGAGTACAAGAGCACATTTACCGTTACATGACCCCTATGTTGTACTCCTGGTATTCCCAAACTTAACCAAACCAATTTTAAACAGGCTCACTCCTCAATAACTTTTACATTCTCCTCTACAACACCCATCCCTGCTTCTTCAGAGGATTTCTCCCACAACCCACTCTCATTCCTCAAGTGCATTTCAAAACTCCCTTAAGGTTCAACTACACCTTCTCAACTGACTTCCATCAAACACTTTAGAGGAAAGTTGGTACACAGAGTACTATTTATCTCCTCCTCACATTTTCACCTAAGTACAGCATTTTCCATAAGTAAGTAGAACACAAGTATTGCCCAGGAAGTACCAGTGACAATATTTTATTTCCCCATGAAATATTTCAGTGAAAGACAGGATTATTCACTGACAACCTGCTGCTCATTTGAACTTGTGCTTAGATGTGGGGACTATTTTTTTCCCCACCTGTACTAGCACTTGATGAATTTTTTGTCTGAGGTTGTTTGAGGTTTTTTTGTTGTTTGTTTGTTATCCCATCCCCAATATTCTCTACATTAAAAGAGTCTATATTCAGCAAGGGCCTTCACAAACTATTCTTTTTGTCCTGTCTTCTAAGCTCTAAAGAACAATTTTCCAGTAACCTGCAGACCTCCTCAGCTCCTACCATGTCAGTTTTTCTACCTTTATAAATAATTCAGCCTACCATTAAAACAAGGCCTTTCGTATTTTTAAAAATATTCAAGCAATCAAGGAAATTGCTACATATACAAGATTACCTCTACACAATGTATACAAAAGATTAAGTATTCACTTCAAGAGAGGTCAAAATTCCTGCTAAACAGCCACCTGTGATGAAACCAGAGGAGGTTCAACAAATCACAATAACGGGTCACCTACAAAGCTCAAGGTTACATACTTCACTAAACAGTACCAGTATTATTTTAACAAGTACAATGAACATTTGGATTTTTCCCAATCCCCTAAAACTGTACTACCAACAAAAAAGGCTCTTTTTCTTCCCCTCGTTACTGTGCAGAATAACTTTGTTTTATCTTCAGCAATCATTAAACTAAATATATATTTAGATTAAATGTGTCAATAAAAACAAAGAGCTACTATTCGTGCTTTCTTCTTTTGCCTTTTAAAAAATCAACTTGTTCACAAGCCAATAAGAAACGAAGCAATGCAATAATCCAGATCAGTCTACTCTTATACAAACCAAAAGGTTAATTTCCCCAAACACTTTTGGAGAAAGCTGTATCCCACATAGATACATAGATCAGCTGAAAAGAAATTCAAGCAACAAGAGGAAGAAAGTTTCAAATCAAATTGAAAAATAGGTTGAGGCAATTAACTACCAAACTTCTACTGTCTTCTTGATGCCAAAAGGCTCATGGACAGAGCCCTGGAGAATGAGATTCTGACTTTTGAGTGAGGCCAAGCAGCATATTCTTAAGTTTTCAGTTCCCTAACAGCAGAAACAAGAAAAGGACAAATGCCTACAAATTCTGTTAGGATCTTTTCTATCTATATGTCTATATTCCTATTCTTGTAAAACATATTTATCTCAAGCCAAATGCTGTATCGATACCACTTAAATGCACTCAGCTTGACAGTTCTATTAAGCTGAAGGAACAATTTATAGAAATTAAATGTGAACAAAATTCTAGCATTATGTCTCAAGGTTATAAAGGCATTGTTTTAAAATACACTGTTAAGTCAACCCTGTGTGTACTTAAGAGTCTTTTGACAAGGGTAACCTTGAACCCACGGTTTTCAGGGATTTCACTAATAACCTTGACTAGTGTTTCCATGGTATCCCTATGCAGAAAAACCCGATTACTCCACCTGGAATTGCATAATAAACCTAAATATATACTGTTTATTCCCCAGGAATTTGATCATTTACCTACTCTGGGACAAATGCTTTTAAAGATCCTTTTAATTAGGAAAGAATTGTGGGAAAAACTTTCAAAGGAAACAAAGCTTTGAGTAAAAGGATAAATAAGACAAATAAAATGTTAATATTATTTTGGAAAATTGAGCTCATTTGAATACCTGATGTGGTACAGCTGTATGCCAGGTCAACTACCTAGGACAAGCAACATAAGCACAATGTATCATGGAGACAGGGATTCTGAAAAGACCCCAAGGAGGAAGAAAGGTATAGAAAAAACCAGCTGAGCCACACTTCTAATGCAATCCTGCAGCAAACAATCCCTTTTTGTTTTAAAAATGAATGGTATGATTATGGGTAGGCAAGGTTTATGTTCATTGATAAACTTACCAAAAAAATACTACCATACCTAAGGACAGTGTCCACTCTTCCAAAATAAGTATGACAAAACTCAGAGGAATTACAGAAGTCCTACTGAAATTCTATTACTTAAAACCCATGTTTTATCACAACAGAATTGGATTCAAGTCTGTTAATTCAACCAGAGTTTCTTCAGGAAGTACTGTGGCTAGTAAAGAACGCTACTCCAGAGATAAATGCAGAAGGCAGAAGTTACAGCTTCAGCCCAACTCAGACTGGCTGCAGAAGCACAGGCAACCACTGCAGCAACTGACAAAATAAATGTTTGTGTTGAGAAGTAAAAGACAAAACCCAAGAACTTTTTATTCACCAACATATCACGCAGAGATTACACATGGAAGGTTATATACCAAGTAAAATAAAAACACATGCTTTCAAACCTGCGGCCAACAGTCATTTCAAAGTATGCTAGCAGCTAAACTGTATTAAAGGTACTTCCTTAACTTCTTCCCCTAAATCTATGGAATTCTCCTAAGCAAGGACACATTACCTCATTAAATTGCACACCTATTTAAGTCAACCTGAGCCACTACTCAGCGTCACCTCAGTTTTCCCCCTGCTCCTGGCTTTACAGTGCTTGAAAAACTTCTGCAGCGTTTTCCGCTAGCTTGTTTAAGGGGAACATAATCTGTCTTCCTCAACATTAGCTTTTATGGTCACATTTGAGTGTGTCAGTCAAACAATCCATCCCACTGTCACATAACCCACCCCATTACAGGTGAACATATAATGATGTATTTCTTCCATTACCTGTCTCTGAGATATAAACAACAGGATCCTGCTTTAGAACTTTACCAAGTTTTGAAGTAGCTGCTTTTTTCTCAGGTGGCGTCTTGGATTTTTTCACTGACTGCACCTCCTCTTCTGAATCTGTATTTTGACCACAACATAAATGTAGATTTCCTCCACATACACATAGGCTTTAAGTAATAGATCACATAACAGTTAACATGTGTTCACATATATCCACGTGAGTGAGAAAAAGACTCCATATTCCTACCATATGGTAGGGAGGTCAGAGCACATCTTTGTTTTTCATCCATCATATAAATGACTAAATGAAAATTTGGTCAGAACTCAGTCTTGACAGTATTTTTTCTTTACATAACAATACTTTGTTATTTATTTCAGTAACTGCTATACTTGTATAGTGGCCTTTCAGAAAACAAATGTGACCTTCAAAAATACCACAGCAGTTTACTTCAAAAAAACCAAACACCCTCAACAAGACAAAACAAACAAAAATTATTTTTAAAAAAAACACCCACAAAAAAACCGAACACCAAACCATCCAAAAATATATTATTATGCTGGTGTGTTCCATGAAACCTATTCCAAAAACTAACAACAGGCAAAAAAAACCCCACTGAGGTGGTACTCTGATTTTTCAGGAGAACACTGGTTACTTGCCACTCACATCACCAACCATTCTCCGTATCTCAAAAGCTGTCAAGATGACAGATTTACACTACTGTGGATTATGTATCCCAGCATCCAAATGAATAAACAGAAGAAACTGAAGAAGCAGAGACAGCTAAAAAGTGTTAGAGAGGGCTAACCTTCAGAGTCTACTTCTTTTCATGAGAAACACAAATATACTGTAATTATATCTAAAAAAAAAGAGTGGCTATAATCAATTGACTTGAGCGCTGGCACCCTGCACAAAACAAAACAAAATTGAAAAAACCCACCATCAACAACACAAAAAAACCACCACAACAAACAAACAAAAATACCAAACAAAAACCCACAGTTTTCCATCTTGAAGAGCTTAGAGCACTGTTTCTCTTTTTGTCTCCTACTACTAAAGGGTTAGAACTTGCCAAATGTCCAAACAATATCAGTACTTTAAAGGTAGGAGCTGAGCAATATATTAATTTTGTACTCCTACAATTCCTCACTGCTTAACAGGAACTGTTTATAAAACATTTTATCTGAAGATCTGAACACATTTTTCTGTATACAGCTGCATTATTAGGACATGTTTCTGTGATCATTTTTCTTCAACAAGAGAAGCAGTCTTCTATGAAAAAGATTGCTTCTAAAAATTCAAGCTGAAGTCTTTGGTAGGAGTCAAAAGTTGTAGGAACACCTGCAATCTTTTCTACAGCTTCACAACAACTATCCAAGATTCAGAATACCATCAAAGAGGATTTAAGTGACATGGCAGCTCAGAAAATTTAATTTTAAAGCTTGACATTTTTAGTTTAATCTAACACCTTGACATGCAAGGGCTTGGGCTTTCTTGTTCACGGATTTTTGTTGTTTGAGTTGTATTTTATGATATAAGTGCTATAAAATGGGTTTCCCTTCTTGTAATGCTCCAAAGAATATTTTTAGAATGTGGTATCTTCAAATTATATTCTCTGTGTTCCATATTGCAGATTTCTAACTAGGGAATAAACATTTACTAGATTTTTTTAACAGAAAAAGACACATAAATGAAACCCACATTTGTTTTTAAAACAATCTCCTATATTATGTTCATGCAATGCATGGAAATGTAAAGTTATAGTATATAATCAGCCTTCTGCACCCACTACAGGATGTTATTTATCCTTAATAAAACTGAAAACGTAAAACATTCCACAATGTAATATACAATCTCATAACAATAAAAAAGCTCCCAAGTTTTGATAAAATTTACCATCTGAATTTCTTTTTCTGTGGGGTTTTGTGTGGGTGGGTGGGTTGTGTTTTGGGGTTTTTTTAACAGCTATTTTGTTGAAAGTTACTTTGCATTGTATATTACATACACAGCACTCTTATTATCCAACACATGTATCCATCAATATTCACCATGAAAAATGTTTTAATTGCACTGACAAAAAAAACCTCAACCCACAAAAACTTTCAGATGTACAATTTACCTAATCAACCTTGCATGCTGATGCAAAAAATACAAAGGAATGTTCAGAAACAACTGTGAACACTACCTGAATCATAGATTATTCTTCTCTTCTTTTTTGTCCGCTTTTGTTTGAAATCATCTTCAGTGGGTGAGTTATTCACCTAAGTGTAACAGTCCATTAGTTCAACCATTAAATAGAGCCTCTTAGCTTTCTGTCAGTCATACATTCAAATTTATGAGTTTCAAACAAATTCTAACAGAAATTATTTATTTTCCAGTATTACCTTTACAAACAGTCTTGTGTTAACTCCTGCATGGGAGGGGGAAAGATGCAGCACAGAGAAAATAAGGAAGAATTTTCTCATTGAAATGACACAGTCAGAATACTTATTTAAGTACCATCTTACTTCCAAACTGTTATGTTTCACATTAAACATTCCATCCTATTAGAAATTCTTCTGCTCTTTAAGTGATTTTAAAACTAGCTTTAGCCATTGCTTTCTTTTTTATACAGCTCAGATGATTAACATGTAAAGTAGTCTGAAACCAGAACCCAATCTAGTTTTAATCTTTTAAAGAATTTGGTCTTTGCAGCAGGTTTAGAGAAGTGATCCCAACAAACACAACGGTAACGTTTCCTGCACTGGTGTGCAGGTGTTAAAACACCTGGTTAAAAAAACTGGTCAGCAGGCACTACACCACAGACTTTTACCTCATTTCTAAGCATAACACCTTTATGATATGTCTACATCTACTGTGCATAAATCTCGGGTTTATTAGACTAAAAATTAGATAAGCAAACCTGCTTAGAGAACTGTGCCTATAGTCAGAATAGCTTCAAATATATCAGACTGTTCTTACACTAGCATTTAACTGTAACAACTTCTACGTACTTCTGTCCTAAACACCAAATTTTTTAAATTAACAATTTTCTTCACCTACAAAGTTTTACTGCTAGAAGTTAATCTTAAGTGGTGGTTTCCTCCCACGCCTATAAAAACAACTGACATACAGTCTGTTATTTTAGTATATGAGAAGAACCATGACTTAAAAAAAAAAAAAGCTAGATACACAAACAATCCAGCATCAGAGAAACCAAGCACTTCATAAATATGAAAACCAAAACTAACCTTAGTCTCCTTTTCCCTTTTCTTCCCACTTGAGGGTCCTTCACCATTTTTAATTTTTTCACTCTTTTTCACAGTCTCACATTCTTGTCGCTTTCCAGGAGGTACAACACCAAAGAATTTCCGGATATCCTAGTAAAAGGGAAAACAGATTTATAAATTTTTAAATACATACAGCTCTTCACACTACAAAATAGTAATGCACTTAAAGTTACCTTCTCAGCAGCTCCATTACATTTATTGATTTTGAAATTTTATTTACAGTTCAGAAAACAAAGCCCAGATAGTTAAAAGTAGCTGCTCAGACACCCATACCACCTGACTCTAGTCTTTGAATCACAAAAAAAAATTATTTCTTCCTTAGTTGGGCATCTTCACCAATACATACTGCAAGACAAACTTCCAGCAGCAATGAGATACAATGACTTAAGACAGATGTATAATTAGAATTCTTTTTTTCTGATTAATTATCACAAACCTAGACTGAAGTACTTCTGTAGTTAAAATGATCAAAACAGCTAATAAGTAGTGTCCAATGTAGAAAGAAAGAAAAGGACTAGGAGCTTGAAACAGTGAAGTAGTGGTACATACTGCATTCTCAACCTTCTCATAAATTTTTAAGACAGTAACCTACACCTCACTAAAAAACTAGCCAGCAAGAAACTTATATAATTTAATTACAGAGAAATAACACCAAGATCTTTTTTGTTACCTTATTTTAGTACCTGACCACAATACAGCCATAACAAGCCTCCTAAGCATATAAAATCAGCAGCTGGAGCTTAAATTTTAGAATACCACTACTGTACACACAAAATCAAATCTGACTTCTGTTTTAAAAATCTAGTAATTCAGTTTCAGTCAAAGAAACTGAGAAAATAGATACCTGGTTGGTATCACTACCTCCAGGGTTAGCAGCCATTTTAGAGAAAGAAAGTACCTCCTGTGGCCTTAATCAGAGACAGCAGGTAAAGGATGGGGCTCAGGACTCCACTGCACCCAGCTGAGAGCTGTTCCCTGTCATGGAGTTCAGCTGGCACTTCTTTATTATTACAGGGAACCACAAGTAAAGCAGCACATCCCTACGAAACTGGCATCAAGTCTGATTGATAATAGGGGGTCTTTGAGGCTCTTCTTCCAACAGTCAACCTCCTGTCAGTTTGGATTTAGGGCTTAAAATCAATGGAACATGTAAATTGAAAGCATAAACAAAAGATGGGACATGCGTAGCTTCATTTAGTGCACTTAAAACTATTTTCTAGAATTGGAAATACTGTTTCCTGTAAAAATTTAGGCTCTTTGTGTTTTATCTGCATATATTAATACGGATTCAGCAAATGGTAGACTGAAAATCATTCTTCCTCACTGTGACTTCACACTTTTCCATCCATGGAATTCATGCCTCGAAGCATAGATTTTCAACACTCTACTATTTTACATATATTCCTACAATATAAACACAGTACTATATAAACTCTGAAATTTTTACTCCCAATACCTATAGCTAACAGGTCTGAAGAGAGCATCTATTTAGAAAGTCTCCAAGTAGATCTGTAGACTTGATTACTCAATTATACTCATTATTACTGACTTCTTTTTAGGCTTAAGGTAACACAGGCAAGAGAAAAACAAGTCTCATTAGATCTTTTATGTAGTAAAATAATTGAAATACTTACTATAACACTGCAAAACAAAGTGACTTAAGAGTTTTCTTTTAATAGTTGTTACTTTAGAGCTTAAAATATTTGAGGATTTAATTTTAGATTCTATTCATTCTACTGTTTTCACTAAAAACTGTTAACTAGTAAGTGAGGGGCTCTGCAAATCTACCATGCTCTGCCAACCTCTGTGCTACCTGGAAATTGTTATGTGAGGGAACATGAATACATCCCAAAATTACAGTCTTCAAGCTTGTACACCTTAAAAGTGGTAGCTGGGAATATGCATTACATTGGTTAGCCCAGTTTAAAACCACATGTCTGCTTTTATTTATTTCTAAAGCTTTTCAGTAGGCTTCTCCAAAGGCTTTTTAGCAAGATTTATTAATCACTATTTTTCCTCTAACTCGATCTCGAGTTTTAGATTCCGGTTCTGGAATCAGTTTTAAAGTGCACATAATTCTGGCAAAAGCTTTGCAGAACCTTTTGGTGTTCTGAGAACAGGCAATAATATTATCATTTTTTAAGATTTATACAAGGTTTATGAAATGCAAACTTTAAAATACACAGCCCTAAGCTACAAAGGAAGATCTATGTACAACCTTCTTCAATCTCCCACTATAAATTCACCCATCTTCTTCAGCTATCCTGCTCTTCAGAGGAAAAGGTAACCTTCTGACATAACACAGTGAATACAGAATTGCTTGGGAGAAAAGTATGCCTCAGGGCAACAATCAAATTACCTTTCAGTGAAGCTTTTATCCAAGAATCATGAAAAATATTTTTCACACCATTTATAAAGCCATGCCAGGTAAATTATTAAATTCATTGCATAACTAACTGCAGAAATCAAGCCACATAAGTATCTACCATACAAGCTGAGATCCCAGACAGGATCACTTTCCTCCATCCTGGGCTTATCTATTTAACACACTCTGAGTGACCTTCCTATTGATGTATTATGCCATCCATACATATATGAGACCACTAGGTGGAAAATCTTTATGTTTAGCTTTTATCTACGCTCATTCCAATGAGGAAAGGATGGAACTGTCAAGTTTCCTTCCAGGACATGCCCCCAAAAACCACAGCAATGTGTCTTGTGTATCCTGGAGATACTCACCAACATAGCTGTTCCCTTGCCCATAAAGCTAAAATTAAGTAGGCAAGGCTATTTTGGTGTGGCTCCCCAGGGCTGCAGCAGCACCAGCAAGGAATAACTTCGAGCAGTTCCACCTAGGTAGGAGTTGTAACTGAGAATGTCTGATCCCTCTCAGTTAGGGGGTAGTTGATGCTCAGCATCTGAAAGGCCTAAGAAGCTGGCTCCTGCTCAGCTATCTTAGAGTTGTATGGCTGTGCCATCTAGTCCTTGCTTGTTCTGGCTACTGCTTCAAATCCTCCATCTTACACAGTAACAGGAGACCACAGTAATTAATCATGCCAGGCTGCAAGTTTTCTCATGAAAGATTTCTATCTGTCTGTTTTACTGGGGAGAGTAACACAAACAGAAACTAAAACCTATTTGTTAGGTAGTACAAAGACTGGTAACTCAAAGAGTGTTTTTACAAGAGTAGTGTTCAGTAAGGCAGAATATTTTCCAAAGTAACATCATATAATCCAGTCTGCACCTCAAAATACAAGGCAGAAAACTGAACTTCACCAACCTAGCTCAATGACTGCAGTAGAAAGCAATGCACCTTACTTCAGGTACTCTGAGTGTCTGAATGAGGGCCTTACATCAAAACAATCATATTTGTTTCCAGACTGCCTATTTCAGTGCAAGTTTTGCCCAGATATCAGCTCTGACACTTGGCACTTCCAGAACAACCGCACTAACTAAAATCAGATTTATACTATCACTTCAGTGAAACCAGTAACACCTGCTTGGATAAGTACACTTAATGAACAATTACTGACAGTGGTAACTGCAGCAGTTTTTCAAGCAGTATCACAGTTCTAAGTGCGTAGCAGCTGATGCTCCAGTTCCAGCCATGAGTGTCCCTCTCAACAAGAGAAAACTCAAGAAACCCCTAGTCCTGGGCATTCATTCCCTCAGGTGTACCACTGTAGCTCACTGCTTGGAAACTGGGTCAGGCCACTAATCTGGGTGAAAAAACAAATCCCTTCTAATACAAATCAGTTTGTTGCATAACTCTGCACACATCAGTTCAGCACAGCTAAGAATATGCTGCAGAACCAAGCTAACGGGGGCTTGGCACTACGTGAAAAAAGTTTGCAAGGGTGTGACATTGACTTGCAATGTGCTCATGCTGTTGCTGCACAAGCAGAACAGGCTGCACCATTACTAACATCACTGTACTTCTGCCTCTTCTTCCACAGCTGCAGCAGTGATGGTGGAGCAGCCTCTTCAGCACAGAAAAGGGAATGGCTGAGGCAACTTTTACATCCCCCAAAATGATGGTTGTCTTCTTCCCTTCTAGGACAGGGCCAGACACTGTGAGAAGTGTGACATTCAGAAGATAACAGAGAGGGAGAACGCCTTTGCCCTGGGAAGGTGGGAAAGGAGGACACAACCCTTCCAAGCAGATCAATTTTCTAAAAAGGTGATCACAGGGACACAGGAGAGGCAGATTTGTCCTCATACATAAATTTGAAGTCATTGGCCAGCCCAAAACAAACCATGAAAATATCAGTTTAATAGTGGCAGGAGTCTTAGTGCTGGCAGACCTCTGTCAGTACAGCAGAGGACTCAGATTGTATCATCCACTATTGTGAGCCCAAGATGTAAGCTATAAACAAACTTAAACTCTTCGGAGAGTCCAAAACTAGAGTTGCGCCTTAACACGCAAAATGATATCTGTAGTTAAGCCAGTAAAAGATGTACACAGAGACTCCATCTGAGTAAAAGCAAACTTATCTGCACCAGAAATGAAAAGGGTATCGATACCATCTTATGATGGCTGCATAGATGAGCAGCACTTTGGAAAGCACAGGAACACGTACATATATATTTATATTTAAAATCTCTTTACATCCTACTGAGTGTTGCATCGTTATCTATAAACAAGTGCCTACTTCCCGACTTTCAAGCTTTTTTTTTTCCCCACTCGAATTGTTTTTCTGCAAACACTGCGCACCCTCCAGCTCGGCATCAGAAGCGCCTCGTGTATGCTCCTGCTGGAATTAAAGGAAGAGTTAACGCTCCGGCACACCGTGTTTACAGAGGGTTTGCTCATCCGCATTCCTTCCTCGGACGAGCCCACGGTCCACGCCCTACTCCCCACCCGCTTTCGAGGGGAAGGGAAGCTGGAGAGGCTCAGCCGCATCCCCCTCCGGGCAACGGCATTTCCTCGGCCACGGGTTCGTGTTCCTGGCACGCGTGGGAAGCCTCGGCCCCTGCGGGCGGGAGCGCGCCGGGGCGGGCTCTCCGCCGCAGCTGCTCGGGCACAGCGCGGGGCTCCGCGCCCGGGGCCGCCCGCGGGGCTCGCTCAG